>CAJQUW010003361.1:0-375000 GCA_907163375.1 Prostheceraeus crozeri | reverse complement strand
ACACTGTTGAAACTTTATTTCTAACTTGTAAACTCTTGAAACTTTATTTTGATATACAAACAGCTAAAACTTTATTTCTAACGTATACACCATTGAAACTTTATTTTTTAACTTGTAAACTCTTGAAACTTAGTTTTTCATATACAAACAGCTAAAACTTTATTTCTAACATATACACTATTGAAACTTTATTTCTAACTTGTACACTGGTGAAACTTTATTTTAACTTGTAAACGGTTGAAACTTTGTTTTATTTCTATCATACAAACAGATAGAACTTTATTCTTAACTTGTAGACTGATGAAACTTTATTTTAACTTGTAAACGGTTGAAACTTTGTTTTATTTCTATCATACAAACAGATAGAACTTTATTCTTAACTTGTAAACTGATGAAACTTCATTTTATTTCTAACATATAAACTATTATAACTCTATTTTGAAGCACATAAACTATTAAAACTTTATTTCCAACGTGTACACTATTAAAACTTTATTTCAGCTTGTAAACTGTTCAAACTTTATTTTTTATCTTGCACACTATTTAAACTTTATTTTAAAACTTGTAAACTATTGAAACTTTATTTTTAACTTGCAAACTATTGAAACTTTATTTTATTTCTAACATATAAACAGATAGAACTTTATTCTTAACTTGTAAACTGGTGAAACTTCATTCTATTTCTAACATACAAACAGATAAAACTTTATTCTTAACATACGCACTATTGAAACATTAGTTTTAACTCGCAAACTATTGAAACTTTATTTTTAACTTGTCAACGGTTGAAACTATGTTTTATTTCTAACATACAAACAGATAAAACTTTATTATTAACTTGTAAACTGATGAACCTTCATTTTCTTTCTAATATACAAACAGATAGAACTTTATTCTTAACATACAAACTATTGAAACTTTATTTTTAACGTGTTAACTATTGAAACTTTATTTTTTAACTTGTAAATCGGTGAAACTTTATTTTATTTCTAACATACAAGCAGATAAAATTTATTCTTAACTTGTAAACTGGTGAACCTTCATTATATTTCTAACATATAAACAGATAGAACTTTATTCTTAACATACACACTATTGAAACTTCATTTTATTTCTAACATATAAACAGATAGAACTTTATTCTTAACATACACACTATTGAAACTTTATTCTTAACTTTTAAACTGGTGAAACTTTATTCTTAACTTTTAAACTGGTGAAACTTTATTTCATTTCTGACATGCAAGCAGATAAAACTTTATTCTTAACTTGCAAACTGTTGAACCTTCATTTTTATTTCTAACATATAAACAGATAGAACTTTATTCTTAACATACACACTATTGAAACTTTATTTCTAATATACACACTATTGAAACTTTATTCTTAACTTTTAAACTGGTGAAACTTTATTTCATTTCTGACATACAAGCAGATAAAACTTTATTCTTAACCTGTAAACTGGTGAACCTTTATTTTTATTTCTAACATATAAACAGATAGAACTTTATTCTTAACGTACACACTGTTGAAACTTTATTTTTAACTTGTAAACGGTTGAAACTTTATTTCTGACGCACAAAGCGCTTAAACTTTATTTCCATCATACACACTATTGAAACTTTATTTTAATCTGAAACTTTATTTTTAACTTGTTAACGGTCGAAACTTTATTTTATTTCTAACATACAAACAGATAAAACTTTATTCTTAACTTGTAAACTGATGAACCTTCATTTTTATTTCTAACATATAAGCAGATAGAACTTTATTCTTAACATACACACTATTGAAACTTTATTCTTAACGTGCACACTGTTGAAACTTTATTTCTAACTTGTAAACTCTTGAAACTTTATTTTGATATACAAACAGCTAAAACTTTATTTCTAACGTATACACCATTGAAACTTTATTTTTTAACTTGTAAACTCTTGAAACTTAGTTTTTCATATACAAACAGCTAAAACTTTATTTCTAACATATACACTATTGAAACTTTATTTCTAACTTGTACACTGGTGAAACTTTATTTTAACTTGTAAACGGTTGAAACTTTGTTTTATTTCTATCATACAAACAGATAGAACTTTATTCTTAACTTGTAAACTGATGAAACTTCATTTTATTTCTAACATATAAACTATTATAACTCTATTTTGAAGCACATAAACTATTAAAACTTTATTTCCAACGTGTACACTATTAAAACTTTATTTCAGCTTGTAAACTGTTCAAACTTTATTTTTTATCTTGCACACTATTTAAACTTTATTTTAAAACTTGTAAACTATTGAAACTTTATTTTTAACTTGCAAACTATTGAAACTTTATTTTATTTCTAACATATAAACAGATAGAACTTTATTCTTAACTTGTAAACTGGTGAAACTTCATTCTATTTCTAACATACAAACAGATAAAACTTTATTCTTAACATACACACACTATTGAAACATTAGTTTTAACTTGTAACTCTTAAAACTTTATTTTTAACTTGTTAACGGTTGAAACTTTGTTTTATTTCTAACATACAAACAGATAGAACTTCATTCTTAACTTGTAAACTGGTGAACCTTCATTTTATTTCTAACTTGTAAACTCTTGAAACTTTATTTTGATATACAAACAGCTAAAACTTTATTTCTAACACATACACCATTGAAACTTAATTTCTCATTCTTAACTTGTAAACTGGTGAACCTTCATTTTATTTCTAACTTGTAAACTCTTGAAACTTTATTTTGATATACAAACAGCTAAAACTTTATTTCTAACGCATACACCATTGAAACTTAATTTCTAACTTGTAAACTCTTGAAACAGTTATAATTTTATTTTTAACTTGTAGACTGTTGAAACTTTATTTCTAACATATAAACTGTTATAACTCTATTTTGAAGCACATAAACTATTAAAACTTTATTTCCAACGTGTACACTATTAAAACTTTATTTCAGCTTGTAAACTGTTTTAACTTTATTCTTAACATACATACACTATTGAAACATTAGTTTTAACTTGTAAACTCTTGAAACTTTATTTTTAACTTGT
Organism: Prostheceraeus crozeri; assembly: GCA_907163375.1. Taxonomy (NCBI): domain Eukaryota; kingdom Metazoa; phylum Platyhelminthes; order Polycladida; family Euryleptidae; genus Prostheceraeus; species Prostheceraeus crozeri. The sequence continues at coordinate 371,946 of CAJQUW010003361.1, read as the reverse complement.
TAACGGTTGAAACTTTGTTTTATTTCTATCATAGAAACAGATAGAACTTTATTTCTAACGTATACACAATTGAAACTTTATCTTATTTCTAACATACAAACAGCTGAAACGTTATTTCTAATGCACATACTATTGGAACTTTTCTTTTAACTTATAATCTGTTGAAACTTTATTTTGACTTGTAAACTGATGAAACTTTATTTCTAACTGGTAAACTTTTGAAGTTTTATTTTTAACTTGTAATTGTTGAAGCTTTAATTTTAACTTGTAAACTGTTGAAACTTTATTTTTAACTTGTAAACGGTTGAAACTTTGTTTTATTTCTATCAGACAAACAGATAGAACTTTATTCTTAAATTGTAAACTGATGAAACTTCATTTTATTTCTAACATATAAACTGTTATAACTCTATTTTGAAGCACATAAACTATTAAAACTTTATTTCCAACGTGTACACTATTAAAACTTTATTTCAGCTTGTAAACTGTTCAAACTTTATTTTTTATCTTGCACACTATTTAAACTTTATTTTAAAACTTGTAAACTATTGAAACTTTATTTTTAACTTGCAAACTATTGAAACTTTATTTTATTTCTAACATATAAACAGATAGAACTTTATTCTTAACTTGTAAACTGGTGAAACTTCATTCTATTTCTAACATACAAACAGATAAAACTTTATTCTTAACATACACACACACACACTATTGAAACTTTATTTTCAATCTGTAAACTGTTGAAACTATATCTTTCATTTACAAATAGTAGAACGCTTAGTCTAACTTGTAAATCTTAAAACATTTCATATGGACGATGATGATAATAGATGAAATAGTGTCAAATAAATTAAGATAGCTTACACTTCTGATACAGGGATAGCAATCGACTGCGATCCATGTGTAAAGAGCTTGTTAGACTACGGAAGAGAGAAGTGTGTTATGTTGCGTGTGGCGCGTGAGTGTCCTCCCATTTCATTCCATTCATCAATTCGTCTCATTGATAGAGACAGGTAGAACTCATGGTTCTCATAACGTATGCAATGGAAAGTTTTAGGCAACCTTCGACAGTTGGCTAAATGTCGCCCTGGCGCGAATGCATACTACGTTGAGACAGAGGCAATCACTTGCAAACATGACGCAGAGAGGTTTAACAAGATTGACCATTGCCGAATGTCCCCTGCGGTATACATAGCTACGGGTTTCACCGCCGCCCTTTACAGGAACGCCCGTCGAAAGGAAGTATTACACCGAACTTCATTTGCAACGTTCAAGTTGACTGATAGCAGATTCAACTTAATGATAGTATTCGCCAGTCCGAAGACTGCCCAGGGCAAACCGCGAGGAGGTTCTATCATGTCTTGCCCCATGGTGGCCCTTAAGAGAGCCGATGGTTCGTTCTCGGGAGTAACGTCATCTTACACCCTACCAATTCTGCTGAGAGAGTCTTTGACTCTCTCTTTGGTAGCACTGTCGACTTCCACACTAGATGGCACATGGCTAAAAAGTGGAATGTAGCGCCATTCCGTTGGATTGACAGCAGTTGCTGTCATCGGATTGCCAATCCGAGCAAGATTATTAAAAACTCTGTCTTGCTCCTCTAGCCTGACAAACTCCTCAAATAAATTTCGCGACCTTAACTGCGGTCCGCGAGGAGAGCTGACTTGACTGTTCGGCGTCTGCATGATTGAAATGAAATGAAATGAGAGGCAGTGGTTTATATACCCCTCTAACGCGACGCAACGTTCAAGTTGACTGATAGCAGATTCAACTTAATGATAGTATTCGCCAGTCCGAAGACTGCCCAGGACAAAGCGCGTGGAGGCTCTATCATGTCTTGTCCCATAGTGGACGATTATACGGTAGTGTGTTAGTAGATTTCAATCACTGAAAAAGGAAGATGAGAATCATTTCATTTGTCTCATCAACGTTTATCATGGGAGCAATCATTGAAGGGGCATCTAATGAATTACATTTCACTCTACTCCATATCATAAAGACTAACCTTTGTCGAATGGCTGAAGTACTCTGACCTGGCGAGAGAAAACGTCACGTTGAGTATGAAGTCGAACGCCCAACATGAGCAACGGCTCAGAGGTTTCGGTCTAACAAACGACGAACAACCCGTGCAACACAATCCCTCTACGGCAGTACCCGCCGTCCCGAAGGAACGCTCGAGCAAAGGAGGTATTACAGCGATGATGTGCTTTATGAGCAGAAGTGAATCTCTTGATAGCAAGAGACTATTCAACTAGATACCAAGTCAAAACAACCTGATAGCAGGACAAATGTATAGTCAGTAATTTACACTTAGTGAGGAATGATAGATTTGAGTGTAGTGAGTGGCACTCGATCCCGTCGACAGCCCGAAGGCCTTGTACTGATCACTAGGGAAGTGAGAGATCTTCCCCGATACCCGCTCTTTACAGCTGAAGACATCATTGTCACTGCCCCGAAGTGGTAACAGGAACGCCGAGTCAAAGGTAGTGATCAGTAGCTGGGATCTAACCCCTCAAAGCTGCCTTAGACTTAGCTAAATTTGAAATCTGATAGCAGATTTGAACTCAGCATACTTGAAAACCTTGAGGAAACATCCCAAGTTATTGCTTTGATCAGCTTGATAGCAAGCCGTAGAGAGCTTGATTCACCAGCGTTTTGCAATGGAGATGTTTAGAGGCCACCCATGACAAGATAGCTAAGACTCAACCGATTGGCGTTCAAAGTGCTACGTTGAGAGCTGTGTCAAATGCCCAACATGAGTTGCCCCAGCGGTTACGGTCTCAAATATGACACATTCCCTTGCCACACTTATCACTACGGCATCGTCCGCCGTCCCGAAGGAACACCCTGTCAGTGGAATATTACAGCAAAACTCTCCGTGTCTTGCTCGCTTTCAGTGAAAAGTCGCTTATAGCATGAGAAGACTGGCTCAGACATCATTAAAAATGCTTTCATTGACTTCAGCAGGGTCGAAAACCCCAGAAAACCTCCAAAACTAGTGAATTTAAATTTTTCAACTTTTTAGCACTACTTATGAAATTTTATAAGTAGTCCATCACTTAGGGCAGGTCAATAGCGACCGAACCTTTTTTGAATCAAGTCAAACGGACTTGTAGAAGCAAAGTTACAAGCCTTTAAAGTTTTGGAGTCTTTTATGGCCTGGAGACGAAGGCCATCTCCTGGCGAACCTCGAAGTCTGACGCCTTAGCTGATATCAGCAATGAAATTTTCTAAGTCGGTTTCTTACAGAAACTTGGAATTTGGAATGTCCGAAGCTATCATCGGAGCTCAGAGAGACGACCTACCTCTGACAATCGTTCTCCTCTAAATGACAAGTCTCCGTCGGTTCCCAGCTTATATAGTGTGTGGCGATCAGCTGATGACGTAATACCCATCATCCAAACACTAAAAATCCCGTCTATCTCCGGTTCTAGTGCTCCGATTGAGCTGGAAATACACCATTTCCATGTAGAATTTGACGCTGAATCCGAATCTGGCCTCCGTTTTCCCATCCGATGCTTCGTTTTGGCTCTACAGTAGGCAGCCATCGCAAAAATTCTAACTCTGTCGTTTTTCCGAAAAATGTTGAACATTTTTCTCGCCGATTGACTTGAAACTCTCCGATTGACTTGAAACTCACCATACAGATAAAGAATTTCACGCTGATTCCAAATCTGAAATCCGTTTTCCAATCCGATGCTTCGTTTTGAAGCTACAGCCCAAAACGTCCCAAATTCTAACTCTGTCGTTTTTCACCAATGTCCCAAAATCTTAAATGGCGTCTCACATCTAAACGAAGACAGATAGGAACAAGCCGATTCTTTCACTGAACTTGTCTCACTCTTAGCTTTCAAACGAGCTATCGCACGACAAAATCCGTCCACTGGAAGCCAAAATCGAAGCAAGCTGTCCAGAGGGGGGGGGGAGGTCAGTGAAAATTTTTTCTCTCCGATTTCGCTGGAAACATCCTTCCTAACCCAAAATTTCACGTAGATTCCGAATCTGGCCTCCGTTTTCTCATCCGATGCTTCGTTTGGGCGCTACACACCAAAACGTCCCAAATTCTAACTCTGTCGTTTTTTCGAAAAATGTTGAAAATTTTTTCTCTCCGATTGACTTGAAACTCACCATACAGATAAAGAATTTCACGCTGATTCCAAATCTGAAATCCGTTTTCCAATCCGATGCTTCGTTTTGAAGCTACAGCCCAAAACGTCCCAAATTCTAACTCTGTCGTTTTTCACCAATGTCCCAAAATCTTAAATGGCGTCTCACATCTAAACGAAGACAGATAGGAACAAGCCGATTCTTTCACTGAACTTGTCTCACTCTTAGCTTTCAAACGAGCTATCGCACGACAAAATCCGTCCACTGGAAGCCAAAATCGAAGCAAGCTGTCCAGAGGGGGGGGGAGGTCAGTGAAAATTTTTTCTCTCCGATTTCGCTGGAAACATCCTTCCTAACCCAAAATTTCACGTAGATTCCGAATCTGGCCTCCGTTTTCTCATCCGATGCTTCGTTTGGGCGCTACACACCAAAACGTCCCAAATTCTAACTCTGTCGTTTTTTCGAAAAATGTTGAAAATTTTTTCTCTCCGATTGACTTGAAACTCACCATACAGATAAAGAATTTCACGCTGATTCCAAATCTGAAATCCGTTTTCCAATCCGATGCTTCGTTTTGAAGCTACAGCCCAAAACGTCCCAAATTCTAACTCTGTCGTTTTTCACCAATGTCCCAAAATCTTAAATGGCGTCTCACATCTAAACGAAGACAGATAGGAACAAGCCGATTCTTTCACTGAATTTGTCTCACTCTTAGCTTTCAAACGAGCTATCGCACGACAAAATCCGTCCACTGGAAGCCAAAATCGAAGCAAGCTGTCCAGAGGGGGGGGGGAGGTCAGTGAAAATTTTTTCTCTCCGATTTCGCTGGAAACATCCTTCCTAACCCAAAATTTCACGTAGATTCCGAATCTGGCCTCCGTTTTCTCATCCGATGCTTCGTTTGGGCGCTACACACCAAAACGTCCCAAATTCTAACTCTGTCGTTTTTTCGAAAAATGTTGAAAATTTTTTCTCTCCGATTGACTTGAAACTCACCATACAGATAAAGAATTTCACGCTGATTCCAAATCTGAAATCCGTTTTCCAATCCGATGCTTCGTTTTGAAGCTACAGCCCAAAACGTCCCAAATTCTAACTCTGTCGTTTTTCACCAATGTCCCAAAATCTTAAATGGCGTCTCACATCTAAACGAAGACAGATAGGAACAAGCCGATTCTTTCACTGAACTTGTCTCACTCTTAGCTTTCAAACGAGCTATCGCACGACAAAATCCGTCCACTGGAAGCCAAAATCGAAGCAAGCTGTCCAGAGGGGGGGGGAGGTCAGTGAAAATTTTTTCTCTCCGATTTCGCTGGAAACATCCTTCCTAACCCAAAATTTCACGTAGATTCCGAATCTGGCCTCCGTTTTCTCATCCGATGCTTCGTTTGGGCGCTACACACCAAAACGTCCCAAATTCTAACTCTGTCGTTTTTTCGAAAAATGTTGAAAATTTTTTCTCTCCGATTGACTTGAAACTCACCATACAGATAAAGAATTTCACGCTGATTCCAAATCTGAAATCCGTTTTCCAATCCGATGCTTCGTTTTGAAGCTACAGCCCAAAACGTCCCAAATTCTAACTCTGTCGTTTTTCACCAATGTCCCAAAATCTTAAATGGCGTCTCACATCTAAACGAAGACAGATAGGAACAAGCCGATTCTTTCACTGAATTTGTCTCACTCTTAGCTTTCAAACGAGCTATCGCACGACAAAATCCGTCCACTGGAAGCCAAAATCGAAGCAAGCTGTCCAGAGGGGGGGGGGAGGTCAGTGAAAATTTTTTCTCTCCGATTTCGCTGGAAACATCCTTCCTAACCCAAAATTTCACGTAGATTCCGAATCTGGCCTCCGTTTTCTCATCCGATGCTTCGTTTGGGCGCTACACACCAAAACGTCCCAAATTCTAACTCTGTCGTTTTTTCGAAAAATGTTGAAAATTTTTTCTCTCCGATTGACTTGAAACTCACCATACAGATAAAGAATTTCACGCTGATTCCAAATCTGAAATCCGTTTTCCAATCCGATGCTTCGTTTTGAAGCTACAGCCCAAAACGTCCCAAATTCTAACTCTGTCGTTTTTCACCAATGTCCCAAAATCTTAAATGGCGTCTCACATCTAAACGAAGACAGATAGGAACAAGCCGATTCTTTCACTGAATTTGTCTCACTCTTAGCTTTCAAACGAGCTATCGCACGACAAAATCCGTCCACTGGAAGCCAAAATCGAAGCAAGCTGTCCAGAGGGGGGGGGGAGGTCAGTGAAAATTTTTTCTCTCCGATTTCGCTGGAAACATCCTTCCTAACCCAAAATTTCACGTAGATTCCGAATCTGGCCTCCGTTTTCTCATCCGATGCTTCGTTTGGGCGCTACACACCAAAACGTCCCAAATTCTAACTCTGTCGTTTTTTCGAAAAATGTTGAAAATTTTTTCTCTCCGATTGACTTGAAACTCACCATACAGATAAAGAATTTCACGCTGATTCCAAATCTGAAATCCGTTTTCCAATCCGATGCTTCGTTTTGAAGCTACAGCCCAAAACGTCCCAAATTCTAACTCTGTCGTTTTTCACCAATGTCCCAAAATCTTAAATGGCGTCTCACATCTAAACGAAGACAGATAGGAACAAGCCGATTCTTTCACTGAACTTGTCTCACTCTTAGCTTTCAAACGAGCTATCGCACGACAAAATCCGTCCACTGGAAGCCAAAATCGAAGCAAGCTGTCCAGAGGGGGGGGGAGGTCAGTGAAAATTTTTTCTCTCCGATTTCGCTGGAAACATCCTTCCTAACCCAAAATTTCACGTAGATTCCGAATCTGGCCTCCGTTTTCTCATCCGATGCTTCGTTTGGGCGCTACACACCAAAACGTCCCACATTCTAACTCTGTCGTTTTTTCGAAAAATGTTGAAAATTTTTTCTCTCCGATTGACTTGAAACTCACCATACAGATAAAGAATTTCACGCTGATTCCAAATCTGAAATCCGTTTTCCAATCCGATGCTTCGTTTTGAAGCTACAGCCCAAAACGTCCCAAATTCTAACTCTGTCGTTTTTCACCAATGTCCCAAAATCTTAAATGGCGTCTCACATCTAAACGAAGACAGATAGGAACAAGCCGATTCTTTCACTGAATTTGTCTCACTCTTAGCTTTCAAACGAGCTATCGCACGACAAAATCCGTCCACTGGAAGCCAAAATCGAAGCAAGCTGTCCAGAGGGGGGGGGGAGGTCAGTGAAAATTTTTTCTCTCCGATTTCGCTGGAAACATCCTTCCTAACCCAAAATTTCACGTAGATTCCGAATCTGGCCTCCGTTTTCTCATCCGATGCTTCGTTTGGGCGCTACACACCAAAACGTCCCAAATTCTAACTCTGTCGTTTTTTCGAAAAATGTTGAAAATTTTTTCTCTCCGATTGACTTGAAACTCACCATACAGATAAAGAATTTCACGCTGATTCCAAATCTGAAATCCGTTTTCCAATCCGATGCTTCGTTTTGAAGCTACAGCCCAAAACGTCCCAAATTCTAACTCTGTCGTTTTTCACCAATGTCCCAAAATCTTAAATGGCGTCTCACATCTAAACGAAGACAGATAGGAACAAGCCGATTCTTTCACTGAACTTGTCTCACTCTTAGCTTTCAAACGAGCTATCGCACGACAAAATCCGTCCACTGGAAGCCAAAATCGAAGCAAGCTGTCCAGAGGGGGGGGGAGGTCAGTGAAAATTTTTTCTCTCCGATTTCGCTGGAAACATCCTTCCTAACCCAAAATTTCACGTAGATTCCGAATCTGGCCTCCGTTTTCTCATCCGATGCTTCGTTTGGGCGCTACACACCAAAACGTCCCAAATTTTAACTCTGTCGTTTTTTCGAAAAATGTTGAAAATTTTTTCTCTCCGATTGACTTGAAACTCACCATACAGATAAAGAATTTCACGCTGATTCCAAATCTGAAATCCGTTTTCCAATCCGATGCTTCGTTTTGAAGCTACAGCCCAAAACGTCCCAAATTCTAACTCTGTCGTTTTTCACCAATGTCCCAAAATCTTAAATGGCGTCTCACATCTAAACGAAGACAGATAGGAACAAGCCGATTCTTTCACTGAACTTGTCTCACTCTTAGCTTTCAAACGAGCTATCGCACGACAAAATCCGTCCACTGGAAGCCAAAATCGAAGCAAGCTGTCCAGAGGGGGGGGGAGGTCAGTGAAAATTTTTTCTCTCCGATTTCGCTGGAAACATCCTTCCTAACCCAAAATTTCACGTAGATTCCGAATCTGGCCTCCGTTTTCTCATCCGATGCTTCGTTTGGGCGCTACACACCAAAACGTCCCAAATTCTAACTCTGTCGTTTTTTCGAAAAATGTTGAAAATTTTTTCTCTCCGATTGACTTGAAACTCACCATACAGATAAAGAATTTCACGCTGATTCCAAATCTGAAATCCGTTTTCCAATCCGATGCTTCGTTTTGAAGCTACAGCCCAAAACGTCCCAAATTCTAACTCTGTCGTTTTTCACCAATGTCCCAAAATCTTAAATGGCGTCTCACATCTAAACGAAGACAGATAGGAACAAGCCGATTCTTTCACTGAACTTGTCTCACTCTTAGCTTTCAAACGAGCTATCGCACGACAAAATCCGTCCACTGGAAGCCAAAATCGAAGCAAGCTGTCCAGAGGGGGGGGGGAGGTCAGTGAAAATTTTTTCTCTCCGATTTCGCTGGAAACATCCTTCCTAACCCAAAATTTCACGTAGATTCCGAATCTGGCCTCCGTTTTCTCATCCGATGCTTCGTTTGGGCGCTACACACCAAAACGTCCCAAATTCTAACTCTGTCGTTTTTTCGAAAAATGTTGAAAATTTTTTCTCTCCGATTGACTTGAAACTCACCATACAGATAAAGAATTTCACGCTGATTCCAAATCTGAAATCCGTTTTCCAATCCGATGCTTCGTTTTGAAGCTACAGCCCAAAACGTCCCAAATTCTAACTCTGTCGTTTTTTCACCAATGTCCCAAAATCTTAAATGGCGTCTCACATCTAAACGAAGACAGATAGGAACAAGCCGATTCTTTCACTGAACTTGTCTCACTCTTAGCTTTCAAACGAGCTATCGCACGACAAAATCCGTCCACTGGAAGCCAAAATCGAAGCAAGCTGTCCAGAGGGGGGGGGAGGTCAGTGAAAATTTTTTCTCTCCGATTTCGCTGGAAACATCCTTCCTAACCCAAAATTTCACGTAGATTCCGAATCTGGCCTCCGTTTTCTCATCCGATGCTTCGTTTGGGCGCTACACACCAAAACGTCCCACATTCTAACTCTGTCGTTTTTTCGAAAAATGTTGAAAATTTTTTCTCTCCGATTGACTTGAAACTCACCATACAGATAAAGAATTTCACGCTGATTCCAAATCTGAAATCCGTTTTCCAATCCGATGCTTCGTTTTGAAGCTACAGCCCAAAACGTCCCAAATTCTAACTCTGTCGTTTTTCTAATTCTGTCGTTTTTCACCAATGTCCCAAAATCTTAAATGGCGTCTCACATCTAAACGAAGACAGATAGGAACAAGTCGATTCTTTCACTGAATTTGTCTCACTCTTAGCTTTCAAACGAGCTATCGCACGACAAAATCCGTCCACTGGAAGCCAAAATCGAAGCAAGCTGTCCAGAGGGGGGGGGGAGGTCAGTGAAAATTTTTTCTCTCCGATTTCGCTGGAAACATCCTTCCTAACCCAAAATTTCACGTAGATTCCGAATCTGGCCTCCGTTTTCTCATCCGATGCTTCGTTTGGGCGCTACACACCAAAACGTCCCAAATTCTAACTCTGTCGTTTTTTCGAAAAATGTTGAAAATTTTTTCTCTCCGATTGACTTGAAACTCACCATACAGATAAAGAATTTCACGCTGATTCCAAATCTGAAATCCGTTTTCCAATCCGATGCTTCGTTTTGAAGCTACAGCCCAAAACGTCCCAAATTCTAACTCTGTCGTTTTTCACCAATGTCCCAAAATCTTAAATGGCGTCTCACATCTAAACGAAGACAGATAGGAACAAGCCGATTCTTTCACTGAACTTGTCTCACTCTTAGCTTTCAAACGAGCTATCGCACGACAAAATCCGTCCACTGGAAGCCAAAATCGAAGCAAGCTGTCCAGAGGGGGGGGGGAGGTCAGTGAAAATTTTTTCTCTCCGATTTCGCTGGAAACATCCTTCCTAACCCAAAATTTCACGTAGATTCCGAATCTGGCCTCCGTTTTCTCATCCGATGCTTCGTTTGGGCGCTACACACCAAAACGTCCCAAATTCTAACTCTGTCGTTTTTTCGAAAAATGTTGAAAATTTTTTCTCTCCGATTGACTTGAAACTCACCATACAGATAAAGAATTTCACGCTGATTCCAAATCTGAAATCCGTTTTCCAATCCGATGCTTCGTTTTGAAGCTACAGCCCAAAACGTCCCAAATTCTAACTCTGTCGTTTTTTCACCAATGTCCCAAAATCTTAAATGGCGTCTCACATCTAAACGAAGACAGATAGGAACAAGCCGATTCTTTCACTGAATTTGTCTCACTCTTAGCTTTCAAACGAGCTATCGCACGACAAAATCCGTCCACTGGAAGCCAAAATCGAAGCAAGCTGTCCAGAGGGGGGGGGGGAGGTCAGTGAAAATTTTTTCTCTCCGATTTCGCTGGAAACATCCTTCCTAACCCAAAATTTCACGTAGATTCCGAATCTGGCCTCCGTTTTCTCATCCGATGCTTCGTTTGGGCGCTACACACCAAAACGTCCCACATTTTAACTCTGTCGTTTTTTCGAAAAATGTTGAAAATTTTTTCTCTCCGATTGACTTGAAACTCACCATACAGATAAAGAATTTCACGCTGATTCCAAATCTGAAATCCGTTTTCCCATCCGATGCTTCGTTTTGAAGCTACAGCCCAAAACGTCCCAAATTCTAACTCTGTCGTTTTTCACCAATGTCCCAAAATCTTAAATGGCGTCTCACATCTAAACGAAGACAGATAGGAACAAGCCGATTCTTTCACTGAACTTGTCTCACTCTTAGCTTTCAAACGAGCTATCGCACGACAAAATCCGTCCACTGGAAGCCAAAATCGAAGCAAGCTGTCCAGAGGGGGGGGGGAGGTCAGTGAAAATTTTTTCTCTCCGATTTCGCTGGAAACATCCTTCCTAACCCAAAATTTCACGTAGATTCCGAATCTGGCCTCCGTTTTCTCATCCGATGCTTCGTTTGGGCGCTACACACCAAAACGTCCCACATTCTAACTCTGTCGTTTTTTCGAAAAATGTTGAAAATTTTTTCTCTCCGATTGACTTGAAACTCACCATACAGATAAAGAATTTCACGCTGATTCCAAATCTGAAATCCGTTTTCCAATCCGATGCTTCGTTTTGAAGCTACAGCCCAAAACGTCCCAAATTCTAACTCTGTCGTTTTTTCACCAATGTCCCAAAATCTTAAATGGCGTCTCACATCTAAACGAAGACAGATAGGAACAAGCCGATTCTTTCAGTGAATTTGTCTCACTCTTAGCTTTCAAACGAGCTATCGCACGACAAAATCCGTCCACTGGAAGCCAAAATCGAAGCAAGCTGTCCAGAGGGGGGGGGGAGGTCAGTGAAAATTTTTTCTCTCCGATTTCGCTGGAAACATCCTTCCTAACCCAAAATTTCACGTAGATTCCGAATCTGGCCTCCGTTTTCTCATCCGATGCTTCGTTTGGGCGCTACACACCAAAACGTCCCAAATTCTAACTCTGTCGTTTTTTTCGAAAAATGTTGAAAATTTTTTCTCTCCGATTGACTTGAAACTCACCATACAGATAAAGAATTTCACGCTGATTCCAAATCTGAAATCCGTTTTCCAATCCGATGCTTCGTTTTGAAGCTACAGCCCAAAACGTCCCAAATTCTAACTCTGTCGTTTTTCACCAATGTCCCAAAATCTTAAATGGCGTCTCACATCTAAACGAAGACAGATAGGAACAAGCCGATTCTTTCACTGAATTTGTCTCACTCTTAGCTTTCAAACGAGCTATCGCACGACAAAATCCGTCCACTGGAAGCCAAAATCGAAGCAAGCTGTCCAGAGGGGGGGGGGAGGTCAGTGAAAATTTTTTCTCTCCGATTTCGCTGGAAACATCCTTCCTAACCCAAAATTTCACGTAGATTCCGAATCTGGCCTCCGTTTTCTCATCCGATGCTTCGTTTGGGCGCTACACACCAAAACGTCCCAAATTCTAACTCTGTCGTTTTTTCGAAAAATGTTGAAAATTTTTCTCTCCGATTGACTTGAAACTCACCATACAGATAAAGAATTTCACGCTGATTCCAAATCTGAAATCCGTTTTCCAATCCGATGCTTCGTTTTGAAGCTACAGCCCAAAACGTCCCAAATTCTAACTCTGTCGTTTTTCACCAATGTCCCAAAATCTTAAATGGCGTCTCACATCTAAACGAAGACAGATAGGAACAAGCCGATTCTTTCACTGAATTTGTCTCACTCTTAGCTTTCAAACGAGCTATCGCACGACAAAATCCGTCCACTGGAAGCCAAAATCGAAGCAAGCTGTCCAGAGGGGGGGGGGAGGTCAGTGAAAATTTTTTCTCTCCGATTTCGCTGGAAACATCCTTCCTAACCCAAAATTTCACGTAGATTCCGAATCTGGCCTCCGTTTTCTCATCCGATGCTTCGTTTGGGCGCTACACACCAAAACGTCCCAAATTCTAACTCTGTCGTTTTTTCGAAAAATGTTGAAAATTTTTTCTCTCCGATTGACTTGAAACTCACCATACAGATAAAGAATTTCACGCTGATTCCAAATCTGAAATCCGTTTTCCCATCCGATGCTTCGTTTTGAAGCTACAGCCCAAAACGTCCCAAATTCTAACTCTGTCGTTTTTCACCAATGTCCCAAAATCTTAAATGGCGTCTCACATCTAAACGAAGACAGATAGGAACAAGCCGATTCTTTCACTGAATTTGTCTCACTCTTAGCTTTCAAACGAGCTATCGCACGACAAAATCCGTCCACTGGAAGCCAAAATCGAAGCAAGCTGTCCAGAGGGGGGGGGAGGTCAGTGAAAATTTTTTCTCTCCGATTTCGCTGGAAACATCCTTCCTAACCCAAAATTTCACGTAGATTCCGAATCTGGCCTCCGTTTTCTCATCCGATGCTTCGTTTGGGCGCTACACACCAAAACGTCCCAAATTCTAACTCTGTCGTTTTTTCGAAAAATGTTGAAAATTTTTTCTCTCCGATTGACTTGAAACTCACCATACAGATAAAGAATTTCACGCTGATTCCAAATCTGAAATCCGTTTTCCCATCCGATGCTTCGTTTTGAAGCTACAGCCCAAAACGTCCCAAATTCTAACTCTGTCGTTTTTCACCAATGTCCCAAAATCTTAAATGGCGTCTCACATCTAAACGAAGACAGATAGGAACAAGCCGATTCTTTCACTGAATTTGTCTCACTCTTAGCTTTCAAACGAGCTATCGCACGACAAAATCCGTCCACTGGAAGCCAAAATCGAAGCAAGCTGTCCAGAGGGGGGGGGGAGGTCAGTGAAAATTTTTTCTCTCCGATTTCGCTGGAAACATCCTTCCTAACCCAAAATTTCACGTAGATTCCGAATCTGGCCTCCGTTTTCTCATCCGATGCTTCGTTTGGGCGCTACACACCAAAACGTCCCAAATTCTAACTCTGTCGTTTTTTCGAAAAATGTTGAAAATTTTTTCTCTCCGATTGACTTGAAACTCACCATACAGATAAAGAATTTCACGCTGATTCCAAATCTGAAATCCGTTTTCCAATCCGATGCTTCGTTTTGAAGCTACAGCCCAAAACGTCCCAAATTCTAACTCTGTCGTTTTTCACCAATGTCCCAAAATCTTAAATGGCGTCTCACATCTAAACGAAGACAGATAGGAACAAGCCGATTCTTTCACTGAATTTGTCTCACTCTTAGCTTTCAAACGAGCTATCGCACGACAAAATCCGTCCACTGGAAGCCAAAATCGAAGCAAGCTGTCCAGAGGGGGGGGGAGGTCAGTGAAAATTTTTTCTCTCCGATTTCGCTGGAAACATCCTTCCTAACCCAAAATTTCACGTAGATTCCGAATCTGGCCTCCGTTTTCTCATCCGATGCTTCGTTTGGGCGCTACACACCAAAACGTCCCAAATTCTAACTCTGTCGTTTTTTCGAAAAATGTTGAAAATTTTTTCTCTCCGATTGACTTGAAACTCACCATACAGATAAAGAATTTCACGCTGATTCCAAATCTGAAATCCGTTTTCCAATCCGATGCTTCGTTTTGAAGCTACAGCCCAAAACGTCCCAAATTCTAACTCTGTCGTTTTTCACCAATGTCCCAAAATCTTAAATGGCGTCTCACATCTAAACGAAGACAGATAGGAACAAGCCGATTCTTTCACTGAATTTGTCTCACTCTTAGCTTTCAAACGAGCTATCGCACGACAAAATCCGTCCACTGGAAGCCAAAATCGAAGCAAGCTGTCCAGAGGGGGGGGAGGTCAGTGAAAATTTTTTCTCTCCGATTTCGCTGGAAACATCCTTCCTAACCCAAAATTTCACGTAGATTCCGAATCTGGCCTCCGTTTTCTCATCCGATGCTTCGTTTGGGCGCTACACACCAAAACGTCCCAAATTCTAACTCTGTCGTTTTTTCGAAAAATGTTGAAAATTTTTTCTCTCCGATTGACTTGAAACTCACCATACAGATAAAGAATTTCACGCTGATTCCAAATCTGAAATCCGTTTTCCAATCCGATGCTTCGTTTTGAAGCTACAGCCCAAAACGTCCCAAATTCTAACTCTGTCGTTTTTCACCAATGTCCCAAAATCTTAAATGGCGTCTCACATCTAAACGAAGACAGATAGGAACAAGCCGATTCTTTCACTGAACTTGTCTCACTCTTAGCTTTCAAACGAGCTATCGCACGACAAAATCCGTCCACTGGAAGCCAAAATCGAAGCAAGCTGTCCAGAGGGGGGGGGGAGGTCAGTGAAAATTTTTTCTCTCCGATTTCGCTGGAAACATCCTTCCTAACCCAAAATTTCACGTAGATTCCGAATCTGGCCTCCGTTTTCTCATCCGATGCTTCGTTTGGGCGCTACACACCAAAACGTCCCAAATTCTAACTCTGTCGTTTTTTCGAAAAATGTTGAAAATTTTTTCTCTCCGATTGACTTGAAACTCACCATACAGATAAAGAATTTCACGCTGATTCCAAATCTGAAATCCGTTTTCCAATCCGATGCTTCGTTTTGAAGCTACAGCCCAAAACGTCCCAAATTCTAACTCTGTCGTTTTTCACCAATGTCCCAAAATCTTAAATGGCGTCTCACATCTAAACGAAGACAGATAGGAACAAGCCGATTCTTTCACTGAATTTGTCTCACTCTTAGCTTTCAAACGAGCTATCGCACGACAAAATCCGTCCACTGGAAGCCAAAATCGAAGCAAGCTGTCCAGAGGGGGGGGGAGGTCAGTGAAAATTTTTTCTCTCCGATTTCGCTGGAAACATCCTTCCTAACCCAAAATTTCACGTAGATTCCGAATCTGGCCTCCGTTTTCTCATCCGATGCTTCGTTTGGGCGCTACACACCAAAACGTCCCAAATTCTAACTCTGTCGTTTTTTCGAAAAATGTTGAAAATTTTTTCTCTCCGATTGACTTGAAACTCACCATACAGATAAAGAATTTCACGCTGATTCCAAATCTGAAATCCGTTTTCCCATCCGATGCTTCGTTTTGAAGCTACAGCCCAAAACGTCCCAAATTCTAACTCTGTCGTTTTTCACCAATGTCCCAAAATCTTAAATGGCGTCTCACATCTAAACGAAGACAGATAGGAACAAGCCGATTCTTTCACTGAATTTGTCTCACTCTTAGCTTTCAAACGAGCTATCGCACGACAAAATTCGTCCACTGGAAGCCAAAATCGAAGCAAGCTGTCCAGAGGGGGGGGGGAGGTCAGTGAAAATTTTTTCTCTCCGATTTCGCTGGAAACATCCTTCCTAACCCAAAATTTCACGTAGATTCCGAATCTGGCCTCCGTTTTCTCATCCGATGCTTCGTTTGGGCGCTACACACCAAAACGTCCCACATTTTAACTCTGTCGTTTTTTCGAAAAATGTTGAAAATTTTTTCTCTCCGATTGACTTGAAACTCACCATACAGATAAAGAATTTCACGCTGATTCCAAATCTGAAATCCGTTTTCCAATCCGATGCTTCGTTTTGAAGCTACAGCCCAAAACGTCCCAAATTCTAACTCTGTCGTTTTTCACCAATGTCCCAAAATCTTAAATGGCGTCTCACATCTAAACGAAGACAGATAGGAACAAGCCGATTCTTTCACTGAATTTGTCTCACTCTTAGCTTTCAAACGAGCTATCGCACGACAAAATCCGTCCACTGGAAGCCAAAATCGAAGCAAGCTGTCCAGAGGGGGGGGGGAGGTCAGTGAAAATTTTTTCTCTCCGATTTCGCTGGAAACATCCTTCCTAACCCAAAATTTCACGTAGATTCCGAATCTGGCCTCCGTTTTCTCATCCGATGCTTCGTTTGGGCGCTACACACCAAAACGTCCCAAATTCTAACTCTGTCGTTTTTTCGAAAAATGTTGAAAATTTTTTCTCTCCGATTGACTTGAAACTCACCATACAGATAAAGAATTTCACGCTGATTCCAAATCTGAAATCCGTTTTCCCATCCGATGCTTCGTTTTGAAGCTACAGCCCAAAACGTCCCAAATTCTAACTCTGTCGTTTTTCACCAATGTCCCAAAATCTTAAATGGCGTCTCACATCTAAACGAAGACAGATAGGAACAAGCCGATTCTTTCACTGAATTTGTCTCACTCTTAGCTTTCAAACGAGCTATGGCACGACAAAATTCGTCCACTGGAAGCCAAAATCGAAGCAAGCTGTCCAGAGGGGGGGGGAGGTCAGTGAAAATTTTTTCTCTCCGATTTCGCTGGAAACATCCTTCCTAACCCAAAATTTCACGTAGATTCCGAATCTGGCCTCCGTTTTCTCATCCGATGCTTCGTTTGGGCGCTACACACCAAAACGTCCCACATTTTAACTCTGTCGTTTTTTCGAAAAATGTTGAAAATTTTTTCTCTCCGATTGACTTGAAACTCACCATACAGATAAAGAATTTCACGCTGATTCCAAATCTGAAATCCGTTTTCCAATCCGATGCTTCGTTTTGAAGCTACAGCCCAAAACGTCCCAAATTCTAACTCTGTCGTTTTTCACCAATGTCCCAAAATCTTAAATGGCGTCTCACATCTAAACGAAGACAGATAGGAACAAGCCGATTCTTTCACTGAATTTGTCTCACTCTTAGCTTTCAAACGAGCTATCGCACGACAAAATCCGTCCACTGGAAGCCAAAATCGAAGCAAGCTGTCCAGAGGGGGGGGGGGGAGGTCAGTGAAAATTTTTTCTCTCCGATTTCGCTGGAAACATCCTTCCTAACCCAAAATTTCACGTAGATTCCGAATCTGGCCTCCGTTTTCTCATCCGATGCTTCGTTTGGGCGCTACACACCAAAACGTCCCAAATTCTAACTCTGTCGTTTTTTCGAAAAATGTTGAAAATTTTTTCTCTCCGATTGACTTGAAACTCACCATACAGATAAAGAATTTCACGCTGATTCCAAATCTGAAATCCGTTTTCCCATCCGATGCTTCGTTTTGAAGCTACAGCCCAAAACGTCCCAAATTCTAACTCTGTCGTTTTTCACCAATGTCCCAAAATCTTAAATGGCGTCTCACATCTAAACGAAGACAGATAGGAACAAGCCGATTCTTTCACTGAATTTGTCTCACTCTTAGCTTTCAAACGAGCTATGGCACGACAAAATTCGTCTACTGGAAGCCAAAATCGAAGCAAGCTGTCCAGAGGGGGGGGGGAGGTCAGTGAAAATTTTTTCTCTCCGATTGCTTTCAAATTCACCATACAGATGCAGAATTTCACGCTGAATCCGAATCTGGCCTCCGTTTTCTCATCCGAGGCTTCGTTTGGGCCCTACACACCAAAACGTCCCACATTTTAACTCTGCCAAAATTTTGAAGAAACAGTTTTTCTCGTCGATTGAGCTGGAAATCACATCACAGATGCAGAATTTGACGCTGAATCCGAATCTGGCCACCGTTTCACCATCCAAGACAATCTAGGCGGTCGCCCATGTCAACCTAGACGGTCGCCCACGTCAACCTAGACGGTCGCCCACGTCAACCTAGACGGTCGCCCAAGTCCACCAGGCGGTCGGACCAACTCACTCGAGTCTCACACTCTGTCGTTGCAGAGGGGGGGGGAGTCAGCGAACATGTTGTGAACCCACCTGGCCGGCACACCACGACAGACTCTGTCGTTCCAGAGGGGGGGGGAGGGGGGGGCGCGCTGTGTTTATTCTGGACCTTTTGTTACTACTATCATACAATACAATTATTCGTACTTAGATATCATGTTATGTAAGATGAGCAGTAATGCTCGTTATAACTTGTTCACTAGTCTAATGAGTTGCAGGCCTAGTTTATAATTTTTGATAGTATTAACTCCTTTTTCAAAGTCAACCAAACACAAGCAATTTGAAAACAGATAATCAAAAAAATGACCCAAACGGGCATTGATGTTATAATAACATTGATACCTATGTCCCACCTACACAAGAAAGCTTTAAACGGTCAATAAATTCTAGGTTCCAATATAATAAAAGTTTTTCTAGTGACAACAGTTCTGAGGTGAACAATTTGATCACTGACTGTGCTGATGTTGCGAAATGTTTTGTCTACGACGTGCAAACTTGATCTAAAGTGATTCACTGAAGTGAGATTTTCTTCACCTGTGAGGGAATTCTAGTGATTTGCGACGTGTATCATGACCGAAAATGAGACTTTCACAGAATGTTGCACACCCTATGCCTCCAAGAATCTGCGCGTCTGCCGAGCTCTAGTTACATCCTCTTATTGTCAGACAGAACCAAAGAAAGGAACACGTTAATCCAATGGGAAGCAGATTGACGTTAGCAAAATTGAAATTTTATATATTTTTTATGATTAAGCAGAAACTACAAAGTCCAGAGTCATAATTTTTGACATGGAATGTCTTCAAACCACTTCCTATCATGTTCATGCACCGTTGTCTATGAAGTCAGACACATTCAGATTTGGCAAGCCTCCGAAGGTCGGCAGACACAAGCATTTTGAGCAATTTAATCCACATTTTACTACATTTTCGCATACATTGCTGATCAGAAGCATGGTAATAACACATGCATATCATAGGAAGCAACCTTCCATGTAAAGAATTATTACTCTTCTCTCAGTATGTAATTTTCGCTTAATCATAAAAAATGCAGAAAATTTCATTTTTGACAAAAAAAGTTAAATCTGCTTCCAATTGGATAAACGTGTGATTTTCTTTGATGCTTGTGTGAAAAGAACAATCGCTCCCTTTGTTTGACGTAAATCTATTTAAAAAATTTTTTCAAAAAATCACCCGACGCGTTTCGTCAATCCGACAGTCTCAAGGGCTTAGTGTGTGACACAATTAGTGTTAAAAGGTAGGTTTATATACAACAAATCAGTAGTCCAGTCAGGGCAACTCATCATGTCAGCTCATGACGTCTGTTCAATAGCGGCATTTTCAACGCAATGTTACGTGATTCAGTCATCCTAGTAGTAATCGCCGAGTTTTGCTTGTCCAAAATCTTATAACTAAAATCATCAATGGTCATCACTTCATCGCAATGGTCTAACAAGTTATGTTCAGTTAATGCACTTTTTGTATCTCGATTCTTTAAACTACGTTGGTGTTCGTTGAATCTAGTTCTGAAAGGTCGACATCTTTGACCTATGTACTTCTTCTGGCAACGATTGCAAGAGAATTCATAAACTACATATTTATGCTTACAGTTAAATTTTGGGCCGATTGTCAAGCAAATATTGCAAGTACACTCATTATCAGATTTTCTTTTAAATGCTGTTGCTAATTTTTTACCAGGTTTTGATGTGATGCGTACAGGTATACTATACTTATTTTTTACTTTATTTATTGATTTTTCTTAAAAAACTTTCACCCACGTAGTCAAGGGAGAGATTAACGTCGTTATTTCTTCCGTTATTACATGCGTTAATTTTATCATTTTTATAACTATCCACATTATCAACATGGAACCCATTACTTTCTAGCCTATTTTTCATAATTTGTTGCGCTTTGAACGTATCAAATGTATCAGAACATCTGTCTTCAACATACCGAAAGCTATTACCAACAAAATTATCTTTTACATAGTTGGGGAGCCAACTGTCTTTTCTTAAGCTAATGCCTGAATGGCACGGTTTGCTGTACCATTTGTAACTCAGTTTGTTTTTAACGGATATACTAATGTCCAGAAAATCAAGATAATCGGTATCGGGGGTTTCTGAAGTGAATTGGATATCACTGTTTACAGAGTTAAAAGTATCGAGGATTATTTTCATCGTATCTTTATTTTTGGGAAATGGTCCCATGATGATATCATCAATGTATCTTTTAAAGATGGTTGGGACAATACTATGTTTTGTTTTTAATATATCGAGCGCTTTATTCTCTATGTTGTTTATATATATTATGGAAAACGGCGGGGAAAAGTGTGTTCTCATAGGACAACCTTTTATTTGTAAATATGTTTTTTGGTTATACGTTATTTCATAGTTGTAAGCTATAAATTTAAGAAAATCGATCAAATCCTCAACATTTAATCCATAATTATCAATGCTACTCCAGTATTGTCTCCAAAATCTTCTACAACTTTCAGACCATCTTCAATTGGAATACTTGGATACAAATTAATTACATCTAAGGAGATAAAGACGCAATTATCCGTGTTATTTAACTTATCGTTGTTATTTCTAAGACATTCAATCAATGCATTGGTGCTATCCAAATGTGATGGTACAAATTTTACTAATTGATTTAATAGAATGCTGGCAAGCCAATCTACTTTTTGGGTAGGGGTATTTATTGTTGATGCTATTGGTCGCAAAGGATAGAATCCATTCACCTTTTCCTTGTGATCTTTTATATTAATTTGAAAAGCGGCCGGGTGACTACCGGAAGTCAGTAATTTTTCATGATTAGTTCTTTGTAATTTACTACATTTTCCGCGAACTAATCGGTTAGCTTGATTTTCAATGGATGATGCTTTTGATTTGTTACGAAGACTATAGGTTTTGTATCTTTAAGTAAATTTTCGGTACGTTCAGTTATACTGTTTTCATTACTTATGACTATGCGATTCGACTTATCAGACGGAACAATAACCAAATTATTGTTTTTGAGGAAAGTATTTGTCTTTCGTTTAATTCGTTTAGAATTCTTATATTTTGTATTGTTTCTAATATTTTTAGCCTCTTCGCGTAAAATACGTTTAGCTTCAATTTCAAACAATTTCAAATTGTCTTCTTTTTCATCTGTCATACGAGGTGGTAAGTTAACCGTATTTTTCTCAAACGGTATATTTAGCTTATTGTCATTACTTGTATCATTACTGTTGAAGTGATGAGACCATCTCAGTTTATACGCTAAACTATCAATCATAATCTCATTATCATTTACGAAATCTTTATCAATGTTATGGGGCAAACGATACCTCGGACCTTTACTCAAAAAATTATTTATGTCACTAGGGATCGGAATATTTGTTTCATTAGTTAAGCGATTACTATCGCAATTGTCATAGTTTTGAGGAGATGAGCTACCCCTACTGAACCACAAAGTATCTTCATAATGAAAGAAAAAACAACACTTGTTCTTCAAAACATAGGAACTCCTACGTACAGGAAAAGTCTTCTTCGTCCACCAAGACCACTTATTGTAATGTCGGTCGTAGATAATTGCTTCCTCGTGGTTGACCATTCCTTCTACCAAGTTTAAGATGTTTTTCTTCTTTTCCATCTACATAGGATGTCTGACGATGTTGAGGTACTCGTAGGATATGTCTTGATTGATGATGGTGGACCTTTTCTTGAGGAATGATATGTCATGTCTTATCAACTCCATCTTCAGTGACATAACTTTTCTTTGCAAGGCAGGTGTTGAATCGCTCAATTCTGGTAGTTTGAAAGAATTTTCTACGTACTTTGGTATCACCTTGTATGATAAACATGTCAGCAAAAACATGATAGAACAGGAGACCCGAACTTGTTTCTGCAGCAGATTCATCAGCTTCTTCCCAATCGCAAGCACTTCTCTTGGAAGTTCCATGGAAGTAATCAATTTCATAGTTCGTCCGTGCGGGAGGTTAGTCATAATTGTGAGAAAAAAACAATCGCTCCCTTTGTTTGACGTAAATCTATTTAAAAAAAAATTTTCAAAAAATCACACGACGCGTTTCGTCAATCCGACAGTCGTCAATCGAGATACAAAAAGAGCATTAACTGAACATAACTTGTTAGACCATTGCGATGAAGTGATGACCATTGATGATTTTAGTTATAAGATTTTGGACAAGCAAAACTCGGCGATTACTACTAGGATGACTGAATCACTTAACATTGCGTTGAAAATGCTGCTATTGAACAGACGTCATGAGCTGACATGATGAGTTGCCCTGACTGGACTACTGATTTGTTGTATATAAACCTACCTTTTAACACTAATTGTGTCACATACTAAGCCCTTGAGACTGTCGGATTGACGAAACGCGTCGGGTGATTTTTTGAAAAAAAATTTTTTAATAGATTTACGTCAAACAAAGGGAGCGATTGTTTTTTTCACACAATTATGACTAGCCTCCCGTACGGACGAACTATGAAATTCTTTGATACTGTCTGACAATAAGAGGAACTAACTAGAACTCGGCAGAAGCGCAGATTGTTAGTAGGTATAAGGTGTGCAACATTCTGTGAATGTCTCATTCCCTGCAGAAAGTCGCTATGGCTACCGGATCATTTCCATTTCAAGGCTTTACCTTAGATTCATGTTACGTACATGCTCCTAGAATGAAGTCATCACTCTCCAATAATTTTGGCGATGTCAAATCATGAAATGTGGTAACTGAAACAAAAGCGAATCTGTTGATATTTTATCCAAAGCGAGAATATATTACACTGCAAGCACTCGCATCACCTTTGAATGATGTATATCATATAAAAGATGTGTATCACAGCATGCTATCAGTTATTGCATTTTTCATCAAAAAATATTCCAAAAATTCATTCCATTTTGTACAAAAGCAAGTAAATTTTTTCTTGTGTTACGATACGACGATCAGACCATCTCGAAATGTAATGCAGGTATATTACTTGCAAGCAATTCAACTACTACGAGTCGAAAACTGTTTAATATCTTGAAATTTTCGACCCCAGTTTTTTCAAAATGAACGCTATGGTGCTTGTCACACTTTGCATTTAAACTCTTCAAATGTAGCTCATGCTGAAGGTAATAATCAAAACGACAGTGGCTTGATATTACAGTATACCTCGTGAAAATCAATTGATGAACTTATGTGCGGTTTCTATTAGGGAAAATACAGCATCCCCAAGAGCAGATGATGGACTAATGATCTGCCAACAAGACCTTGTCCTCATACATAGGTCAACCAATATAAAAGGAAGATGATTGACTATAAGCAAGAATTATTTTAACGACTGGAAAATAGGGAGAGAATAAACCAAGGAACTATGGTAAGATGTTGATAAAGGTTTTTGGAAGGACTGGACTGGATATGCGGAGCATCTGAAAGAGGCAAAGTGCACCTTTTTGCAAGCTAATGGTGAATCAAGCAATCATCAAGTGGTCAAAAACAATAAAGTAGCAAGAAAAAACGCGCCTACTACGACAGTGAGCATGGGTGCCGTTCAGACCAGTTGCGACTATTCAACCCAAGAGAAATCTCCGAAGCACTCATTCCAAGTAATCAAGTCAATAATGAATTGGTATCATGCTAATTTCAAGAATTCCGTCACTATCGCTTTAGGCGTAGCGACTTGCTTCTGAAAGTAAATAAGTTTGGCCGCCATAACGAGCTTTTGTATGGAATCGAGGCCAAAAATGACTTTGACAGAATGATGTATACCGGGTGTCCGATGTCAGGATGATATCGAAGTGAATTGTGAAATAATTTCGAATTATTGTTGTTAATTGTATGAAAATCGGCATTCTTCAACTTATCTGATTCTTTTAATACTTGAGCTGCTTTGTCGTTCGGAGTCGGCTACGTTGTTTCTGATCTGTAAATGTCACGCCTGAGAAAGCTCTGTCTTTGCACAATAGAAAAAATGTCATCAGATTGATGCCATTGACCAAGACGGAGTGGCGCTACCGAATGTCACCATCATTTTATCACAAAAGCAGTCCTCAGTTCACTCACTTAATGATTCATTTTGCAATAAGGAATAGATGGTTGATAGTAAATTAATAGCACTTTGTTGATCGGATAAGAGCAATTACTTTCACAGAAGCTAAAGAAGCCAGCGCAGCCTTAATTACGACCACTGGGCTGCACAACAAATTGGGAAAGGGAGGAGTTTGTCAAGAACAACTGGAGGAAAGATCCTGATGACTGCAAGATGGACAAATAAATGGTAGGAAGAGGTAGTGGTGCACTAGACCAGCGCAAGAGAGGATTTTGCGAATGGCAAGCAATAAGCAATATCAAAGTAAATGTCGCAAATTGTCGAAGGAACTGATAAAGAGTAGAGGAGATGAACATCAAACTCCTTCCCACATGACAGTCTATCGATTTAGAAAATCATTTCCACGTTCTCAAAAAACTATGAAAAGTGTCTGAATGAGAAAATCGACTGTGGTTTCGCAAATATCTTAAAGACTGAGATGATGATTTCCGTCATCTTGTTTGCTCTAACGAGTTCTTTGTTTGAGCATATCTAAAACCGAATAGTCAAAGCGACATAATTTGGGCAACATCCATCGAAGAAATCGAAGACTATGAACGTAATCAAGAATTGTGGTTCTCCCATCCTGTATTGCAGTCTTTATTTATTATAGCATCAAGAAAATGATGTGGGTGATGAAAAAAGACGGCGAAACATTAAATGGAGCATTTTTCGTGAAGTTTTACTTTAGCAAAATGTATTTCCATTGATCAAGTTATCTTGCAGCACAACAATGCTACGTGCTTTAAGGCAGTGCGAACACAAAAGATGCTCCAGAATTCCGGGTTTGACATCTTCGATGACACGGTTTGGCCAGGGAGCTCTCCCGATCTTGACCTTTGTGAAAATTTTGGTGCAATATTGAAGGATAAATAAACTTCATACTTTCTGAACAGAAATCCTAATTGCCTGAAGAAAGTGACACGTTCTGTCACAGCGAAAAGGACATTGAAAATATCAAAGAGCTCCTTTCCGAACCCTCTACGAGCCGTAAAAGCATTCCGTGGGGGACACACAGACTATTCAAAATTTTGATCATTAATAAGAATTTTGTGCGATTGAAACCAAAAATTCACTTGCAAATTTGTGTCTTTAGAAGTCTGATATTTACAGGTATATCTTTGTGAGACACATCCTGAGACTATAGCAAATCTGCGCGTCTGCTGAGCTCTACCCAGTTCCCCTTCTTGTCAGACAGTAGAAAACACATGTAAATCTATTCGCTGAAAATAAGATTATCCATGTCTTCTCTGATTAAGTGAAAAGCACTGAGTCCACAGACATAATGCATGGTATGGAATGTCTTCATATCATGATTGGTAGTCTGCGGCCATCGAGGCTGCATGGAATGTCTTCATATCATGATTGGTAGTCTGCGGCCATCGAGGCTGCATGCCACATCCGGTCACTCACAGCAGTCGAATCGAGTGCTAGGCGCGGGGAAAATACCTGGTCGCCTAAGGCAGCAAGGTTTTTACACTATTCCACTTCCTGGTAGGAGTTTTGGCTAGATGTGTTATTTTTGCCATAATGTTATTTGCTTTGACTCTATAATCAAAAAGTCATTAACCCTCAGATCGGTTTTCCAATCCATGTGCAGCAACAGTGCCGACTGTTTTATTGATATCTTGGTTAATCATTTTCATTAAGTTGATGTTGGGAAACCAAGTAGATTAGATGGTGATAATTCTTTTTTTATTATATGCTCTATTAATTTCGGCCTCCTCTTAGGCCATCATCAGAAGCAGAGAATCTATACATTTACGTTGGAAATTATTCAAAACTTAAGTTACATTATGTCTATGAATCCTGAGTAGAATGAAAGCAGGAACTAACCTAGAAAGATAAACAATAATAAACATCATGGCATATATGAATATCTACAAAAATGGAGCATAGCGGTAGAATGACTTAAGTTACAATGGAAAAAATACTGAGAAATTATTAAAAATTATACATAAAGAAACTCAGAGAAGGCATCTTGCTCGTCTTTATTGTTGATCTTAGGTTTCAGTTTTTTGATGTAAAGTGCCTCTCGTATTCTGATGTTGCAACTGTCTCTGTCAGATGTCAGAATTTTGACTGAAATATTGTTGGTATTGCACGAACGCTATTTAGTGAGTTGTTTTTAATGCACTCGATAAGCTCATCACTGTTTTTGAGGTGTGATGATCTTATCGAGTGCATTAAAAACAACTCAATAAATGACCAATCATATTTCCCATGTATCTTTGATGTAGCTGCCATGTACACCTCGATCCCTATTGAAGATTCTATCTCGAACATCGAAAATCTAATCAATCTGCATCACGAAATTTCAGTCGGACTATATACACAAGATATCATGCAGCTCCTGCAAGCGACTTTGACTAACACATACTTCACCTTCAACAACAAGTTTTATAAACAAATAGATGGCCTTCCCATGGGTTCATCATTATCTGGACTCCTAGCTATCACATTTATTGATACGCTGGAAAGACAGGCCTTGTCGAATGTTACTGGTACAGTATATCAATATTCAAGAGATATGTCGATGACTGCTTTATTTTAGCTGAAAATCGTGAAAAAGCATTCCTTCTCCTTGATCAACTAAACAGTCAACATCAAAACATCAAATTCGAAATCGAAGTGCCAAAAAACAACATTGAACTGAGCTTGCTAGATTTCAAGGTAAAAATTAACACAAACGGGTCTCCCTTGTTCGAATTCTATAAGAAACCCGCCCATAAGAATATATTTGTTAATTATGATTTCAACTTACCTGAGAACGCCAAAATCTCTTTTATAAGAAACGAATACAAGCGAATCAAAAATCGTTGCTCAGATAGCGTAACACTTGATAAACATATTCAGGAATTCGATCAAACACTTCAGTTGAATGACTATCTGAATCATGTGATAAAAGGGGCGAAGACAAAGTCGAAAACAAAGGGCGAGTACAATCAGTGTGTTTGTTGGATTTCTTGAGATACTGACGAATTGTATTGCTTTTTCTTACCAAGCGAACATCGATGTTTTCATTTTTGAATATGTGTTTTATTTTACGATCAATTTAATCAGATACATAAGGAAATTTGAAATTGAATGGTTCAGATTTATTCAGATTCTTATAGTCCATTTTCTTTTTCTTAAGTGGTTGCACATTAAAAAATATCGGCTTGTGCTTACGAAAGAACATAATTTACGAGATAACATGTAGTGCCTGCAAGAATATTTACATCGGAAGCACGATCAGATTTCTTCACACAAGGATTAAAGAACATCTGACCAACAACTCCAGCTCTATCTTCAAACATCTACGTTCGTGCAATACCAACAATATTTCAGTCAAAATTCTGACATCTGACAGAGACAGTTGCAACATCAGAATACGAGAGGCACTTTACATCAAAAAACTGAAACCTAAGATCAACAATAAAGACGAGCAAGATGCCTTCTCTGAGTTTCTTTATGTATAATTTTTAATAATTTCTCAGTATTTTTTCCATTGTAACTTAAGTCATTCTACCGCTATGCTCCATTTTTGTAGATATTCATATATGCCATGATGTTTATTATTGTTTATCTTTCTAGGTTAGTTCCTGCTTTCATTCTACTCAGGATTCATAGACATAATGTAACTTAAGTTTTGAATAATTTCCAACGTAAATGTATAGATTCTCTGCTTCTGATGATGGCCTAAGAGGAGGCCGAAATTAATAGAGCATATAATAAAAAAAGAATTATCACCATCTAATCTACTTGGTTTCCCAACATCAACTTAATGAAAATGATTAACCAAGATATCACTTTCAATTAGGGTTGAAAATCATGTCTTCTTTAAAATGCTTTAAATAAAAATCATGATTATTTTTTTGTTAGTTCTTTTTAAATAACATAATTTCATGACTTTTATATGACCATAACTTCAGGTAAAAGCAAGAACTCGATCTGGTTTCTACAAAGCTTTATTATATGCAAGGACAAGCATGACATTATATACGTGAAACACAGTTCACCGTGTAGCACATGACAGTGCAATACAATGATCAATACAACATCAAAAATATACGGTATGTACATGATAAATGTACCGTATACGATAAATGCACATTACAAAGCACATAGATAAATATTTGAAACAGTTCATAACCCAAGTATGGATTAATGTCATCAGATGCTACTGAAGAAATCATGCAAGTAGAATGAATAAATTGAAATTTCGCTCAGGGGGAGAAGATTCACTGCTAGTCGTGTAGCACCAGTCTGATTATTTCATTTGATAAATGTACATCATTCATTGTCTTTTTCACATGTTATTTATACCATTATTCATTTCTATAGTCTTCACAATGTATTGTTGTACGGTGAATAATGATCGTTATAAGTAGCCTAGTAATAATAATAATTATAAATAGGCCTAGGCCCATTCGCATGACTGTCCAACGACTTCATAACAATGGATTATGGGTTTACCGACTGCGTCTGTCACAAACAAAAATTTAGAATCATGAGGAACAACGGCTCATGTAAACATTGTTTTTCCTAACTAAAGAATCAAGTAGGCGGGCACCTAGTTTTGCACCTTGAACACGTTGACACGGAATAAGGTATTGTCCAAAATTAACCGGTGATGCGTTCCATCGCTGCTACGAGTAGAGACTATTCTTTCTTCAGAACTCCATACGGAATGACATTGCTATATTCCTGCATCGAATATACGGATAATGGGCGCGTGGAAATATCAACTTATGCAACTTATCAAAGAATTAAAATGAATTAAACTTAATGTTGACGTAGGCCTACATGAGCCCGAGAAGAGTCAAGAGACACACCGTTTCCAACTCATGTATCAACTAACTAAATGTATTATGATTTATTTTTATACTTCATGTCTTCTCCAAGTCCTCTGGTTTCAAAATTCATTCAACAAAACTCAAGATCTTATTCAGTTAGCATCCTAACTTGACGGCGCAATAAAAAAATTAAATAGAAAGCACAATTAAGCTCAAATACGAATGCTTAATTGGCCTATTGTTTGAGCCATGATTAGGCTATTGGTGCTACATTGATTAGAAAGTGCACATAAATCATAAATTAATATCTATATGATAATGCTAATTGCTAAGTAACAATGCTGCTTTATGACTTGGGAAAATAATTGTTGACTTGAGGATTTTCTCTTGAATTGAGATAGAAGACTGCAAAATCAGTGAATTTTGCAACATTTATCAATTATCTGAAGTCAAAAATCAAGACTGAATTTGTCCTGAAATCTTTTGCTATTGAATTAATTAAATTGAATTATTACTATTGAATTGACAATTATTGCTCTTTGATATTGAAGAGATATTTAAAAAACTAAAATATGCACTGTGGAGTAGAACATGATTTTTTTCGAAAAATACCACATGATATTCACATTTCATCCTGCATGCTAAATCAAATCAACTCATAGGTATTAAACGAAGGATCTTTCATCAAAATTATGCATAAGGAAAAATGACGAACAAGTTGCATCAGGCAAGTGATTTCAATGGCTCGTCACTTATCTATTCTATAATTATCTTCTTGATGAATAATTTCATGAAAATTATGACACTTTTGAAAATGAAATTACGGAATGAAGTTGAGGCCGTGTGGATTTCAATTTCACTCATTTTTACGAGTGACATATCAAAACGAATGGGCGGAGAATGTACTGCAGTCTCCACAGATGACAACTGAGTGTAAATCATTTTATTTCTCCGTCACCTTCATAATGATCAAAGCGTCTCTTAAGTCACAAAATCTTGGTTACACATTTTTGGACTTTCCAAGTCATTACTATTATAGCACACGTCTTCCAGTTTGATGAACATATTTCGGTTAATTTGTTAATGAATGAAGTGCTGTACAGAAAAGCATCTTAAAGTCTCACTAGCTCTTCCCAGGCGTCCATCAAGATACAAAAACTAAAACTTTTTGAACTTCCTTTCCAGGAGACAGCCGTAAATATTTCCTGCTTGAAAAATCCAGACATATAAACGACAAGTCTATTTTCATACCATTGACCTAATACTGATCAACAGATATCCAGATGAGAATCCATAGATACCTGAGAGATTTGATCAAACAATATGCCGTGAGACAGACATATTTTGGTATTTCTGCGATTGTTTTTGAATGTGACGAGAAAACTAACAGAATCGAAGTTTACCATGGTCCCTATAATCTAGTACATTAGAGCACTCAATTCGATCACTTGCATAGTCTTTCTCAAGCCTTTATTTATTACAGGACAGTGAAGACAGTTCGATGACAGTGTTTTACAGATTCTGACTATTCTTTTTTAGTCTGATTTTCTTATTTCTAAAAGGAGCTATGAGGTTCAAAATTGCAAATATTGAAAGAAAAAATTCTAGATTGAGGTCATCGGCAAATTGATTTCAGTAAAGATTTGAAGCACTTCCGCCCTTTTTTGTTAAATGCATTTCCGCCCTCTCGCATTTTATTTCTCAGATGAAATCTACTCCCCTACCCTGTGGGAACGCATCTTGCTAATATCAACAGATTATCTGGCGAGGTAGCGATTTTGTGGATAATTTTTTTAAAGGTTCATTTTCGTGTAAAAACTATCTCCGCATGTGAAAATGGTCATAATTTATCCAAAAACTTGTGTAAAATTAAAAAACGACAGGTGGCGAAAAAGTTGCTATAATTGGTTGGTAGATATTTGGTTACTAATGCGAGCTGATTTTTCGCCAACCGGCGAAATCGTGGATATTGTAGCAACTAATTAGTGGTAAGTAGTAATGCTCGTATATTACCTTCACATGAAAATATATTGTATACTCAGTCTGATCTGATAAAAAGGGATCTTTTTTTTAATTCACGAAGGCTTAAACTAAAAAAGTATTTATCTTCCATAAATGTCGCAGTAAATGCTATGATATTATTCAAATATTTATCATTGTTGTAAATTATTGAATTCAAGAGATGTTATGAAAATTGATATATGCGGATTCTCTATATTCTTATCATTATCAAAGAATGATAGTCTGCACTTATTTCTTAGATAGATTAGCCATATGTGGGGGATAGTGAGGAGGTGAGGGAGAGAATAGAGCCTCGGCTGTAGAGGCGGATTACTAAAGAAAATAAGAGAGAAAGTCAAAAGTAAAAGGTGACATATAGAGCGCGAATTGTCGCCAGCGAATATCCCGCAAATATGACTGAACTTTAGCATGATATTCTGCAGCTGACATTCGCCAGTTTTTCGCAAGATTCGTTCCCACAGGGTATCTCCTGCACCACAATATTTTTCAGAGCGAAATTTCAAAACGTCAATTTTGAAAATAAAAAGTATTATACAAAACAAAGTAACTGCAAATTAGGCATTTTACGTGAATGTTGTAATGAAGAGTGGATACTAGTGAAGCTAGCCGCAACCAAAGTTAATTCAAGTTTATCAAAGTGCAAAATTAAATAACATGGTAATATTTCTTATAAATTCTGAGTTGCAATAGCTTCACCAATGATTCACTCTTCATCTTTACAAATATTATGCTGCATGAAGCCAATGCCCTAAAGGTTGTCCATATTCCACTCGTCCATCTGCGCAATTGGAAAAACTAAATGTCCGTGGGGCTTCGAAAATGAGAACTGCCGTTGAACCGAAATTAAATTCTCCAAACAATTCTCCTTTACTCGATGCAAAAGCTCCGCCAGAAAAGGATTTGTCTTTGTATTGTCTTTTCTGTCGAAATGTCGATTGCACATTTGTCTGAAGTTCCTGTAATGTAGATTGTAATCGTATTATTGAAATGTCAATGAAAAATCAATAAAATGAACCAAATAGTTCATGATGCAATTATAGCAACATCACAAATTTTGATTATGATGACAATAATATTGATAATAGATTGACTGAATGATTATAATGGCTACCAATAGGCCCACTAACATCAATTCGATAAATTCGACTAATTTAATGTATTCAATTAGTTAGCAAGTTAGACATGTGTATATTTAACAGATCCTCATGCTGTTAGTAAAACAAGCTATTAACTGAACTTGCCGCTTGCTCGAAAGTTGAGCGAGAAACAATAAATTTCAATTTTTTGTAAGCTGTTCATGAAATTTCCTAGGAAATTAACTTAATTTCATTATAAGAGTCTTATTATAAGCGCATCATTCTATATGATAGGGGACATTGTCCTGGCGTGGAGATTGCGTGGTCATTGCGTGGCCCTATAGTCAATGCTTCAGTCAATGGCAAGCTCAGAACAATGTTTCTTCTCTCCTTTTCATTTCCGTCCGAGGTACAATATTTAAAAATAAAAAAAATCACTACGACGCTTCGTGTCAAGGTTGAACAGTGCAATATCTTAGGTGATATCTTAAATATCAATTGCAATGAGCTCGAGTTGCGTTCACTATAGGTCAGAAAAAAGAGAGGTCATTTGTGGGTTTTAGCCACAAATGAGAAGATATAATCTATTTGTCATTGTCTTTGATTATAATACTTTGCTCTTTCAGTGGCAGGCATTGTTTGTGGTATGATCACGCTTAAGAAAATACTCTTATTAATGAGGCTGAGAATTAAAGCAATCTGCAGTAGTAATCCATCTATTTGCTAATTCAACAGTCATTACCTCTCCAAGGTCATTGTCATGACACGAAGGATTTGTGAAATACTATTATTTCTTCTGTATTGCTATCATGATCAGTCAATTCCGTGGTAATTTTTTCAAAACTTAAAATATTTGATTAACTTTGGCATTAGATATCAACTCGAATTCATTTAACAAAATCGAAACAACATACACATTGGGGATTTAACTAATACTGAATCGCTACTCTACCTAATATACTTACTCTATGAGAGCAATTTTATACAAAAATCATGAGCTCAAAGATCAATTATTTATTTGCTCTAGCGGATCGACATAGCCACTATCGAATTATATTAAGCGGAAACGAAAAACAATTGATATATTCGTAGAAATACATGTAGCTGTTTCTCGCAAGCGTCAACAAGTTGCTGACAACTATCGTTAACAACTACAAAAATTACGTTTGACCTTTTCTTGACGATATTGCATGACATATTTTCAACTCTTTACTGCATTTGTCTAGCGTTACCCGAGGACGATTTTTGACCATGATTTGAAAGGTAATACATATCTTTATCCACTATTACATTTGTGCAATAATGGTCAGTACTTAACATGCACATTGGTATAAGGCATGATTACTACATGTTTTTCATTTTGTTAAAATGACAAGGTTTGTGACATCAATTAAATAGCTGAATTGTCAAATGGGCAGAAACAGTGGTGGGCACAGTTAATCGATTCCCCTCGATTAATCGTACGACGGAATCAATCGCGTGATTCCTGAATGACTAGGAATAACGTGATTTTTTTGAAGTGAACTTTTTAAAATGAAATTGTTTGATGAGGAAAAAATAAGACTGCAAGTATAAATTTGGCAACAACGCAGGCACAGTTGCTCAGATGCTTGCACCTAAGATCACGTATAAGACAAAAATTAGAATTTTTCATTCCCACACTTCAGTAAATCTCTATAGGAATCCTGTTGGAATTCCCACACATCGCATGGATGTATCACTTTATGTAATGGCATTAAACATGGACGCATAAGAGGCCTGCACGATTTATACGAATCATACATGTTGCCAAATACAAGCATAGAGTAGGGAGTATAAGTACACGTAGGTATGATATCACAACTCAGTATTGAAGGCATGTGAATATACTGTGAGATATGCAAATTTTTGCAGTTTTGAAGAAATTGCCACGGCATTGACTGATCATGATAGCAAATGCATGCGAAATGATAGTTTCTTACAAATCCTCCGTGTCATGACATCCTTGGAGAGGCAATGTTTTTACTAATTAACAATTCGATGGGTTTAATGATCAGCCTCAGAAAATAAGTGTATTTTCTTAATCTTCATCTCATCACAAACTACCCTGCCATTGAAAGAGCAAAATATCATAATCAATGATAATGATCATAATTTAATTATCCACGTTACTATTCGGATTCAAGAAATGAAGCATAAAATTTAGTGAATCATAAAATCATGCCGATGAAAATTGAATTACAAACTTGAAACTTTAGTCAAGAAGCACAATAAGATCTCAACTTTTGCATGAAGACTTCCATTATAATGCGTTTCATGAAATTTCCTTGATAATCAGCTTAATTTCCGCTCAATTAAGACGCCTGTTATTAAATTTTCATTCCTTTTGATATCCAATAAGTTTCATATTCTTATATAGAGGTACCAAATCGCTAGCACATACATGTATATATACACACAGGAGTAATTTGCAAATATTTTTATCTTTCTATAGATATTTGCAAGAAATCATAATTTGCAAAAAAAACAAAATCAGTTCGTCGGCAAAGTTCATAGGTTGAAGTAAAGGTACTGATCTATTATCTTCATTAGACAAAATGACATTGCTTTCTATAATTAAAATAGATTCCA
Source organism: Prostheceraeus crozeri (assembly GCA_907163375.1). Lineage (NCBI taxonomy): Eukaryota > Metazoa > Platyhelminthes > Polycladida > Euryleptidae > Prostheceraeus > Prostheceraeus crozeri. Next base: position 336,904 of record CAJQUW010003361.1, on the reverse strand, counting down.
AAATTAATGGAAACTTTGAATGACCAATGACAGTGAAATGTCCTGACTTCGGTGTATGAATATGAATAGAGATATATGTAGATAGGAAACACGGATAGCTAAATCACGATTGGTAGCGCCAATGCATCGTATTTTGCAATTATCACATGAATATGGATAAGAAACGATAGACTTTGGACCATTTGCAATGGGATCTATATATTAGGAAAAAATTTGGAAATTTGATATTTTATAAACATGGCAAATACAAACATTAATGGGCTTCGCCGCCGAGCTGATTTTATTGGTTCTATCTTGAACTGTAATATGAGCTGTAATTAAGCCTACATCTGCCATTTAGTTTGTATATAAACCAAATTGCTGTATTGCAAAATTTGAAGTCTTCTGCTAAAATATTCCGAAACATGTCAGGTTGCATTTATGCTTTTTCTGATATATATATATATATATATATATATATATATATATATATATACACATATATAGATAAGAAATGTGCGCTCCTGCCCCACCGAATTGTACTCTCAACCTCCAAATGCCTGGTCCGACGATCGATTGCTGTAGGCCCTCAATTTTCATATTTAGAGTTAGCTTTTGAGGAATATGATATTATTGTAGGCCCCTGGTCCTTCATGTACAAGTGGGGACGAAGTACAATTCTCGGTGGGGCAGGAGAGCACATTCGTCGTATTAATATATATATATATATATATATATATATATATATATATATATATACTGCGATTGAATATATATTTATATGTATCAAAGTTTGGCAAAGGTAATGGCATTCTAATCGAAGATAAGCAAAGCTACGTATCAAAGATGAATGAACAATTAGAAAGCGACAAGAAATTTGTTAAGTATAAGGAATGCAAGCGTTCATCAAAAGACCGCCATATTTTGGAGGAAGATAGATTCAATCGCAAGCTAACAGAGCTTAAGAAAAGAAAATTGATTTCCGAATCAGTTTTCAAAATCATCAAAGCAAGTGGTTCGCAACCCGCTCGTCTGTACGGATTACTAAAGTTACATAAGAACAAAGAGAATCCACCGTATCGTCCGATATTAAATATGAGAAATTCGTATGCATCTAATCTCTCAAAATGGCTGGATACAATTTTGAAGCCTTGTCTGCCACAGAAATTTAATTGCAAAGATAGTTTTGATTTTGTGAAGTCTATAAGCGAATTCAGTGATGTAAATTGTGAAAATTTTATGATGTGCAGCTTTGATGTGCAAAGCCTGTTTACAAGTATCCCTGTAAAGCGTACAATTGATTACATTGTTTCAACAGTAGATGAAGCAGCTTTACCAGTTACAAAAAACTGCTTAAAAGAACTACTGTCATTAGCCTGCTCTGATATTGTATTTTCATTTAATAACTTATTGTACCGCCAGATCGATGGAATGTCGATGGGTTCCAACCTAGGACCCACTATGGCGTCTTTTACTATGCAAATGATTGAATCTAAATTTGCTGATTATTCCAAGCAGAGTCATCCATTATTGTACAAAAGATATGTCGATGATTGCCTTCTAATGTTTAAAACTCAGTCTGATATGTACGACTTTTTTAATTTTGTCAACAAAATTGACAGTGTAATTAAATTTACCCTAGATGTGGAAAGCAATAAGAGTATTGATTTTTTGGAATGTACTATTCATCGCAACAACGATCACAAAATTTCCATTTCTTGGAAGATGAAAGAAACAAATACAGGGACTTACATCTGTAGCGATGCTTACGCTCCTTGGTCTTACAAAGTGGCGACTATTCGATCACTTTTTCTATAGAGCGAAACGAATATGTTCAAGTGATGGAGTTATTTGAAAATTCATGTGAGACTATAACAAACATATTTGTTGACAGCGGATATAGTCCACAGGTGATTAACCGCATAAGGAAAAAAGTTGAGGATAACTTGAAACAGCCAAAATTAGACACCGATAATGATGGATTAGAAAATAAAACCACAATTTGTTGGAAATTCGATACGCACAAGGAAAAGAAAAACTTCTCAATGAGAAAATTCATCAATTAAATAGAAAATTACCAGAGAACTTAACCATCAATCCTATTTTTCAAGTTAACAAAACCAGCATGTTCTTCCACAATAAGGATCGCATTCCTCAGGATTTAAAATCAAACTGTGTCTATAAGTACACTTGCGATGACTGCAAAAACGTCTACATCGGGGAAACTTCGCGGCACCTTATTACTCGAGTAAAAGAGCACGTCAAAGGATACCCAATCCCAACAGAGATAACATCACATTGCCATCTTGTTAATGAAAATAATTTTTCTGTGATTGCAGTGACGAAATGGCACCGGATCCTTGAAACTATTTGCTTGAAAGAAACATAAGATTTAGTTAATGAAAGAGAAGGATCTATACCACTCATTTTTAACCTGTAAATGCAGCATTTTCATGTATTAATCATCTTCATTTTAATTTTAGTTTTATTGTACAGGAGTGCGCATGTCTTAACCTGCCCCATGACCTTCAAAGTGCGATGATGAAATTTGCGTCTGAATCGATAAAATTGTGTGTACTATCAGCCGACTGTGAATTGATTGGTGTTTTATCATTTCCTTATATTTTATCGACACAATATAAAAGCGATGTTTTTTATTGGAATAAAGTTTCCGCTGACGAAGGAGCTGATTATCGCTCTGAAACGCGTTCGGAGAAAACTCGTTTTTGCTTCTATTGAATTATATATATATATATTTTTCAAATGAAAACAACTTCGTGTTTTGAAACAACTGAACATGTTTCAGAATCTCATGGATTCCATCATCAGCGGTAAAGAGAAGTCAGAAACACACACAGAAGTCAGTTTATATAAGAGTTCTTAAAACAATGTCAAAGCATGTGAACAGATATCTCACAAAAACGAACCGAAGGTCAAAGTACATCGAAATATGCCAATTCATAGATTTAGATTCAGAGGTATGGAACCATTCCTTTCATTCGACAATAGGTCAGCATTGTTTTTAATCATAATAGATTCTAAGACAAAAGGATGCTTGGACACTCCCATAACCATAGAAATCAAAGTGAAAATAAAAAATAGATTGTTTAACTTAAGTGTATCTAAGCGAAAATGCGTGCGATTTATGTGCTGCTATTGTGCATTGCATGAAGCTTAACCTCCGTTCCAGAGGTTTTATTGTTGTCGATTTCTATGCCCACAACCGAGAAATTTTCTGGTTTCGGGTGATGTTCATGCATAGAAATCTCAGTGGCCACAGGGTAGGCTTTTAGATGCTCATTGATGCGAGTTGACGCTTGGTTGCGCCAATGTATCGCATTGTGCGGCGATCACACGTATATAAATACGTAACATTAGATTTCAGGCCAATCGCAACAATGTCTTTATTGTTGAAATGATTCAAAACCTTATTAGAATTGAACACAGGGCAAATTTTGACTCTTGAATTTATCGTTAATCTCGGCCATACGCCTTTTCAGATAACTATAACCATTGTAAAAGCCTACCCTGTGGCCTCTGAGATTTCTATGCATGAACATCACCCGAAACCAGAAAATTTCTCGGTTGTGGGAGTGTCCAAGCATCCTTTTGTCTTAGAATCTATTATGATTAAAAACAATACTGACCTATCGTCGAATGAAAGGAATGGTTCCATACCTCTGAATCTAAATCTATGAATTGGCATATTTCGATGTACTTTGACCTTCGGTTCGTTTTTGTGAGATATCTGTTCACATGCTTTGACATTGTTTTAAGAACTCTTATATAAACTGACTTCTGTGTGTGTTTCTGACTTCTCTTTACCGCTGATGATGGAATCCATGAGATTCTGAAACATGTTCGGTTGTTTCAAAACACGAAGTTGTTTTCATTTGAAAATATGCTGAAATTGGGCACTTTATGTTTGAATATATATATATATATATATATACCAAAAGGTTTAAATCAAAAATGGTATTCAATAATGTAAAGTAATACGACACCCAAAAGATAAAAGAAAAACAAGCCAGATAACTGAAACAGCCCGACTAGTTCTGCCTGTTGCAGGCTTCTCAAGGGCATAAATGATTTATTCACAGAATCAAATATCTTTCATATACATCCAACTAATAGAAGAAAAAATGTATTCTTTTGTAAAAGAGATCTTACCAGCATCTGATTATGTCGTATTTACTCAATCATGGATGCGATATCTGGATGACATTTTCATCATTTGGTACGAGTCATTCGGAGATTTTAGTGATTTTCATTCGTTTCTGAATTCTATGGATCCAAGAATCAAACTCACTTTTTTGGATGTTTTGATTTATAAGGATGCTAATAACACTGAACGCGATATATACTCGAAACCAACCGATAGTTACAACTACGTGCCATTTAATTCTGGTCATCCCAAGCACATACTACGCAACATTCCTTATGTTTTGGCTAAACGTATTAATCGCATTGTTTCGAAAGAAAATTTAAAAAAGAAGCGATTGCTTGAAATGCACGTAAGACTTAAAAAGCTTGGATATCCAGACAAGTTGATAAGTGATGCGATTGCGAAATCAAAAATCGGCAACATAACTAATAACTCAGATGGAAATAAAAATGATAAAATCATTTCTTATGTAAAGACCTACAACCCAAATAACCCCAACGTATATCATGAAATAATCAAACCCTCCTTTTCAAGTTTAAAACTTACTCCTATATTTAAGAACTACACTTTACGAAATAGTTACAGACAACCCAAATCATTATTGAACATTTTAGCAAGAAGAAATTGTATTCCGTTAACTGGAGTGAAGAAAAAAAAATAAACATAACTTGAACTGCGAAACAAAAGACGTAATTCATGCATTGCAATGTCAGGGATGTGAAGCTACATACATCGGTCAAACTGGTGACTCATTACGAGCAAGAGTCCGGGTGCATCGGCAACAAATTCGCGACGACAATTACCGATCTCTTTACGTTAGTAATCACATTTTTAATTGCGCTCATGATTCAGAGTTGAAGTTCCGTGTTATAATAGTTCTCAAATTGCCACCTAATTGTGCAAGAACATACCGCGAGGAGAAAGAGAAATTATTTATAAAAATCATAAAACCATCGCTAAATCGAGATATGTGAAATGCCATGTATTGAAATTTATCTCTGCCTACATAGATATTAATTTGAGATTTTGTTGACATCTTATTACTTAACATTTTCTAATATATCTAAGTTGCATTAGTTGGATGTATATGAAAGATATTTGATTCTGTGAATAAATCATTTATGCCCTTGAGAAGCCTGCAACAGGCAGAAACCGGTCGGGCTGTTTCAGTTATCTGGCTTGTTTTTCTTTTATCTTTTGGGTGTCTTATTACTTTATATTATATATATATATATATATATATATATAATGCTATTATTACTATAATATTACAATACCAGTGTGATGATACTATAACATCTTGCAAATTGTTAGTTTATATACAGTTATATAAATTATTTCATAAAGTTATCTCATACAAATATTCAACAATGATTCATTATTCACACAAGGAGAAAATAGGACTCTACATAAAAAAGTACAAACTAGCCATGTTTTTGAAATCTTAAATTCCATCTTAGTAGGCTCACATGATCGACAGTTTGTTGATAAGTTCTGAATCTTTCATTCAATCCGAAAGCAGATTAGGTGCAAATCCCCTGCTATCTATCAATTGCTAGAGAGGCGAATACGAAAGCTTAGGATACCACCAAGAAATATAGTTTTTGCGGCCACACTTTGAATCCCATGATCGGTCACACAATAATGCCCGTGTGCCCGTGATCAATTGGTCTCACACAGCAAGATCTTACAGATTCCAGCAAGTCTTAAGCACATTTAAGAGCGCACGCGTGATTTCAACACATTGCCATATTGCTAAGTTTGTAAATTCTGTTTCTGGTCACAAATCAGAGGTCAAATGAACCCGTGTGGCCTTTTCTAGTTTCTCTACAACAACTCAATTCACCTCAATGACGCATAATTCATCTCAATGACGTAAGTAGCATTCAGATATGAACATGCGATATATTAAACTTGCGAACAGTCTGCAACCGGCACTGCAGGTGCTCTATTACCAAGCTTGCCGTGGGAGCGGGATTTCCCATGAGAATCCCCATAGAAATGTGACACACTCCAGTACAAGTGAATGATTTTTTCGTAGCTGTGCTGTGTGCTTTTGCAGATATTATACCAAATTTGTCAAACTATCATGAAATATGTGATAGTAATTAATAGTGCAATTTTTTAATGACATGTCATATTTTTAGGGTGGGTAAGGCAATATTGTCATATTTTCTGTGTCTCATCATATTTAGTCATATTTTGGTCATTTGCTGCAGTTTTACACTGTTAGAGTTGCCGGGATGACCGATGCTTGCAGAATGACGCAAATTTGGTCTTCTCAACAACGCGATGCAGTCTGAGGACAGTTCTAGTGCATGTATTGCCTACAAGTATGAATGTTACCGACGACGCCAGGATTGGCTCGTCTGTCGTCTGCCTTTCCTTGCCAGCCAACCACTGCTTCGATACAGTGTTCTTCTCCATATTGAAGAAGATGCTATGCAAAGACGGACATTTTTAAGCATCAAATGCAGTAAATTACATTACTGTTTTGCACAACAAGCTGTAAATGGGTATACTGTGGCAAATCGTATATTTGTCGTAAATTGAAATTTTTAACTTTTTGCCTGTAAATGAAGACATAATTTTTGCCATATTTTAAGATTTTTAGATCTTATTAAATTGCAATTTAAGACTTTTAAGTCATATCTTGGTAACATTTCGAGATTTTTAGGTCATATTTGGTTATATTTCAAGCTTTTTGAGGTCATATTTTTTCGACTTATAGGTCATAAAAAAATTGCCCTACTTATGAGTTATCATTTCTAAAGAAAATTATGGCATGACATGATTGTACAGTGGGCATTCCCGTAATTTTTATAAATCCTAACTGGCGTGTTACTGCAACAGAGGCTTTAAATCTTAAATTGAATTGAGGAATAGAGAACAATGTAATGCATGCTTAAACACTTGTAAATAATATATGTATGTGAAATAAACAACTAAAGATTGGTGGCATCAGTTTTGATCAACTCGGTCAGCTAGTTGATATAAAAAACAATTAAACATTTGAATTCCACTAATAGAGTAATTCCACTATTTTCAAAAATTAGTGTTTTTGAGCATAAGTTGGAAATTGATAGCAGATGACTTTGATAAACAATACACTTTGATCAGTTGTCACATGAAAACGTCTTTCTACAATATTGAGAGTATGTTTGATTGCACTGTGGTAGTTTAGCGGCTCTGAATACAACTCAAATAGGGATTTTTGGAAATACATGTAAATCATGTACTGTCTGCTATATTAGTTATGTAACGTGGAGTAAAATTGCAGTTACTGCATCCAAATGAGCGAATGCGCCAAATATATTGTGGCGCATGATAATCTGTCCATACTGTGACTTCGAATCCATTATTTGTAGCATAAACTGACATCGTTACTTAAACAGCTATTCAAGTGTTTGCGGTATTTTGCTATTTTTCATATAATGCTTACACAAATGCATTCGTGGATGAATGAGCATGTTAACTACATCCTCATTTCTACTTTCCCACGGTTTGCAGGTGATTTGAAGTGATTAAGATGCTACAATTTTCAAACAAATTGATAAAAATTCTCGATTTTAGAGGCGCACTTCCTTAAAAGGTCAAGATGGGTTTTGATGTTCCCATTTGCCAATTTTGACAGATTTGAGTTGCTTATCAGTATGGCAATCGTTTATGACCTAAAAGAAAAGTCGATCTAAAAATCTTGAAATATAGCAAAAATGATGTTTCCATTTTCAGGCAAAAAGTTAAGAAGTTCAATTTACGACAAATAAAGCGATTTATTTCAAACTTTTGCCACAGTATACCCATTTACAGCTTGTTGTACAAAACAGTATTGCGTCATTCTGCAAGCATCGGTCATTTCTATATCTACTTCCCGGCAACTCTAACAGTTTAATAATACATCAAAATGACCAAAATCTGGCTGAATATGATGAAACACAGAAAATATGACAATATTGCCTTACCCTAAAAATATAACAAAAAGATGACAAATGATGACATGTCATAGAAAAATTGCCCTATTTATCAGAAATAGGTAGAAACCAATAGTCGCAAAAAATTAGAGTCGATTATAGTTTTGGAGCAATGTGAAAATGTCTAAGAGAGGGGCTCATGGATTAAATAGGGTCAACTACGTAGGGGTAGCAAGTTCCACTGGGAACACTAAGCCTTGATGTTGACTTATCATCATTCATGTACACGGTAGGCCTACAGTCGAATAGAATATCCCTTAACCTATGGCTTTCCTGTCAGTTAACCCTGTCAAGGGCATATTTGGCTCATGACACTAATTATAGGAAATAATCGTACATTTTGTAAAGTCCTGTGGTAATTGTATGGGAATGGGATGAAGAAATCTCATCCCATGTAGACTTTCTCAAGTAGACTGTATACTATTTCTCTCATCAAAATAGTTTTTCAACTCGATTCTTTACGTGGCTTTGCTGAAGTAAGCGATATGAAATGAATAGAAAATCGAATAAAACATCAGCTTTTTGCTTTAAAACATTGTAAAACAAGGCATTAGCGAGTAGCGTACGTTATATACGTCCTACTCTACAGAGTTCACATAATTTAAAAAAAGAGAAAAAGTTGATGCCATAAGCTAATATTTGTTACAAAAACCTGATAAACTACTGATGTTTGTGTTTATGTGCTCGAAAGCGGAAACTATTTGTTATAATATAGCCATAATTATAATTCGAATATTTTCAGATCCTATATACAAAACTATGTACATCTACATATTATTTCAACAATCATTAATGCGTAAAAAAGCAAGTCATCAACAAATAAGTCGTGTAGTTAAACAGCGCTATTCGTATTCATGTGTTTGATTTATCACTTACTTTATCTTGAAATACTCTGATGCTGCCAACATTTGTTGCTCCAACTAACGTCATGGAAAAAAATCCATACTTCCACTTGCCAAAGTAGACCGCTCGTTCATTAATTGCAAACAAACCAGGCACACGCTTAACCACAGATGGGCGGACGGACATCAAATGTCCTGAAATAGAAGTGTTACATTGAATTGTGATTTTGTAAATACGCAATTAGCGAAGTGTTGGCGTTTATTATTGATTTACATGTGATCAGATGTCATCAAATTATGTTTGGCAAATGATGATAAACTGACAAATTATAATAAACGTCTTCAAGAACAAGAAATACACGCATATTTTGTGTTTGATGTTTCATGGAGACTACACGTATTTTGGAAGCTTGAGAGAAATTCTAATTTTCCAGCATCCAATATGGATCACAAATTTTATCAATGGCCATCATGCAACATAATTAAATGATAACATGGGAACACATATGGTTGTCTTTCAACAAAAATTTGCCATGTGAAAGTAAATGTAGTTCAACATAATGAAATGTATCCTAAGTAAATGATTGGTAGAGATTAACATCTGATTTTAAGAAATACAAATTGATCATGTATTTTGAACGTAGACATAATAAACAATACAAAATGGTAGAAATATTTTTCATTAGTCTTTGATGCATCAATTATATCTATTTGTGCTGATGAATAAAAAAACTGGAAAATCTCTCCTGGGGTGATGATTGCCGAATCGCATTAATATACGATTAGCACAATGTGACAAAACAACAGCCGACGTTTCGCGTCAGACCCTTAGAACTGCTATCAATGCCTCTGTGTTTCCATGACAAAGCGTCTGGACGCAAAACATCAGCTGTCGTTTTCTTTGGTTATATGAAGTAAAGCATTGAAGCTGCATATCAAATTTACTTTTCGACATCACTGACGGTAACACCACCAAACTTAATAAGCACAAGTATATTTACAAAATTGAATTTTTATTGTTTGATACAAAAAGGTGAATAAAAAAATCAAAATTGAATAATTACCAGGAAAATGACGACGATGATGTATATCCCAATTAGTTGGTGAATGAAAGCAGTGGTAGTCTGCCGGTGATAGGTATATAATACAGTGGTACAATTCTGTTCCTGTGTTGAGTTTAATGTTGTCCTGATAACGATGATCCAATACTATACGACTGATGGCGCTTCCTTTCGAAGATAAGGGAACTGAATTCTTCTTACCATTGAATGGATTTGGACCAAGAAAATCTTGCATAGTAAATTTGACACCTTTCACTTGTTCCAAATGACCATATTTTACTCTTCCACAATGTATGATTCGCCCGTCAACGGGACTCACCTACAATAGATAAATCAACAGCTTCAAATGAGCCCCTTACTGTATAGTAAAGAAACTGAATTCTGCTCAAGGATTGAAAGAATTACGAATTCGGAATTTAACTAATTTTGCATTGCATAATATACTTCATCAACTATCCTTGAAAATCCTTTTTTCAAAAAAATAAAAGTGATTATGAACAGATTTTTGAAGAAAGCAATCCGACATGAAGTTGCAACGCAATCAGATATAAGGATTGCATGCAATGATCATTAAATTCCTGTACAACTTGGTGTCGAATTGTTTTCCCTGCTTTCGAATTTGCATGTCATAATTGTATTTGAACAATGCTATGTTGGAAAGATGTCTTCAGACTTAAGCAAGTTATTAAGCACTAGATTCCGTAGCAGCCGTAGACAGAGTTGTGTTTTGCCGTTTAGTGGAATTTTGAGCTGTTTAATGCTTAAATTCCATCATTTTAAGTGATAGCCATATAAATTTCAGATCAAACTTAGGTTATCTTATATTGCATCAGAAACAAATAGTCATAACCGCGCCGTTTTCAAAAATGTCGTATCTCGATTTTTGGCTAATTCACTGCCATTTGAAGTTGCTTAGCGACCTGCATTGACATGAGTGTATTTTTTCTGAACAGATTATTTTTCGAAAATCGATCACTCGTATTAGACATCATTCACTAATACTTTTAAATGTGATACCAGAAAAAATTATGAAGTATCAACGAACTACGGGAAAATAGGTCGACCATTTTTCTTCAGCGACACGCTTACTCAACTTAACAGAAACTACGAAAAGAGATACAACCTTTTGAAAAGAGATTGACAAATCAACTGTTAGTGAATTCTAGACGTTGAAGTGGAATGCTTTGTGCTACCTTCGTAAGAATTCAAGCACGTTCATTTCCACTTCATACAATTGTATAACGTTCATTTGTCGTAAGGAAATGTTGTAGGATCACCTTATCTATTGATCGCTGGCAATTCCGGAAGTTTTATTTATAGATTTCTGAATATATTAGTGTTGTGGAACACATGAACTGTTCATTGCAGGAGAACCCTTACAATAGACTACTCTCTCAAATACAGTGATTTTGATGAAATTCTTTGAATTTGATGCGCAATTTAATTCGATTTTGGATTTGATAAATACTTTTTAGGCTTATCATGGAAAAGAGTTGCTCTCCGAATTATTCATTAATCAATGAGGTTAATGAAAAAAATTAAAATTTACATTAATCAGCATTTTTAAAATGGATCTGTAATTTACAATGAAACGAATGACTAATCTGCCCATCCAATTTCCATGCAAGAGACGTGCGCATGGTTGAATTTAAACCGACAACTAAGCCTACCGCAAATAAAAAATATGTATATGCTATACCAGTAGAATTTATGCCACTGATATGCGTAAGGAGCAAGGCCGCAGTGAACATAAATCAATGCGCCGGTATTTAATTCATGACGCAAAAGTCATCTAAGGTACCAGATTTGTAATATGCGTGTTTGACACCGTCTACTTTCCATTAGTAAAATACACATAAAGCAAATTATCATAGATACAAATTGGAAGTCTTTTCATTTTGCATATTACTTGAGTTGCAATTTCCTGTTACTATTTTTCGGTTGGATGCTAAATATAATAATCAGAAGTAGGTGAAATTATGGACGAGGCATTTCAGGCTGCACCTTCGATCACGATAACACCTTTGATATAGTCTTAATGATAATGAACTCAACTAGCTCGCAATTTTAGCTCAAACAATTTAGGCATTCACTGCTGCATTCATACATCAAAACGTTAGTGGCATACTCACAAGATCACTGTATGGGTCGATCGGTCTTAATTCTGGTTTCAATTTCCTTCTGAAAAATTCACTCAAATTCCTGTATTCTTTCAAATTTTGTTCAGCTGCAGCTTCAAGATCACATTGATAGAGCCACACGTAGAGTCGGAACGCCGGACTTCTCATCCAAACTGGAAGACTAACACTATGAACAGTTCCCCATGCGCGAGAAATAAAGTTGAAGGGCATCAAGTAGTAAAAACTGAGATGAACGCGAACTTGGAAGACGTATAACGCATTAAATACGTACGAAACGAAGAAAAAATATTTCACGATGAAATTAGCCTTTCGGATCATTTCTTTCAAGTAAAATTTGCATATGCTGGAGATGCTTTCTTCCTCTTTCTGCACACTTTGTCTTTTTACCGGCGAGATGGCAGCCGAAGCTTTTTTCTTAAAATCTCTGCATCGTCGTTCTATCGTTTCAGTCAGCTGTTTCTTCTGCTCGACTCTGAAAAGCAATAAATATAGCGTCGATATCGTGGTTTTATATCAGTCATATACGGTCATCGTCATCATCAAAGTTGAAACATGTGACCTCGCTGTTATCTTGTGCGTGTTGAAGGTGATAGTAAGTCAATGGTTGCATCATACTGCTGTTCTAATGACAATATCAGGGGTCATAGTGCTAAGGATGAACTTGCCTAAGTGATTTTTGTAGCAAGTAATTTCTTATTTTATTGAACCTTTAACTTTTGACCTAGATGGTGCACGCAGCACGTTTTTATGGCAAACATGTCTATCACATCACGCGTTTGTTGCATGCGCTATAAATACTTATATACTTTTACTTAATATATAATATTATATACATATATACATATTATATACTTATATACATTTAAATGAAAATGTGAAAGTTTGACAAAGAAAACATAAAGATGATTCAAGCTCATCAAAACGAACTTAATGAAGAAAAAAGATATGTAATCGCTATCGTACATCACCTCTAAAGAATTGGCAATCCACAAATGTCAAAATTAATAAAGAAAATTATTACTAAAAATAATTAGAGGAAAATTTTTACAAAAGCGGAAGAAAAACACAATGTAAAAATATCCTGTAAATGTGATAGCATGAAACACCACTTCCTGATACATAAGCGCTATGAAAAACATTGAACTATATAGGTCACTAAACGTATTCAATATTCTGAAGCGGAAAAATCCTGTGATTATAGACATCTACTTGCTGCCATAGTTTATGTAAATGCACAAATCAAAAAATTGCAGTGATGCAGTTTATGGTAAATGTAATGTATGGTAAACTTCCGTTGAGTCTTACATTGGTCAAACCACCCATCCATTAAAGAGTGCATTACTAATGATCATGGGAATATTTTGAACAATTCTGATGGCATAGAATTCTTGGACAGCTGTCAGAACTTGATGGAGCTAAATTGCTGAGCAAAACACATTCAAGAGAATTTCCCGTCTCAAAACAGAAGAGCAAAACTTCATGGGATATGTCAAGCAGTCAAGCACAGAATGTCGAGCACCTAGATTGTCGAGATGCTTAGAGCTGATTCATTGATCACGGAGAAAAGTCATTTAAGTAAACCGCTAATTTAATAGATGCAAAGTCAGAGGATAAATAGTAAAAAAGGAATGCATTAAAGCGATTATTAATAATCATAAATTATCCAAAATAATAATTCACTATTTTGGATACATACACCATCAGCGAAATCGCTCGATGTTCCTCAAAAACATTTTTTGAAATATTATGGAATAACAGCATATTCAAGAGCAGTCGAAAAAATGTCAAAAGTTTCTACTGTAGATTTTTTTATCAAATCTCATCGGCATCCATGAATTATTATCTAGACAATTGTTTTCATTTTAGGAAATCTGCTGATATCCTAAGCCTTTTATCGTTTATAAGTCTAACTTTTTTCAACGATTGACAATTGCGACTTCAATTTTTGGAAGTTGAGGGGCGCCTCGTGCGTGCAGAATTTGTGAGGATTTGAGATACTTTTCTTTGTAACTCTTCATTCATTTTAAATTAACCAAGATGCAGCCATTAAAACTGGAAGATGTGTAGACCTACTATGGTAGCAAAAATAGCCAAGCATTTCAAGTTTTTGATGAGTTGCATGTCATTTTCACGCATTGTCTGCATATTTGATGCAGGAATATCGAAATGTCCCATAGCTTGACTATGATCTTGATGTAGTATTTCCGATAAGTGACATTTGCAATGTTTGATATCTTTATGATATCGTTGCCTCAAGATAGACAAATGCATGAATGTAGCATTATATCATGGATTTTTAGGGCAGTAACAAAGAGGTCTAGATATCTACAATTATAGATATCTAGACCTCCTTGGCAGTAATATCAGACATAGGCGAGGCTGAGTTAGCAGCCCAGACGGTCTGATTTCTCTGCCCGCAAAATCCATGTTATAATGATATGATGACAGCTATGTTTTGAGGGCGTCAATGGCAAATTAGAGGGCCGCGTTAGCGGCCCGACAATTTGCCATTGACAGCCCGAAAAATGTAGATGTCATAATCATTGTATGCCATGTTGCGAAATATTTCTATGGTTTCATTTCCAGGCCATGAATTCCGGCCATGATTTCCGGGCCGTTAATGAATTTCTGGGCATTATCAAAGATATCAGTCTTATATACATGGTATACAGTGCTATTGTATGTAACTCTTGAGACGTCTGTGAATATTGCAATTATTGAGCACTGTTAGTCACAGATAATGGAGAGGTGAAGAAATCTTTGATTGACTTTTATTGAAGTCTATGAAAGGTTGCTCACTCAATAGATGATAATTCATGAAAAATTTGAAAGTCTATGAATGTTTGCAAATGTGAATAGATTTGAAATTCAGATTTCTATCTAAAAATGATTTGAAATATCAGTTTACCAAATCATTCATTAATGGATTCTGAAGCTGGAGTGACGGACGACGGTTCATGGCTATCTGCTGCGTTGAGAATTCTATGTGAAATTGGCGGGCATATAATGGTGCATTATATACCGTCCAATGCCGGGCAATAATGCATTTCAAACTCATTTCAGTTATTTCTATGACCTTCAAAAAGAGGAGAACACGTCAAAGATGAATTTAAAAAAAGTCATCAAGTCAAGGTCCTTAAGATCTCGCTTCAACCAACCGAGGCCTCGGTTCTTTTCAAAATGTCCTTGGCATTGCACCTTACCAGCGCAACAGATATCCTCCCACAACTAGAAGCAATGACATCGTGGACAGTCACCCCGGTCTGTGTTGCTAGTCTGGTCCCTAGGCGCGACACAAATTCCATGGCTTCCTCACCCATAGCTCCATGTGCTGTCAAGCAAAAGGGGAGGCACTGCCAATTTGATTCCCGGCATTTCTCTATGTTGGCGTCACGTTTCCGAGCTTCTGCAGCTTTGACCTTCAAAGCCATCGAGAGTGAAATGCAATGATATATTCATGCCTTCACATCATAGCATTCTATCAAGGTTGCCGGGCATAAATTGAAAATTTCTAATTTATGCCCGCAATTTTTTTAAATGCATTTTCAATGGAGCCACAACTTCCCATTTATGCCCTCCATTTTCATACATCTATTCCAAACATAATGCATGATTTTGCAAGGCTTTCTATGTCCACAGGTTAATAAGTTCCACAAAGCACGTAATTATTTTCCTGGTTGGAAATTATTAACCTGGTGCAGACTTTTATGAAAAAAGTCATGCATTATAACAGATAATGCATAGATTTCTTCGGTCATTATTTGTCATAATAACTCGAGCCTTCGGCTCTCGGTAATTATGGCAATAATGACATCAAATCTATGCATTATCTATTACATAATCATTTCAATGCTAATACTCGTTCATCGACATCTATGGACTACATCACAGGTGTTTTTTTAATCCATGATAGTTCAGACATTGAAGTCTATGGTTCAGGCATTGACTTCGTTCAGGCATGAATAGAAATTATAGCTATCTGTTGTCGGGCATAAATTGGAAGATATCCTCGCGCGCTGAGCGCCCCCAGATATTTTCCAATTTATGCCCTCGACAGATAGTTGTAATTACTATATTGTCATTGGTTTCTGTCTATGGCTATGACTACTTCTAAGCTGATACACTAATCCCAAAAATGTCTGTCACCTCTTGAATTGCTTTCTAATGCTGAAGGGTGACATCGTCATAAAATTGGCAAATTTAGAATATCTATGAAAACATTGAAACTCTATATGGCATGGATAAATTAGCCATTGAATTGAAATATATTTCTATGAATGTTAAAAGATGCACTGGTATTAGAAAGCTTGGATATTGAAGTTAATTGCACCCAAGCATGCCAACACGACCAACGAAATGAAGGCAGCAAATTTGAGAAATAAAATTGGACAAGAAAACGAAGGGAACTAAAGAAAAGATGGCTTTAGAGCAGAGGCTTTTGGTTTTTAGTAAGGAATTTGGCAGCATCAGAAATTGTTTGACTAATGAATTTAAGCAAAAGAATAATTTTGAGGTAGAGAGCAAGGCACAAAGTGAGAACTAGTGAATAAAAGTGGTCTACCGCTAGAAAAGAAAATCCATCGAACGCCGCAACAGCCCACTGCTTAAACACCGGTATGTTCTGAATAGCAGACTTTCATCCGCAGTAGAGTTTTGAAAGATTTGAAATGAGCGATTGCTTCGTAAACGGTCTACGTACAACTGCCTGCGCAAGACCGGTGTGAGAAAACGGAGACCGTTTGTTGCGACTACAAAGGAGATTGAGAGAAATATGCTAAGAAAAGAATGCATGTGGAGAGAAATTTGTACGAAGGTGATATTTGCAAAAGAGAGCAAGTTTCGAAGATTGAGGAATGACAGGCGAATGCGAGCCTATAAGAATGGATGGGCGAATGAAAGCTGAGAACTCCAGATAAGGTATACAAAGTATGGAAAGTTAATTCAATTAATGTTCTAGGAGCGATCTGACGTTATGATCTCAGTGAGTTACGAATTCTGAAATCTGTGAATGGGTGAATATTTACGTTAATACTGAGACTAGATTTTTTAATGCATCGATGGCAGATTGCCGGATTCCATCTTTCATGAAGCATAGCTCATCACTGACTGATCAGTTTCACCATGTTAGCAACACTCGAAGGATAGAGCGGCCATCAAGATGACCAGATCTTAATTCTATCGAACATGTGTGATGGGATCTGGCGAAGAGGAAAGTATCAAAAAGAGGTGGCATTAGCTGTTTGAAGGACTTACAATCCATCGTGGTGGAAAATTGGATGACCATTCCTCGGAGCGCAATTGATAACTTGATAATAAATAATATACTCGTGCATGTAAATACAAGTGTATTTATGCTCCATCAAAATTCTCATCAAAATCAATGATGTGGAAATGCAAAGTCAGGACAAAATCAAGCTGTTGGGAGTAACTATTGACCGCAAATTTCAATACGATTATCATGCTAAAAAGGTTACACGTACAATCGCTTGGAAGTTATGCGGGATAAACAGACTCAAGCGAATGGTGGACAAGAAAGTTAGATGGAGACTTATCCAGACATACATTATGCCTCACTTTCAGTATTCGTCGTCACTTCTTGTCTTCTCATCTGCTGCATCTAAGAAGAAATTGGAATCGATGTACGAGAGATGTATGAGACATGCGACAAGAGACTATAATAGCCCATTACACGAGTTACACGTCAAGCTCAAAGTTCCATCACTAAGTGAAAAATGGCATTTGTCGCTCTTCAGATTTATGCAATCAACTGAGAATACCATGAAAAAGCGCAAGACCCAAGCTGAGTCAACTTTTTTGTCAAAATGTCAATTCCTACCGGGATTCTCATCTGTTGTATTTTTGGATATGTTTAGTGAATCCCCAGATGGAGCAAGAAGGAATGTTTTTCACCAGCCAAAATTCAATACGAAGACCTATGGCCATAACTCAATTCGGTATTACGGAGCGAGTTTTTGGAACAAAATCCCACAGGAATCGCGGCAACACAGTCACAAATCAGACACAGCACTGCACGCCATTCGTAAACATCTGCAGAAACAAAGTAGTATCACAAATTGATTTCGTAACTGCTTGGCTAACTTTCAATGTAGGCCTATCGGAAATGCCCTTCTTCTCTCTTTTATACATTACTTTATGAACTTTTTTCTTTCTGTAACGTAGTCACATGTACTTTGATGTACCGTGAAACTATACATATACTATACTCCGAAGAATCACAACTGCGATAAATTCATCAGGTTTCCCTCGTTACTAACGTTTTATAATCATGTTGAAAAATCACTGTTTATAATCAGGCTAATTAATTTTCTTAACTTATGCAATCTTAGGAACATATGTTGCAACATGGTAAGAGGTTTTGATGTGTATATATTTGGTCATAATTAAAAAGTGACACACATTTTTGGGATTAGTGCATATCCAGATAACTGGCCGTAATCCTTTGCTTATTGAAATAACCAGGCCGCAATGTAATTTATCAGGCTGCATGCATTACATTGCTCGTGTTAGCTGTGGAAAAGTAATAGTTCATAAAAAATTATGAAATTGACAGTAATTGAATGTGATGCGAATCATTTTCTCCTTCCTTTTATTCTCTGCGCACACATCTTTGTATTAGCTAATAATTCATTATCAGGTGTCTCTTCCACCTCTTTTTTCCAATAAGTCGCTTTATTTTTTTATCTATTTTACGTTGCAGATATTGTTTTCACTATTCGGGATCAATATGCTTCAGTAGTTAATTTCAACTGTGTTCACTCTTAAAATTTTGGTGACAACACTTTCTCCAAAACTGCAAAAGATATAGTTACGAGCGTGATGTCACGGTTCTTGACTGTTGTTCTGGACTTCTTGTTAGTGGGTATATTAAAGTTTAATTCTAATGTCAATTAACAAGAAAAAAATCGCATCGAGTAGGTTCTGTATTACATAGCAATTATTGATTTGGATACTGGCACTAACTGTGCATGTGGCGTCAGCAATAAATGCGGAATACAGTTAACAGAAAATGTAATGCAACTCTATTTTTATACTAATTCCATATTTTCAGATTCAATCCATATTTTGATGTTACCTCTCAAAATCGATTGAAAAAGCATCCGGGGAAGAAAACATTTCATCTCATATTCAAGAGTTTCTATAGAGCATTTATTCATCTTTATTCCAAATCATTTTTTAAATTACTACATTACCATGCTATACTATTATAATCATTGTATACAATAACCATTTCAGGAAATTATTTAATGCATATATTCTTGGCATTTATGAACGTCTAAATGAAAGTTGTTTTGAGGGTGTCGGTTTTGCATTCTTATTTCTAAGCAGGCATTAGTATTATCCAAATTTTCCTTCCTCTAACAAATTCCACAAGACCATAAACTTTCAACATTATTGCCACATTCACAAGATGACTGTGATTTGAATTCAGATGGTCCATAGAACTGGACCATCTATGGTATTGTTGATTTCTGTGAGATGATCCATTATGTACGAGTAATAGAAAATTAATAGATTTGAGGTCATTGCTTGCTATAATTGCCGAGAGCCGAAGGCTCGAGTTATTATGACAAATGATAACCAGAGAAATCTATGCATTATCTGTTATAATGCATGACTTTTTCCATAGAAGTCTGCAACAGGTTAATAATTTCCAATCAGGAAAATACTTACCTGCTTCGTGGAACTTGTTAACCTGTGGACATAGAAAGTCTTTCGAAATCATGCATTACATATAGATTCGTAAATAGCTGATTTCGCGTATCTAATAAGTGAAGCCTTGGATATCTATAGTGAGGCTCACAAGGATATGAAACCAATGACAACAATATTACTGATCGCTATTATCAGACAGCAATTTCATCATCTACAGCTGCTTCGCAGCTCCAGATGATTTTAAATTGCTGCCTTCTAATAGCGACATAGCAATGTTACATTGTCTACTTATATTTCTAAATCTATGCGGCAATAATATCAGATAATGACAATTTGTACATCGCTGCCTGCTGTCAACAGGCAGCAATGGCATTGCCAAGCCGTCCGTTTTCAGATGCTTTTATTTCCTCACAATGACATACAGAGTTTTGAAATAAACAAGGAGAAATGTCAACACTTGTGGATCCAGCTACGCAATGTCATCAAAATTGGAAGCTACAATCTTGAAAATGTCCGTGTAATTCAATCTTTTTCATCACAGTTCGGTCTTGTATTGTCCCTCCTATTTTCTCTTTCTTTTCAATCTCCCACGTTTCATTTCCACATTGATCTGTTGCTCTTCGAATTCCTTTGGCGTTCTCACTCCATTCGGTCTGGCTTCCACTTGCGCCGCCAACAACAGCTTTGTTATTTTTTCGCATGTACCTCTCCGCACTTCTTTCATTTTTGTGGCCCGTGATAGAGGCAATGTCGGTTTTTTGACATGCCATGTTCGTGCATTAAATTGATTCCTGTCACCCTAACACAGTGATTTGTATATTTTTTACTTAACCCTGCCTTTCTGCTGAGATCTCTGATAACGTTTCCAAGGGAATCTTTGAATCCCAGCACCACTAGCCCAGAAAACGTGCCATCTTTCTTTATTCCTGGGAATAAAGTGTCCTCCTTGGTCTGACTCGGCAATTTACTGACATAATGCTTGAGCCTTTGAACACGACAACGATTTTCTTGTGAAATCATTTTCGCTGCTTTTAAATTTTCAAACTCTTTTCGATTCAATGATGCCATACGTTTTTTTTTGAAGCATGAGCACTTATATGAACGCAAATTCCTTTCCATCGCCAATACAGAATTCAAAGGAATTCTTTGTAAAAGCGTATAGTTTTTTGATAGAAAGGAAGTCTTTGAATTTCTGGACCCATTTTGCTGTTTGATTTTTTAGTTGATGCAGGTATTAATAACTAAATATTAGTCTAAGTATTAATAACTTAGACTAAATAACTTAGAAGGTCATCCTCTTGGTCTTCAGTCAAAGCGTAGTCGCAGTTTTCTATTTTCGAAATTTCTTGCAAGAAGCCTGGATCCAATTCTTGAACATATCGCTCAGAAGATACTTCTGTCACAAAGTCCAAGATATCATCAGACAATCCACTTATCATTTTGCCAGGAATGTTAGATAGGTTTAATAGAGCCATCTTGTTGATAAATTATTCAATGCAAAGAGATAGGGATAATATATCTTCGTTGTATAGCAAAATTCAAATTTCAAAATAAAAGTTGATGGCAATCATTGCATAAAAAAGTCTATGTCATCTAATTACATACATAGTCAGTTTAGAATTATCGAGACCACAATCTTGTAACATAGAAGTTCATATAAGATCAGACTTCTAAATTTTTTTCCCAGTAATATAATATAGTGTATTTGTCTTTCAAAAATTAAAACATTCAAAAGTTAAAAAATAGTGAAGATAAAAAAGAAGTCAAGCAGGATTTACAAAATGAAGTCAAAGTACACCTCGAATCGTCCACCTGGATTCGTTACAAGACTTTCCGTTTGGCGGGGTGGCGGAGACAGCAGCGGCGTTTCCTCAAAGGATCGCATGTGATATGCGTTGACGAAGCCATGTTGACTCTCTAAGATCGCCGGTGTTCGTGGTAATGAGACGTCCGAGATCTTTTATGAAGGCCGATCCAACTTCGCCAATACCCGAGGTTTCGACTGCAAGTGGTACAAACATACATGTATATTTGTGAGCCAGTTGTTTATCTCTACTTATTTTCCACTCTTCTACATTTCGTGCTGCGGATCCTGGAGAAGTGGAATTCTGCATGATGTTGGAGGCAGCATAAGTATCCGAGCAGGTGTCGTCCCATGCTAGACATTTTCCCAGCTTGAATAGGAAAATAGTAAGGCCATTGGGTCTCCGTCCATCTCCGCGGTCGAGCCCGACAGGTTCTAGGACTGACGGCATGCCTGCGGTTGTCAGGCTGCGCTTTACAACATCATTAAGGTTGGCGTGACGTGAGAAGTCCGTGGTGCCCAAAACTGTCGACCGGATGATTACAATGTCTGCAGTTGTGCGGTTCGCAGATAGAACAGCTAAGACGAAAAGCAATGCAGGTTCGAACAAAGTCCCTGTCCAAGAGATTTCCGAAGTTGGGAATAGGGAAAGCTTGCAGCCAGGCTCCAGCATGGGGCTTTGTCGCCGAGAGAAGTGGAGTCCGACCGATTTGGTTCGCGTCGGCGAGCAGACCAGAAAAAGTGTCAAAGCGGAGGCGGTCATCTAGAGACACATACATCCAGAGACAAAAATGTCTATGTAGGCTATACGATATTACTTTTGCACATCATATATATACGTCATATATACGTCATTATTATTATTATTATTATTATTATTATCACTTTTTGTGCATCTCTCTTTTCATTCTTAGAATTTGGATCAGTCATATATCCACGTACTCTATGTATATAGCTCCATTTCTATGGCTAGAAGATAGTGATTGTCTAAACATGGATATCCATTGTCAAAATATCGATTCGAAAGTCATTATAATCATTTTGCTGTTGTACATGTAAGTGTGATATCTGTTGTTATCTATCATCGCATGAAAGTCTTTCGCAGCTATGTATTTTTCGAACAACATGCATGAAAGTTAACAAGCAATATTCTAAAAGGTGATAAAAAGCTGCAAAAAATAAAACCATCAAGAAAAAGTTCTGACCGATTGTTCGATCTCTGATCGGCCAACAGAGGCAGCATTTCGCTTGATGATGGTTTCCGCATTTGCCCGAACAAGTGAGATGGAGATTCTGCCACATATAGACAATGTCACATCTCTGAATGCCGCTCCCGTTTGTGTCGACAGTGCGACTAAGGCGAGTGATAAAATCGGTCTCCAAGGGCACCATATGCTGTTAGACCAAATGGGAGACATATCCATCCCAATTCGCGGCATTTTTCTGCGTTATTGCTCCGCTTTCTGTCCTCAGCTGTGATTGTCACATGTTGGACTGTTAGACTCGCTCGTGTTATATTCGTGCGGTTGAGCGTATGTGTAACAGTCACATCCCCGGCCGCTGGCTTGCCGAAAGACCAATCAGGTATGCACATGTCAGCTGGACGTGTTTCCGGATTAAGCTGACCAAGTCCATTCCCCCTCTCGAGTTGGGGTCGTAGTAAAGCACGTATACAAGAATCGCAAAGGATGTTTCGTATGCTGTTGTGCCGTGTTATTACATCTCCTCCTTTGCTGCATGTCAGAGCATGTTGTCCATATGGGTCTAGAACAACCGAAGAGTGATATGGACATATAATTACCTCATTTAGCTCCAAGCCACCACTTTAGGGTTACTGTGGTACCCTGAAGTGCGCCTGAGACATTTTCCATTTGTGTTGTTGTTGCCGCTGCAACGTTAACTAGTAATGCTCGCTTGGATTCATCATCAATCTTTGCGGAGAGTATGTGCTGTCGAAGCTTTTGATCGTTGATTTTATTGATATCCAAATTCTCAGCATGAATTGATCATGATTGTTATTTCATATCTTGGAAACATCATAGATTGTTTACGGCTATGGGATACACCAAATTTACCATAGCACTTCAGTGACATGACCTAAATGTCACTTCATGGCTACGGTACATTTGGTTAATGTCATAACGTGGAGTGTCATGTGTGGAGTTCTGAAGGATTAGCGATGATACGAGTCACTAGTCAATAGGACCAATAGAAAGTTTGAGGAATAATTTGTCTTGAACAATGAAAAGAAAATAAATCAAAATAATCAAGAATAAGCTTATAATAGAACTGAATTGTGATGAAAATATTATATGGAAGATTAAATAATGAATTACATTCATTTATCTCATGAAACAATATCAACTCAAGCCTATATAAATAA
Organism: Prostheceraeus crozeri; assembly: GCA_907163375.1. NCBI lineage: Eukaryota > Metazoa > Platyhelminthes > Polycladida > Euryleptidae > Prostheceraeus > Prostheceraeus crozeri. The sequence goes on along the minus strand of CAJQUW010003361.1, from coordinate 312,884 downwards.
AATTCCTTTCAAGATGTTGCAACTGCTTCCTGCTATCCAGAGTAGGCTTATACCAATAGTCAAACTGAAAACCCAACATTTTTCGGATCATCCGGTCATGAATGCGCGACCTGGGCTCTGTTGCTTCTCAAAGTACATTTGACGAAAATATTCACACAGGCCAGCAAACTTTAGTGGAATTAGTTGAGTTCTTAAGTGTAACTGTTTTTAAGATTATTCCAAAGATTCTTCCAGATGGGTCTGATACATTAGAATAACTTTCTGTTCGGATATTCTCCATCTGTATTGATTTAAAATAAAAAATTATGATTTAAAATGAAAAAATTGATATTTTATTTAAATCAATACAGATGGAGAATATCCGAACAGAAAGTTATTCTAATGTTTTTTAAGATCTCCAATTTGGTTGCTTTGCATTTCTCCGTTCTGAAACATATATTAGTACTAAATACGACAATGATTCCTAGGTCGGGAGGTCAAGGGTGTTGGTGTCTTGTATTGACTTAATGGTTCCCATTCTCTTCAGATATTCAATGAACTACGACAGACCTTTGTTGTCAATCTACACTGTGACGTAGTTGCATGACATGCTGATATGCTGTCTCGCTACAATATAAACGCTGGTATGTCAATAATAATAGGACAATAAGCTGTCGATATCACTTGGAGATGACTTCTACCTTCACTCGCATTCCTTTTGAACCGTCAGCGTGGCCTCGTGAAGAAGGTGCGAGCTCGTCTCCACCGCGAACTTCGGTTCGATTCCTAGGTCGGGCGAGTGCGGTCGGGGATCAAGGGTGTTGGTGTCTTGTATTGACTTAATAGTTGTCATTCTCTTTATTTATTCAATAGCACTAAGTACGTGTACAAACAATTTTTAACAAGATTTCTTAAAACAGCAGGTGGATTATATCCGGTTATTTTCTTTCTGAAACAACATTTCTTGTCGTAGAAGTTTCAATGAATTTGAGGAATCACTGAATGGCATCTGTTGATTTTGAGGAAAGCAACCAACCATTAATCGACGAAATGTTTTGCTTTCGATTTCGGAGTGGGCTCGATGATATCATTTTGATTAGCTTGTAAGCCGATTAAAATCATAATTTTGGATGCAGACCAGCTCTCCTTTCTATACCGGTTATCCTAATGAAAAAGCATATTACGCACGACTATTATTTTCAGGTACGTCTATTCCAATAATGGAAATCAAATTGAAACATAACTTGATGCATGAATGCATGCTATTTACATCACGAGAATTTGATAGATTCAAACATTACAGCAAGATTCTTAAATAAAATATGTCAAACATTGACGAATAACGCAAATTCATAATTGAATTCTCATGTAACTCGAGGGACACTTTAAGCTATTTAACTTGGGACACTGATTTGAATCAACGAATGGCACTTTCAGCTTTAAAAAGTTATTCCAGTTCATAAAGGCATGAATTTCAAGTAACTTGAGAGAGGTTCTATGTAACTTGATGGACGCCGCTGTGAAATCTGATCTGGTTTAAATATTTTCCTTGCAATCTCATTCGTTTACACACTTTCACTGCATTGTAGATGATTAGATGATATATTATGTTAAAAACATAGAATTCTAAAATTATTCGCCTGGAAAGGAAGTGATGTGCAAAATTCTTTACTTACATGTCTCCAAGCGAATCGCATATTGGTGTGGTTATCAATTGTGACATACTTTTACGGTAACGTAATGTCATGTTTTCTGCATTAGCAATGAGATGCTGACCAAAATGATTAGGCGGTGATTCTGTTTTGTCGAACATTGTACAGTCTTCACTGATCCTCTCGTTGGCCACCATTTGTACAGACATCTACAGAGCCTCAGTATTGCAATATACTCAGTATTCACAATCTGGAATGCACAGAAATTTGCCTATATCACAGAATCAAATATATATGCAGAAATCACGGAGCACAGCAGATGTTTGTTTGATCACTCAACCACAGAGTGATTTCGATTCGAAGATATAAATAAGTGCAAAGTTGAACAACTTGCGAAATGCCGGTTGGCCCCAATACTGTTTAAAATCATGACATCATTCATTCAAGGCTGTTACGTAAGACAAGTGGTACGATCAACATGCAACTCCGATTGTCAATACCGGGTTGTTGATTCGGCTTATTAATAAGGAGGGTGAAACAGAAAAAGGAAATGTAGATATTGATCCGCTAGCGTGATGAAATGCCCAGAGAATGGGGAAATTCGATGAACTCTTCCTCATAAAATAATAGCAAGCAGTCCAGTTAGATACTCAGTTGGTGGGTAGTTTGCAATTAATTTGAATTTATCCGATTCTAAATTAAGCTGTGATTGATGGCAAAATAGGCGCATTTGTGTTTGGATGCTCATCTTGCCGAATGGCAACTATTTGTGGAGAAATCAAATAATTTGCCTTCTTATGAGCCAGTCATTACAGCGTGTGAATATGAAGGAACTACCAAGTACATGTAGCTCCTTCATATTCACAACAATAGAAATTTATCTATGTCCATGCATTTCAATTTGTTACTAAATTTAAAGGGGAAATCGGAAATCATTTTCACTTCGAAATGTCACATTCACAGATCTATGGTAGAAAGTATCACGTAGATAATAGAAATTTCTACAGTACGACAAACTGAAAGCAATTATAATTCTTGAAAACCAGTAGATATCAGCGGAAACTGGGTTGAACCTTCCCCAACCAATGGCGGGCTTTTTATTTCATCATGTATGATGGAGCCTGCATGTTAATTTTCATTGGAAACAAATGCCGTTATTGCAACCATATTTATTGAATTATGGTGATCTACAGGCATCTGTTTTGCACCTGTAAAATTCTCCTAGAAGAATTCTACCAAAAACAACAATGTTGATGTTCCAAAACTTCAATTCTAAATCTATTATTCCTAATGTTCTAACTTCCAAAATTTCAAAGAATGCTTTGACGATTCATACTTTAATAAATTTCCCTGAGTTTTTAGAGAAAATTATTCTTAGATTTGGACTTCAAGAAAATTCCGTTTTTATTCAAATAATTTAACTGCAAATAGCTGAAAAAAGTCAAGTAGGCTTATCGCAAAATAGGACACGACCAGCAAGTACTTTATCATCTTTGTTTATAAATTTTCCTTTTGCATGGTCAAATAAACAACAAGAAACGAAATAATTGAAATTCTGACTTCGACAACCTTAGAACTATTTTGCTATTTACTTCGATCTTCGCTACATCAGCAGTTCGGATGAAAGGACATCTTCGTAGTAAAACATTACTAAAACTAAGTCTATGCTAGAATCCTGAACTAAAATTCTGATTTTATAATTACACACCAATAAAAATATACTAGACCATCGCGTCATGCAACTCAGCAAATCCATGAAAGAGTAAAACCCAAAAAAAGGAATTTTTGTATTAACTGAGTCACGACAGTAAATCGTCAAGTGAAGTCCAGAGCTGATTTTAGCTGGCAGTCACATTCACAGTCATAATTACACTGTTTAAGCTCTTTGATATATATTTGCTTAGTGCTAAAGTACAAGCATCATGAGAAAGTTATTAAACATATCATGGTGTCAGTCAAGATTCATTACTGAAACATGGTGTCATAATGTTGATTTCCTGAGTCAAAAAACCTTGTGAGGTGTGTCTGAGCATGAAAATGATTTACATGGTATGTATCACATTAATCATTAAAGCATAAAGCTTCATTTGCCACAAATCTTCTAAACTTGAACCATTGCTTCATTGCAAAAACTGCTTTTGAAAATGAATCGAATTATTTGTGCAACAATTGATAAATTGATCTGTATACATTGTCGAACAAAGCTTACAGGTAAAGGTGTTGTTATAATTACTTGGATGCAGTAAAGTCCCTGGTCAGATTGAATCCGAATCCATCATCTGCAGTTTAAAGGCTGTCTATTGTTTGAACTTGCGATCACTAAGATTGTGACAACCAAGCAGCAAACAAAAGGTCGATGCTTTCAATGATTATGCATTCGATTACAGTGTTGTTTGGTGCAAATTGACCTTGATGACGTAATGACATGCAATACGGTGATTACATGAAGCATTTAGGTAGACATTTCTTAGTTGTGCATTGGAATCTTTCATGAAAATTAGAAATGTATACACCGGTATTCTGCAAGCCTCCTCGGTAACTATATTTGGATTTAAATTCAAGGAGGCCTAAAGTCAAATCAATCTGACTTTTGATACTCATGTGATTTATTTAAAAAACTGACCATACATGTACTGAAGAATCACTCTATTCAAGGTTGGATAATCTATTGTAATACATCGAAGCTAATAGTACTTTGTGCTAGATCTGTACTACCACTGTGCCATACACAATTGGAGTGCATGCTTCAAAGATTTAGACTTGCAAGTCTGATTTTTTTCCAGTTCTTTAATGCAACTCCCAATACAGCAACCGTAACCTCAAATCAACAATAAACACACTTCTCAAATCATCCATGGACTATCTCAGATCAATTGTACGCGCTGTCCCATTTCACAATGCATCTGAAATCAATTAATAAAATATAACGTATTTTCAATTATGCAAATCAAAAGTTAATAATTATAATAGTGAAGCATTTTCAGGGTTCATTACTCGATTAGAAGTTATATTCCTGTGAGGATGCATCTTCTTTGATGCAATTTCTTCCGTGATGATCTTTAATTTACCTCCCATAATTATTTGTCAAAAAGAACAGAATTCACTGAAGCATCCTACTTATTTCATAGAAAGCTTGCAATCAGTATTGAGAGGAGCATAATTTTACACCTATGCTACTGCTGTAGTTGTCCAGCAGACATGAAAATGCAGAATGAAGCACAAAAGTGATACAAACTTCAAGGGGCTCTTTAGTTATTGCCAATCTCTAGCGATTGGCAACGACCATGATGGCACGCTTAGACAATTCCTCATTTTTCAGCTCGCTTGCTTGTCAGTGCATTTAACTGCTGTTTTAATCGGCAGTTTTTTCCAGTGGCCTTCTTTACGAAAATGAACTAGCTTACCTATCTTTAATATATTTTCCCAACATAGACCTCTTGTTTTGCTTTATCAATATGTAGAGCTAAATGGCATGCATAATTAATTCAATCTGTAGTTAATTCCATAACAAATTCACAGCCTTCACCTCCGATGTGAAATCTAAATTGACCGACATAGTAGCAAACTAATTGCACAACATGTATTCCTCTCGTCAGTTAAAAAGCACAAGGTGAATCAGTAGTGCACAGTGGCCATGTGGATGCCGAAAATTAAGCTATAGATTGACTAAAATCAAGAAATCGATGTTTTTTAGCATTCAGAACCTATTGGATAATGCCCGTGAACGTGTAGAAGAAGACTTTTCTTCTGTTTATTGTTTTATAGTGTCGTAATGAAGTACGATGCCTTTTTGTTGTTCTTTGCTTAAGTTTGATGCAGTGCACTATGGATAAGCGCGGGAACCGGATAAGAGGGAGAAAAGTCAGGAAACATTTCCAACACATGTAAAACTTTCCGTTTAAGAGGGAGAATTTTCCGTGGCCACTTCGCTTAAGCAGTGAGATTTTTTTCTTTTTTGATAAGCTATTTTGATGGAAAACTAGATTTACAGTTTTGTATTAATTGAATTTCGTTTATGTTTCAACAATAACTGTATTTATGCTCCTACCAAATGTTCTGATGCAGCGTACCTACGGTTGAAGAGCAGCGTTACAAAAATCATTACCTATTCCAATGCAAGTTCGTATTTGGATCAGAAGGACTTTCATCCATTCATCTATTTATACAGTATTTCTAATAATTCATTACACCAGCTCACAGTGCAGCATGTCAACGAGCCAACACGCGCTCTCTCTTGAGTTGAAGAGAAGGTTAAACTCATCAGGGTTTCCGAAATTCCTCGAGTTAAGCAGTGGCGAAATTTTGACATTAAATTCCTTTCTTCTCTGGATGGATGTGTGCGATTTCCTTAAACTGCTAACTAATGAGGCATTGGATAGGCCTTTTCTCATTGACTTTAGTTGGGAAACCAAGTGTAATAGACGGTAGCAATTATTTTATGTTTCATTAATTTCAGCCTCCTCGTAGGCCATCATCAGAAGGCCTAAGAGGAGGCCGAAATTAATAAAGCAAACAAAATAATTACCATCTTTTATACTTCATTTCTCTACTAAAGCTTATGCTAACAAATGAGCTCTAGCTATTGTTCCGTGCTTTTAGAGCTCTTTTTAACAAATAAATTTTACAAATTAGTTTTTATATTCAGAATAATTACAATATCAGCCTACACAAAAAGATTTTTTATCCTAAACCAACGCAATGGTATTGGGAACCAGTAGGCCTATGTAGGCTACGAGCACCATTATCAACAGAAGAGCGGAAATTTGATGTACATAGCAATCATTTTTGCTGAAATGAGCTAAAAACTTGTCATTCTGCATGAGCGGTAACTCCGGATAAGAGGGCGGGTATTTCAATCCCAAACCGTGCCGCTTATCCGGAAGTGCACTGTTTCACTGCATTCAATATGTCCCATGGATGACCTGCATGAATTTTGCTGTGGTAGTCAGTGAAGCTACAGCTAGCTTCAACTTATCTTGATCGAAACCTTTATGCTCCGCTTTCTTCATGTTGCATTTATGGGCATGACATTGTCTCGATTGTGCAATTCGTATGAGCATTGCAGAAGGTTTCAATTGTGATTAATCCGTCAAAAGATATGATACCCATAACGAATAACGAATTGCTTATAGTAAGCAAGTAACGTTTATTCAATGAAATGAAAATCGAATGAATGCAGAAAACATAATTTATACAGATAAAATTAAGACATTGAAATTGAAATTCATCATGATAATTTCTGTTTAAGCAATCAATTTTATTGCAAATACATCTCTCATTATACAAAACGCAAGACCAAGGGATGAGGGAGATCAGATACCTAGTTGTCCGGCAGAGGGGAACACGGAAATGATGACTTTTAGGTAGCCTCTCAGAAACCAAACAGTTTCAGGTGACTTTTTGACCTTTCACACTTCAGCAAAACTTTTTGAATAGTGTGGTACTCGCACTCCTGATTGTCAGCAAAAATCGGGTCGGCCGAACCCAAGTTCACCGCCTTTTTCTTTATTGCATACGTGCATAATAACATAAGAACACGGGACGTAGCAGATTGGCAGCCATCGTAGGGAATTATCAAAATGAAGTTTAATGAGCATCTCTCTGTCTTATCATGTTAATCAGCATAACAAAGTTAGGGCAAATCAAGACAGCAGTCATAGCAGCGGTTAATAGTAAAAGAAATAGCAATGACTGTATCGGAAATGGATTCCTTATTGTGACTGCGGTCTGTGGAAGATGGAAGATGAAAATCGTCAGAAAAGCAAAATTTTTCGAACACATACAGCGAGCCACGACTCATGCTATGCTTTGCAGAAAACGCAATGCAACCAAGTTTACGCTCTACACCGCCATGTTCACCCTCACACCAAATTTCATCACAATCCATGCAATGCTTCGTCCTACAGAGTTCTCACGAGATGACCGAACTCAGCCAATTTCGAATCTTCAAGCACAGCTAGCCAAAGCTCCGGCGCATCTTTGCGGAAAACTACACAGATCCAGACTTAACCTCTACATCACCTCACTAACATTCACGCCATGTTTTATTAAAGTCCATGCAACAATCTGTCTGACGGATCCCTTGAAAATTGCCCAAGGAACCCAAATTTCTAATTTTCAAACATAAAGAATCACAACTCCTCCGCGGTCTTGTGGAAAACGCAATAGAGCCTAACTTAAGCGATTCAGTGCCTCACTCACCCTCAAGCAAAATCTCATCACAATCCATGTGCATGCAATCTTATGCTTTTGCAAGTTTGAAAACATCGTCCAGAAAACCAAATTTTCAAATTTTTAAACACATCACATTGTTGCTTTGAGGAAAACGCAATGGAGCCAAACTTGTGCTCTTCATTGCCTCACTCACCTTCACATGAAGCTTGATCACAATCCATGTCAGACTCGGTCCTACAGAGTCTACACAAGTTTGAAAAAAATGGCCTAAACAACAGACGCCCCAAATCTTCAAACACACGACCAGCTACATCTGCACATAGCATGCGGATGACACAATAGCATCAAATTTTGGCTTCAGTGCACCTTACCCACCTTCACACAAAGTTCCATCACAATTCATGCCACACTTCGTCCTACAGGGTCTTCCCGATTTGAAAATGCGGTCACCACAACCAATTTTTAATTTTTCAAACACACAATGAGCAAAAACTACTGTGCTACTTCGCGGAAAGCACAACAGAGCTAACGCAACTAGTACCTCAGTAATTTCACACCAAATCTCATCAAAAGCTATGGAACATTTTATGTAATCCTCTTGCCAATAGCTAGTTTTGCTAATTAGAATTAACCATAATATTTTTATTGAAAAGGCATATTTGTTATGTATAAAAAGGCGAACTTACAATGTGAAAATTCTTTTCAAATGTTTTACAAAACATACTTTCATTGATTGATTGGTCGCAATCGCATGATCAGTCGGGGCGAAGAGTCATGAGTGAAGGTATGGCTGCGAAGAGAGAGTTTTCCGAGTATTTCAAAAGAAAGGAAAAATAATTACCGGGATCGGCAAGTCTAACGAGTTAAGACAAATTCGTCTATGTAGCCGAGGCTGCTTGGTTGATAACTCGATGAGTTAATTTAATACTTATATTTCGGCTGATGCTGTTCGTTTAAAATGTTCAGAAGATTCGTTTCTCACCAGACTGAAGCAATCATCAACGTATCGAGCAGATAATTTGCAATGAGGAAAATATTGTAATGGTTTTTTTTCGAAAAAAAAGTTTAAAACTTCTGAACATTTTAAACGAACGGCATCCTGACATCAAATTTGAACTGGAATTGCCAAAGTCAAACAAGACATTGAGCCTTTTTGATTTCACAGTTGATCTAGATAGCAGCCAACCAAAATTCACCTTTTATAAGAAGCAGGCAAAGAAGAACATCTTCATGAATTCCAAATCAAGTTTGCCAACTGCAATGAAAGAATCAACCATCAAAAATGAAGTGAAGCGAATACGTGAATGGTCCACAGTACAGGAAGATGAAGATAGAGCACTGACTGAGTTTGAGCGAATACTTGGACTAAATGATTATGATAATCAATTCATCAAAAGTGTAACCAAAACAAATTCCAAGAGAAGGCGCAAAAAATGATGAACAATTATCCCACGTTCTACATGTCAGTCCCATTTGTATCAGATTATGTCAACAGAAAGATTAAAAGAGCTTTTCAGCATGAGAAAATAAACATTCGCCTTTATCATCGCTCGAAAACATTACAACAAAAACTCAAGAAACCTAAACTGAAACAAACGTGCACAATGAAGAACTGTCCTATGAAAAATGACAACTGTGGCAAAAAAATGGTGGTATATAAGATCCAATGTTCATGCGACTGTAAGAAAGAGTATTAAGAAAACAAACAATCGGGCCTAATGGTACCTGTGAAATTTAATATAGGCATCAGGGTTAGAGCTGGCCGCATACCCAGCCATAAATTTTGACCGAGGCCGATCGGCCGGTTAATTCAATCAGTCCTATGTCAACCGCAGACGACATTCTTTTTAGAATAAATTACAACATTGCTAGAGCATCGAATGCAGCATCATTAAGGAGTTGACCCACCTACATGTTTGTATGTCATCATATTATGATAGGTACTATATGATCTATTACTACATACTATAACTATATACTTTAACAACTTATGTAGATGGTCGAAAATAAAAATAAATGAGAAAGAGATCGAGGAAACCGAGGACTACATGTATCTCGGACAGCGATTCAGCCTCAATGAAAAGAACCAAGAGAAGGAAGCATCGAGGAGGATAGGTATAGCGTGGGACGCTTTCAACAAACATCGAGACATTTTCACCGCCAGTCTACCTATCTCTCTAAAGCGGAAGGTACTCGAGTCATGTGTAATACCAGCATTGATCTACGGTGCCGAAACTTGGACAATGACAAAGAAGACAGAGCAGAAGATCAGAACTACACAAATGAAGATGGAAAGAAGAATTTTGAAGATAACATTCATAGACAGGAAGACGAAAGAATGGGTGCGAAGAATGACAAAGGCCACGGACGCACTACAAATGGTGAAGGCAAGAAAGTGGCAGTGGGCAGGACACATTGCCCGAATGGAAGACAGTAGATGGACCCAAAGATTAACAACATGCATACCATGGGAAGGAAAACGAAGAAGAGGAAGACCGCCAAGAAAGTGGCATGAAGAAATTGTGCTGTTCTGCAACACAATTAACTGGCCACAATTAGCCGGAGACAGAAGTTGGTGGAAGTGTCACACTGAGGCCTTCGCCCTGCAGTGGGCAGATGTAGGATGATGATGATGATGATTACTGTATAATCAACTCATGCATGCACTTTTAAACCCTACTTTGTCTCAAATAAAGTCTCCTGAACCATACATTCTAGCCCATATGAATTTTGTAGAATTGCGCAAAAAATTGTAGCAATCAATATATGCGAATTAAATAAACTTTTAAATCAAATAATTAAAATGAAGGGAAAAGAAATGAAGAAGGGAAAAAGGAGGAATGCGGCATCACCTGACTATCAAACACAAACTCTTTTTTGGACACACATTGACGGCTTGTTAAGGCTAATGCACGGAGCTTCCGTAATGCGAAGGCAGAGACTGGTATCACAAGCTTTAGGGCACGAAAAATTCTGTCGAAAGTCTATGTTGGCAGAACATGTGACGCTGCGCTATTATGACGGATGATGAGGAAAGACAACGATCACGCTCAAAGGTCACAAGCCAACATCCGCCATAACCCAGCAACATCTGCCAACACAGACTTTCGACAGATTTTTTTCATGCCCTAAAGCAGTGTGATATATCAGTCTTAGCCTTCGCATAACAAAAACTCCGTGCAATCGCTCTAAAAAGCCGTCATTGTGTGTCCAAAAAGAGTTTGTGTTTGATAGTCAGTTGATTCCTCAATGACTATATGCATTTATCATTCCACCTTATTTCTCTTTTTCATTTCTTTTCCCTTCATTTTAATTATTTGATTTAAAAGTTTATTTACTTCGCATATATTGATTGCTACAATTTTTTGTTATAATTTTTGTAATTTTATTTATTATTTTTTCAGCTATTTCGATGAAATCATGTTACCTCATCTCACCTACCTGTCAGCATACTCACATCTGTTGACTTTACAGACTTTATCTCTCTCTATGTTGTTTGCCATGCTTCTCCCTCTGAGACTACTTTCAAGCTGATTTACTTACATCAATTTTCTGTTATCCCATTACTTGTAGAGCTATATTCATTCAACATCGACCGTTATAGGCAATTGCTATTTCATTCTGGCGTGAACCTTCAAAGAGAGCGTGAATTCGGGATGAATTTCACATTTTTGTGATTTTTTGTAAGGCGGTATTTTTTTGATTTTTATTTGATTCGAAAAGAAAAAATACGTTGTGATTATGGATTCTACAATTTTTCTTTTCTGTCATGCATCTGATAGGCGTGATTTCTCGATGCATCAATGGGATGTATATCGAAATTTGAGAAGTCTATGGTGTCAAGCAGCAACACATGATAGTGATGAAAATTAACTTTACAAAAATTAGTAAAGAAATGTACTTATGAAATGTACTTTTACAAATTAAAGTTAGCGACTTTACGAAATCATAGGACAACTTCCGTCATTATCTTGATAGACAACAATTTTGCGACTTATGATTCTAAATTTGAAAGTGTCTCAACAAACAACTAAGATCGTAGCAGACGTTTCTATGATCTTGAGGAGCGTGAAAATATTTATCGAACAAAACGCTTGTTTAACATATATTCTTTCTGAAAAAAAGCAGATGTCAAAATCGTAGCAGATGTTTTTACGTGCTTGTGGAGGCGTTAAAATGTTTGTCGAACAAAACGCTTGTTTAACATATTCTTTCCATGAACAAAATAGCGAGCTGTCGAAAATTATGTAAAGGATGATGTCTATAGTCAATCAATCGAAAAACTTGTTCCACTTAAAACACTAGAGGATTAATCATGGTTAAATCTAAGCATGACTTGAAATTGTCAAAACTTCTGACAGCATTCTTCTTTCAGTAAAATGATGAAAATCTTCTTGCATGCATATGGAAGCTAACTTAGACTTCCAATTTCAATCGTATTTCACAATGGGTCTTCGCCTTTTGGTTCATCCTTTTCATGGGACCTATTAATGCCTGAAGTTGGGAAGACTGCAACGAAATGTGGTTATCCCAGTTCCAATCGGCCGGTTTCGAATACGTCAAGGCTGCTGACACGACCCTGGTCGGGCGGCCGGTTTTCAGCACGTCGGCCCTCGGTCCAGCCCGGCCGACTTTTACCCAACGCCTGCCACGACTCGGGCCGCCAAAAACCTTGCCGGTTCCAACCCTAGTGTACTTGCTTAAACTCGTCTGTTAATTTCCTATACGAATACAACAATGACACTATCACAGAAGTCTGTGATAGTGAGACTTATCCATTCAGCCTACACAGAAACATGTCATGACATCCATCAGTTATTGGACCACCTCGCCTATGAACTAGGAGAAATTCAGAGCTGGAAACGGGCCCGGACCGGAGGTGTCTAGTACCCGGGCTCATGTTTATTATGTCTGAAATCAGAAATATCTTCCTCATTTGATCATTTAAATTCTCTGAATGCATTTCACATGATGGCCTATCAACATGGTTCTTAAGCAACATGATGAAATAAACACCGGCATGATGACTTCACTTTTTCAAATAGACTGCATGTCTTCAGTGTTTTCGTTTTCCCTGTTTTTATAAACCAGATGATATGCACCTATCGGTGCATCAAATAAGATCCAAATTACTTCTGATTGACAAATGCGTTAAACATGTGCAATATATAAAACAAATGTAAATTCACTATGTATTAAATGTTTAAAAATTCACCTTAGTGCCGACACCTCGGTACATACCCCACCGACAGTAATCAATTCACCTGCAGATGCATGCGATCATGTAATCAATAATTAGCCTTTTAGAATGATTCTTGTGGCGATTACACTCAATTTACGTAATTGATATTTTCATTAAGAAAGTTCTCAAAACGATGCAATTTCTCACCCGGGCCCAGATGCAAAATTTATCCGGGCCGGCTTGAAATTTTGGAGTCAATGCGGTCCGGTTCCAGCTCTGACCTAAAGTAGACATCGAAACCAACATATAGCCTCGAGCCACCTCGTCTGCAGCTATCACTACGAAATTGAACAGACGACGGGAAACACAATATAACACATGTTTTATTGTAAGATCGACCACCGAAGGCGCTGGACGCCGAAGATCTGTCGTGTACTAGTATTTTAATTTCAATACAGCGACGACCGTAACCTTTGGGGAGTTTTTCCTGCACTTTTTTGTTGAAAAGCTATCACTACGACTGAGTCCCATAGGCTTCATACGACATGGGATGACAGCTGAAACAAGGATAAGACGGATGTCATTGATCACGGAATGTTGAGGCACACGACCACCATTGAAGCGACAAGCAAGAGGATACAGTGCGAGCCAGTCTATCTCCGATCCGCATTTACATCGATGTGCCTCAGACTTGGTCACCAATGCGCTGGGCCAATCTTATTCGAAAAGCAATGTCATCTAAAAGGGATCCTATATCGTCCGGCTGGAAAGCATGTATATCCAAGCACGCGATTCAGGCCTTTTATTAATTAGTATCAATTTTTGACCTTATTTAGATTAGCACAAATTTGATGACCTCAAGTGTCAGATTTTTTCATCTAATCCCGATGTCATCATTTGCACTGAAACTTGGTTGGATTCATCTATTCCTGTCAATGCCTTCAATATCCCTGACTACAGCTGCTTTCGTACTGATAGAGCAAACGATTCAGGTTATGGCGGAGTTGCCATTTGGACTCGAATTTCAATGACACCAGTGAAGCTATTCCTGCCGGCATTTGATGCTCTTGAAATCTGCTGTGTCCACATTCCACTACAAAAGCTGCTGGTGGTTGGCCTGTATATACCACCTGGTATTGCTGCTGCTGCTTTTCATGCTTTCCGCGAATCTTTCTGTGATATTATCGATGAAGTACTCATGAAGTATCCAAATCATTATTTGATTGTAGCTGGTGATTTTAATCGCTATGACATGACTTTTATAACTTCGAAATTCGGATTGACCAACATTGTTCATGGTCCCACACGACTCGATTCTGAACTTGACAAAATCTTTGTCGACGCGAGCATCACCAGTCTCTTTCCATCCTGTAATGTTGAAATTGGTCCCTCAATAGGAACTTCAGACCACAACAGCATTCTTGCCAAACCTGTGAATTTTGAGAACAAACGTGAAATTCGGGAATGTGTTTTTTATGATCTTTGTCTATCAAATATCCTTGCGTTTGAGCAATCTTTTTTGCGAAGTGATTTAGCCTCTTCTTATTCAGAAACGGACATTACTAAGAAGTGTCAATTATTTTATGACATTATCAATAGCGCCATGAATGTTATTCCTCGTGATACAGTATTCCTTACCAATTCAGATGCTCCATGGATGACGCCATGCGTCAAAATCTTGATCAATAAGAGGTGGGAGGCATTCCGGAGTCGCAATTGGAGCATGTATGGTACTCTAAAGGAGAAGGTGAGAAAAGAGATATTGAAAGCAAAGCAGAAGTACTTTGAAAAGAAGTCAACATCTGTCAAAGGCCTATGGTCATTTATCAAGTTGGATTGTGGAAATTCCAACAACGATCTCGGAAACATTGTTGATGGCTCCATGTCAGCAATGGATGGTCTTAATAAGATCAATGACTTTTATTGTGACCAGATGAATCCACAATCGGTGCTTCCAGAATACGAAACTCTTAGTGATGATGGATGGATGCCAGAATTTGGGGCTGAAGACGTTTGGAATATCCTCTCGCACCTGAAAGTCAAATCAACTGGCAGCGATGGTGTTCCTACCATTTTGTATAAGAAAAGTGCATTGATACTAGCCGAACCGATATATGCAATATTGTTGCAATGCTTTGAACAGCGAAAACTTCCATCACACTGGAAATTAGCGGATGTTGTTCCGGTTGCAAAAGCATCGAAAGAATCCTCCATTGCAAACACTCGACCCATCAGTCTTCTCCCTATTCCGGCTAAGGTTGCCGGATAAAGCGTTTGTGCTAATCGGCCATCCCACTAAAAATCCTGTACTCCACATTATCAATCACTATTGTCTATGGCAGTTTCAGTATTGCACGCAAGCCTTCATTATCTTGTCAAAAGGCAGTCTATTTTGAATTAGTGGTTAGGTGACCGCGAAAGTCATTACATTGATTTATTCTGCCATTTTCAAAACAATTTGCCTTGTTTCTCTATTTAACTACTCATGCATTTGTAGAAATGTTGCTACAATGAGAGGCGCAGTTGGCTATCTACCTCCAAGATATTTGGCTTAAACATTTGAGGCCATATTCAATATCTATTTTGAAAGCTATCTACATCATAGAAATTAACAATACCATAGAAAGTCCTAGAATGGAAATTGCATGAAAATTATGGCACACGCCGGGGGAACTAAGTTGGGGCAAAACGCAAATTGTGCAAACATTGGAAACTAGTTGTCAGTGACTGCTACAAATAGACACACTATATTAATCCATGGAATAGTAGGCTATTTCACATGAAACAATGCCGCCATCTCACTTGCAATTCTCTTCATGAAAATCCTGTAATTAGGTGTCAACAACTTCCACAACCAACTTGGCAAATAATTTCACTATGATACAATGTTTTAGATCGAATCTGATCTACAAACCATAGATTTTTCCATGTGCCATCATTGTACATAGACAAGATATCAAACTTCATTCTAGTGTACTATTATCTACTTCTATGATCTACATGTATATTCAGCCTATTTTGAATTAGTGGGAAGGTGACCGCGAAAATCATTACATTGATTGCTTTTCATCGACTTTTCATAGCTTTTTAAGACATAAACTTTGATCGCTTGTGTAAGGCGGTATTTTTCTGATTTTCATGTGATTCGAAAAACAAAGAATACAATGAATAACTACGACACGCAGAATAGTCCATCAATGGCATTGCTGTGTAAGACTCCGCGTCAGCGGACGAGTCCATAGCAATGAAACATTGATGGACATATTCAAGTGTCGTAGTGTCATTTTTGTAGACCTCTTTCAGAAGCTATGACTGTTTCACTGCTGGATGGTTAGCCAATTCAAAGTTTCATTTTTCATGGATTCATTTATTGAACAAGTAACTTGAATTCTTTATTCCTTATAGAATGCGCACATCGTGCGAGTGAAAAATGATTTGGAGAGATTCAATACATCTCTCGAAATTGCAAGCTGAAGCTATATTTGAATTTGCAAAGAAGAAAGCACATGGAGCATCACATTTTCATACTATATAATGCCACAAAATTGTTCTATGATACAGACAACAAGCTGAAAAATTCAATATAAATACTGATGTGTCAAGCATATTTAAGATAGAATTGAGGGATCATATTGGATATTGAATAAATCCACAATTCTGCATTCAACAGTATACAAAGAATTTTTGTGAAGGGGTTTTAATATTTTTATCGGCTCAAAGATGAGAAAAGTTATTCAAAAGTGATTAACAACTTATCTGCTTCTAGACTTCTATCAAACAAAGAAATATTTATTTCCCAACCAACTCGTCATTGGTGTTCAATCAAACCATTCTTCGATATTTCAACACCTCGTTATTTCCTAAGAATGTAAAAATGCATGTAATTTCGGAAACTGACGTCAATGGCAAATTGGAACCTTGTCCATTGGTTGCTTTATTATTATTCAGACCTCTAGGACGTTGATAGAATTCATCCACAGGCATTGCGACCATAATGCAAATACACAACTTTCGTAATGCAATCGTATCTATTATGATATAACGCGCATCATCTTACTGACATCATCAGACATTGTGAATGTGAACATCTGGCATGCTAATAGTAGTTTTCCCAACTTCACATAATGCACTTCTTAATTGCTGAATTATTGAGTGCATCCACTATTCAATGTTTGCCACCTATGGCCTATACCGTTGATCTTATTTGATGTCATTCTGTATTTCTCTGCTGTGAAGAGAAATATGTATTATCTATGTACATTGCGCATCTACTGTGTATTATATTATAGTTATACAGCTACGACATCCGTACGACATTCCAAAATATAGCACGACGCGAAGCCGAGTGCCATCATTGAATGGAGTACGGATGGAGTAATAGCTATTATCGAACGCACTGCGGTCACCTAATAGATTTAGATATCGACATCTACCTTTGCCTGCCAATCTCACATGGACTACTAGATGTCATTGTGGCCCCTCTATTATGTCTATGTTAATTTCAGTAGCGCAGGAATGGATCTAAAGATAGACATCTAGAAATAGCATTACACCTATGTAGATGTCCATGATCAATATAGTTCTACACCTTTTCCATGTCTATTTCAGATATTTCCAAATCGATTTCAGATCATTTCAAATGAATTTCAGACATTTTCAGATGGATTTCAGATTTCTCCAATCGAATTTCAGATATCTTCAATGTTGAGTCTCTGATGGATATCTGAAATTCAATTGTAAATATCTGAAATCGATTTGGAAACATCTGAAATAGAAATGGAAAAGGTGTAGAATGTTATAGAGTTCCATATTACCGTTCTATATTACTTCAGAAGATATCTTTCAATGTGTTTCATCGATTTATATCACAAAATATGGCACTTTTTCATTGCTATGATCAATACAGACAAGCGTTCGATAACAGCTAGGGCTATACCTGAGTACTTGTGTACTTAAGCACACATGTACTCTGAACTACTTTCTCCTCTGATTCAAATGCTATGGGATTTAGTGAAATGGCCTCCATTGCTGGACGGTAAACATCAAAAATCACTAATTCCTAATGTTAAAAGTAATGGGAAAACGATTTCTAGGTTAAATAAAATCTCATTTCTGGACGTTAAAGTCTACAACAATATGATTATACATGCATATTCTACATTTTTTACTTTCTCTCATGTATATGCTAGGCGTGACTTCTCGATATGTCAATGAGATGCATACCGAGATGTCTATGGTGTCAGGTAGCAACACATGATAGTGATGAAAATTCCAACTAGCTATAACAGTCCTATGTACTTTTACATATGATAGCTAGCGACTTTACGAAATCATGGACAACTTCCGTCATTGTATACCATGTATATAAGACTGATATCTTTGATAATGCCCAGAAATTAATTAACGGGCCGGAAAATTCATGGCCTGGAAATGAAACCATAGAAATATTTCGCAACATGGCATACAATGATTATGACATCTACATTTTTCGGGCTGTCAATGGCAAATTAGAGGGCCGCTAACGCGGCCCTCTAATTTGCCATTGACGCCCTCAAAACATAGCTGTCATCATATCATTATCTTGATAGACAACAATTTTGCGACTTATGATTCTAAATTTGAAAGTGTCTCAACAAACAACTAAAATCGTATAGCACATGTTTTTTGAGCTTGTGGAGGCGTGAAAATGTTTGTCGAACAAAACGCTTGTTTAACATATTCTTTCCATGAACAAAATAGTGAGCTGTCGAAAATTATGCAAAGGATGATGTCTATAGTCAATCAATCGAAAAACTTGTTCCACTTAAAACACTAGAGGATTAATCATGGTTAAATCTAAGCATGACTTGAAATTGTCAAAACTTCTGACAGCATTCTTCTGTCAGTAAAATGATGAAAATCTTCTTGCATGCATATGGAAGCTAACTTAGACTTCCAATTTCAATCGTATTTCACAATGGGTCTTCGCCTTTTGGTTCATCCTTTTCATGGGACCTATTAATGCCTGAAGTTGGGAAGACTGCAACGAAATGTGGTTATCCCAGTTCCAATCGGCCGGTTTTGAATACGTCAAGGCCGCTGACACGACCCTGGTCGGGCGGCCGGTTTTCAGCACGTCGGCCCTCGGTCCAGCCCGGCCGACTTTTACCCAACGCCTGCCACGACTCGGGCCGCCAAAAACCTTGCCGGTTCCAACCCTAGTGTACTTGCTTAAACTCGTCTGCTAATTTCCTATACGAATACAACAATGACACTATCACAGAAGTCTGTGATAGTGAGACTTATCCATTCAGCCTACACAGAAACATGTCATGACATCCATCAGTTATTGGACCACCTCGCCTATGAACTAGGAGAAATTCAGAGCTGGAAACGGGCCCGGACCGGAGGTGTCTAGTACCCGGGCTCATGTTTATTATGTCTGAAATCAGAAATATCTTCCTCATTTGATCATTTAAATTCTCTGAATGCATTTCACATGATGGCCTATCAACATGGTTCTTAAGCAACATGATGAAATAAACACCGGCATGATGACTTCACTTTTTCAAATAGACTGCATGTCTTCAGTGTTTTCGTTTTCCCTGTTTTTATAAACCAGATGATATGCACCTATCGGTGCATCAAATAAGATCCAAATTACTTCTGATTGACAAATGCGTTAAACATGTGCAATATATTAAAAAAAATGTAAATTCACTATGTATTAAATGTTTAAAAATTCACCTTAGTGCCGACACCTCGGTACACTACCCCACCGACAGTAATCAATTCACCTGCAGATGCATGCGATCATGTAATCAATAATTAGCCTTTTAGAATGATTCTTGTGGCGATTACACTCAATTTACGTAATTGATATTTTCATTAAGAAAGTTCTCAAAACGATGCAATTTCTCACCCGGGCCCAGATGCAAAATTTATCCGGGCCGGCTTGAAATTTTGGAGTCAATGCGGTCCGGTTCCAGCTATGACCTAAAGTAGACATCGAAACCAACATATTGATAACGGTGTCGAACAGGCTGACGAAATGAAGATGATGAAGGGCCTTAGTTACAAGGGGGCAACAGGACGCCCAAGAACATATTTCTCAACCTGGTTAAACAGGATGCTGTTGAGGATACAGTATGATTGTACTGACTGAGTGCTGATGCTAATAAGTGATTTGTCGTCGAAAATGTACATAAGTACAATGTACGTCATTCATGTAATTCATGTACAATTCCTACTTTCCGGAAAGAAGGTGTTATGCAAAACCGATTGCAACAGCACGCTTGCATGCATAATCGCATATTTTGTACCTTATGGTCTGATGCACGGGTATCATGTTTGAGCCTACACAAGCTCATGACATTTTTCCAATGTGCATGTGTGTCATATATTTTTCATAGGATAATATGAGCCTACCATTTTCTAATATTTCTTCCTTTATACATATTCCTCTGAATCTAATTAAAGCGGATATTAGACAATCAATCAATCACTCAATCAAATCAGAATAAATCCTGCAGGTTATATTGTAGGAAACACGCATGTGGAAAAAGGATCTCAAAAACATATCTTTAATAAATTCCTCTATGTGATAAGAAAAGCTTCATATTTTCATGGAAAAAGAAGTTTGTCGAGGCATTTTCGAGAGGCTATGAGCAACCGCTCTGTGGCAGCACTACTGGGCACATCATCAGAATGTTTCTCGCAGTTATCTTGATAGTTGATGGCAGCTGACGGGAGGTTGTTTGATTTCATTCTGAAGGTCAATTTGTACCGTCTCCCAAAGAAAAGGTTTACTGCTAGGATTATTTAAACTTTATTGAAATAAAAGCATATTTACATCCGAGCTTTTGCGAACTAGCTCGCATTCTCAAAGATCGGCAGAAGAGAGGGGCGTTCATTGTCTGATTATTTCATGTCTTCGATTGAGTGCTGGTCTTTGATCTTCAACATGATTGGCTTCTGAAAGTCTCGTCTCTATCGATCTGTCAATAATCCCTAATAACTGGAAGTCTGTGATCACCAGATGTCCATGATGGTTCTGTTTTGCGTGCTCTACCAATGCGCTATCCATGCTGCTATTCGATAGGCTGCGTTTGTGTTCATTATATCGAAATTGAAAGCTGTAGATATCTGACCTATGTGGCTACCATGACACAGCTTACAAGTAAACCGATATAGGCCTATTAAATATTAATCAGAGCAAGAGAAGTTATACACCAAACGATCACAAACTTCACAGTTGTCATGTTTCCTCATTATGTCTGGGACATTGTTTGAGACAAGAGACAGACTGCTTCCCAGTTTTATCGGCAATTCATAATTCTTGATGATTTTATTGATTCTCTTCGTACAGCTATCATTGGTGAATCTCATCGAAAAGAAGCCTTTCTCTCTCTCTCAATGGTATGCGAATTCCTGCTCACCATTTCAGTGTTGAGGTTCACATTTCGGAAACTATTTTTATTCAGCCTCTTCTTCATTCTTTCTATCTGCAGATCAAGGGCTGCCTTATGAGTGCGTACTTTGTTCCAGCGCATGCAATTACAACAATGTGTGCACAAAGTTGAATCTCTGATCTTGTATACGATGTCGCCAGGGCCGTCTTAATTTGGATGGCGTCCCATTTCAAGCGCAAAGGTGGGCCCTCTTTACAAACGAAAATGCATCGTCTATTCACAGCACACATGTTTGTTGTCCGTAAATTATCAGTTATAAGGTCACTCATATAAAATCGCACCACTAATTATTAACAAGAAAAAAATCTGTCTTCAAAAATCCTTCTTGATGAATGCTAATACTAAAGTGAGTAAACCACCGGCGAAATTTATGCCTGTTAAAACACGATGCAAGGAGATGAAACAAGATAGGAAAATAGGAGAACCATCTTTTACAGGGCAGTCAAATACATGCTATTTAGAATTGTTACACGCTGACCATGCACATGTATTAACTGTGTCAGTGTCGGTTGCATGGACATGAAGTTCTAAATTACTTGCATTGCGCTCTCGTGTAAGTGCAGTTGATGCATCTCCTTTTTCAACTGTTGAAGAAAGATAAAATCATAGATATCAGATCATCAGATAGCGTCAGGTTCTTTGACGAATGTATGAGTTGTATTAAATCACAGATGTCGCACTGTGAGACCAAATATTTTTTTACTTGTGTCACACGCAAACATTTCTTGTGTCCTGTATGAACTGTTCTCTTTCGACGCAACGTCACGGCCCTAGTTTGACTTATAGGGCCATGAGAGCGCTAAGATAGCGTTTTCAGACACTACAACAATGCGACGTTTGATATAACTTTATAATGATATGATGACAGCTATGTTTTGAGGGCGTCAATGGCAAATTAGAGGGCCGCGTTAGCGGCCCTCTAATTTGCCATTGACAGCCCGAAAAATGTAGATGTCATAATCATTGTATGCCATGTTGCGAAATATTTCTATGGTTTCATTTCCAGGCCATGATTTTCGGGCCGTTAATGAATTTCTGGGCATTATCAAAGATATCAGTCTTATATACATGGTATACAATGGTTTGGAATATTCATCTAGAATACGAATTTCGGCTTTCTATGCTATTTTCGTATTGTGACGTCATGATCAGCTGACAGTTGCTATTGTTAAGATCAAGAAATCGAAGCGATTGATATGAAACCAATGAGTATTTTCGCTGGCAATATAACATTAACATGGATTTTTGAAGGCAACAATGTAGGACATTTGAGGGCGCGTAAGTGCCTGAAAATGTCCTACATTGCTGCCCGAAAAAAGCTATATTAATACTATTGTGCGTAATTGAAATGAACTGGGCAGCAATGTAGGAAAAAAGCGGGCAACAATGCTATGAATACATATGTAGATATACGATGATTGAAATTTCAAAAATATCTTTCACATGCATAGATAGAGAAATCATCATTACGGGATACATTGTCTGAAGCTTATTATGACAGTGCTATTGTTTGAAACACCAACGCTTGAGAACGCTATGATAGCGCTGAGACAGCGCTTATCTGACGACGCTCTCTGAACAACCTCAATAGTCCGGGCAATCTGCACCAAAATATACGTCCCAGGCTACAATCCAGGCTACATCGAAAGACAGTTGAGCATCCCAAATCGTTGGTTATAAATAAATGTCTATGTCTGAAAGACGATTCTATGCCATTCATTGCGGAACAATTAAGTGCAGATTCCTAGCATAGTTTTTGTTCATTAACAAAAATTCAGTCGACAGAATTTTAGTTAATGAACAGTCCCATAGTGTACGTAGGCAGTTCAGTTCCGCAAGCCTTAGCCCTGTGTAGAGCCGTGGGCGCTCCTCGTGATGGCAACTGATCTTGCATTTGCCATGCCTCCCTCCATTCTCGGATGTTGTCAACCCATCCATTCTCGCTGTCTTCTTCATCTTCTAAGCTTTGCACACACTTCTTTCGTTGATACATTCACCAGACTCCCTCCTCTTCTCTTCCAGTGGTCATATTTCCTCATTTTTCTTTCTTTTATTTTCGCGAGGAGTCCTTCTCCCTCTGATACGCCTACTATCTGTCTCACGCATTCATTTGTTTTCTTCTGTATTCAGCTCAGTCGTAAGACTCTTCTCCATAGCCATAGCTCAAAAAACTTCGATCATTCTTTCTTCTTGAGTGTCCAGCTTTCTGAGCCCTAGGATGTTATGCTCCAGACCAGAACTTTCGCTGATCTGACTTTCATCTTGAGACATCACTTGCTTTCCATACTTCGACTACATCTACTGTCGCTCTTCTGGCTGCACTCAGTCCGATGTTCACTTCTGTCTTGCTGTTTCCATCGGGAGTGATGTAGGATCCCAGAAACTTAAATTCACTGACATTGTCGATCTTATCTTCTCCAATTACGATGTTTCCGAGTCCGAAGGCAATTACATAGAAATCGGCTAACTGTGGTGATAAATCGCTTGCATCACTATTGCAAAGAGACAGAGTGTAACATTTCGGGCTTTGCCCTCGATCGACACTCGTCATACAACCTTCAAACCACAGAAATTGACAACAATAAAACCTCTAGAATGGAAATTAAGCTTCATGCAATGCACAATAACGGCACATAAATCGCACGCATTTTCACTTAGATGCACCTGCCAACGTCTGTGTGATTGGGTTAGAATCAGTCACATGAGTAAATCGAAGCTTTTAATTGGTGGTTCATGCCCCAACTTAGTTCCCCCGGATGTGCCGCGACCTTGAGTCAATTTCCATTCTAGTCAACTTCAGATAAACAGTTTATTTCTATGCTTCAAACGCATGTTAGTTAGAATATCGAAATACAAGTAGAATGACGGTTATAGAAAATGTCTAAATAGCTGATTTCAAACAAGTAATCACAAACTTCCAGACGGTGCAGAGAATAGGCGTAAGGATTTTGAACTCCAAACGGCATCTATAGAACTTTGTGAGCCGCAAAATCAGCTGAGGAAAGTTACATTCACTTGATAAGAAGACAAGTGAAGACATGCGGCTTTGTTTCATTGCTTGCCTTAACCTGATATAAACAATATTCAGTGCTGAGAAGGACCGCTCGCTGTTGGCAACCATAATACTCAAATAAATGTTGGGTGCAGTCAGAATGCTTGGAAACTGCTT
This sequence comes from Prostheceraeus crozeri, assembly GCA_907163375.1. Lineage (NCBI taxonomy): Eukaryota > Metazoa > Platyhelminthes > Polycladida > Euryleptidae > Prostheceraeus > Prostheceraeus crozeri. Next base: position 288,278 of record CAJQUW010003361.1, on the reverse strand, counting down.
CTCCAGCCAATGTTCAGTCGAATCAGATGCCAGTTTTCTTTTAATCGGTTGTCTTGTGGCTACAGTTAGCGAGTTCTCTAAACTGAAAGAACTCGAGTCATAAAGAGAGAACTACAGAATCGATCATAAAAAAAGGACGTCCTAAAATGCGCTGAAGCTCAATCGATTCTCGTGCTTTCCAATCGTGTCGCACAACAACGTGCCACACATCATTCGAGAGCTCGCATTCTCAGCTTTAAAATGAGCTATGATGGACTTGCATCCGTTGTTGTATTTGCTGAGTTGTGCTCAAAATGTGAAAATTGCGCAATTTAGAAATTGCAATTTTTCTATAAGAAAACATGTGAGCATGATAATGAAACGGCACGAGGATAACGAGCATTTTCTGAGCTTTCTTTTAATTTTTATATATCACTCAGCAAATACAACAACGGATGCAAGTCCATCATAGCTCATTTTAAAGCTGAGAATGCGAGCTCTCGAATGATGTGTGGCACGTTGTTGTGCGACACGATTGGAAAGCACGAGAATCTATTGAGCTTCAGCATAGTTTAGGAGATCCGTTTTTTATGATCAGCTCTGTATATAATGCGCTCCTGAAAGGAGAAATCAGATAAGCGCACCAAAGAAAATGGCAATCAGCCAGTTGCAGAGTTGATTTCTTATGCAAGCAATCAGCTTATGGTCCCAAAAATCTTTAAATAAGCTATTTGCTTATAATTTTCCTTGCAGAAAAGAGCTCTTATGTAGGTGATTACTTATCCGAAGCTGTCTTCTTCGCATTCGCTTGCAGAGATGGCTGCTTGCTTACGAAGAAAAGCAAGCAGCTAATGTATAGATTTTTTGTAATGTATAGTATGGTGTTTATGATTTAAAAAATTATGTTTGTTTGTCTACACTAATGAATTATTTTCATTAACTGTAATGTGTTTTAATATAGACTTTCAGAACATTGCGAACTGAAATTCGAAGTTTTTTACTTTTGTCATGTATACTAAATAATACTAAACAATACAATACAAAACATAATATTGGCGACGAGGATGTCGAAAATTATTTACTAAGTTCTTCTGTTTTTGCTTTACTATTCGATTAATAAATTTTTAAACCCTTAGGTTTATAAATTTTACTTACTTGAGAACTTAGGCTAGACTTAGTTTCTTTTTCTGAATTTTGTTGACATGGCCAGTGTTATTACGAGTGTTCCAGCGCCCACTCCTTTTCTCCATTCTCCTGGTGAGCCTCCCATTGCGTGGGATACATGGATTAGGACTTACGATAATTACTTGCTAGCCGTGGGTCTTGACGCTTCTAAGGAAGAGCCCAGGTGCAGGGCATTACTGATTTCTTGTTTGGGTCCAGAAGGACAAAGGATTTTATACACATTTGACAGTTCCGATGTCAGTACGTTGTCTGATTTAAAGAAATCAATGCATAGCTATTTTGTTGGTACCACATCAAAGTGGACTCATAAATTGAAATTCAATGAGAGGAAGCAGAAGCAATGTGAAAGTATTGAGAGTTTTACTTCTGACTTACGTCAGATTGCATCCAGCTGCGATTTCAAGGTCAGCAAGGATCCGCTGAATGAGTCTTTGTTGGGACAGCTCATTATCGGTGTCCAAGACAATAGGGTCAGAGAGAAGCTATTACTGCAGGATGATAGTAAATTGACTTTTGCAAAGGCAGTTGAAATTGCGAAAGAGTATGAACGCGTAGCGCAGGAAAGTTCAACTCTTAGGGCTCATAACTCTTCGAGTCACAACGCTTTTCACATCCGCTCTACGCAACGCGAACGAAACACGCCTAACCGTGAAGGCAATAGGAATTCGTGGCGCAAGCCAAATTCAAGTAGGCCTAATACCGGTACCGGATCCTCACCACCACGTACATGTTACAGATGCGGCTCAGATAAACACGTAGCTACTTATGAGAATTGTTTTGCAAGGAACAAGACTTGCAACTACTGCAAAAAGGTTGGACATGTTTCTAAGGTATGTAGCAGCCGTCCTAGAAGTCAATCAAATCCAGGTTACAACCGTTCAAGCACCCCGAGTAATTTTCACAGAAGGCAGTCGAGAGGAAAGAACTTCAGAGTTAATGAAATCTCACATGAACAGAATGATGATTCCACCGTATGTTGCATTACGATTTGTAGTCTTGGGAATCCAAATAAAGATGAGAAGTTTTCCTCTACGTTGGTTGTTCATGACAAAGCTCTTACGGGTGTACTCGATACTGGTTGCGGAATTAATATTATTCCAGATCATATATTAGCTGATTTGTGTTCGCAGGATGAAATTGATGATTCTTTACAAGCTTGCTCGATGAGAGTGTTTACTTATACTGGTGAGAGAGTGAAAGTCATAGGCAGGATTGAATTACGTTGCACTTCTCGAGATGGATTAGAAAGTTCTACTGTACCATTTGTGGTTGCGACACTTAAGGACAAAGATGTTTTGTTTGGTCGTGATCTGCTCCGACGTTTTCAGAGTGTCAGGAAAGATCTTTGGGATCTTCTCACTCCTAATTCCAAATCGATTTGTCATGTTGGTGATAGTCATGTCTCTTCACAACCTGTTTTGTCTACGTCTCATGTATCTCCTAGTTCTACTGCTACCCCTACGTCTCATGTCATCTCTGCTACTCCTACCACGTGTCAGTTGCGTCCTCTGCTTCCGATTTTCATGTTCCTCGTACAGTTCAGTCGTTGTCATCTCCTCAGTCTAGCTCAGTCGCTCAGTCTAATTCAGTTTTGCATGCCAGCTCCATTTCACAGTCCAGTTCTACTGCTCAGTCAAGTCAGTCCGTTGTTCCTTTGTCTCAGTCCAGTTTTTCAGTCTGCTTCAGTTGCTCAGCTCGGTTCCGGTACTCAGTCGTCTCACGTTGATCGCACTGCTGCGATATGCTCTACTCCTGCTTCTCATGCAGATGGTACCGTTCTTGGATGTATCAAAGGCTATATTCACAAAGTTCGCATTAACCCTGATGTTAAGCCTGTACGACAGTCCTTGAGACAGATCCCGTTTTCTATCCGAGACCAAGTTAGCAATGAAGTCCAGAGGTTACTCTCAGCTGATGTCATTGAGAGAGTAGATGCTTCCGAATGGATATCGAATCTTGTTATAGTACAGAAAGCGAACGGCAAAATGAGAATTTGTGTTGATTTGCGCGCTGCGAATCAAGCTGTCATTGTTGATGGGTACCCAATACCAAGAGTTGAAGAACTGATGAGTTCGATGAAAGGTTCATGTACTTTCTCTAAGCTTGATTTATCTGAAGCTAGTAGCCAATTCTAGCCCCTTTTTCACCATTTGCACTAAAGTACATGTCCTTGCTCCATTCATCGGAGCACACGCCCACGCATCAGTAGCGAAGAAGACATCGGAGCACACGCCCACGCATCAGTAGCGAAGAAGACAGGAAACAGAGCACACGCCCACGCATCAGAGCACGCATCGGCGCACTTGGGGGTTGAGCACCAATCGGAGCACGCGGCGCCGAGCACGTGTGATGAGTCACCGCACGGTATATAAGGAAAGCGCTGTCAGAGAAATTCATTCTCATTCTAACCATGCAGTACGCGTGTGAATTCTGCCGTCAGTCCTTCTCTCGCTTTCAAGACTGTATTGCTCATGGAGCAGCGGAGACGGGTCGCAACTATTGTTGGACATGCTGTAAATGGTATGGAAACGAACACGATTGCCGCGCGTTTAATTATGGTGATGACAATGACTTGCTGTGTTTGGATTGCGACGGAAGTTTCGACGTGGAGGCATACCATAAGCATGCGTGTGTGGGACGGTGTCGCTACTGTGATGTAGCAGTGAATGCTGAAGCGGAAGGATGGGATGAACATTTATGTCCCTACCTGTTTGAGTTCATACAAGAGGGCGGTGCAGCTGTGGAAGAAGAACGGATCATGGACGGTCGCGGATATAATTATCGATTTACCCCTCATCAAGCCACGAATGAATGGAAGGTCTATTTAAATTCAATCTATGCAGACTTGTATCGTGTGATTGTACAACAACACCCCCACGAGGATGTGAAAGTGTTTGTGAGCATGACACTCAGGTTTGTCAAGACGGATATGTCGACGGGCGAAGAGGAAGTGAGAGACATCACCACACCCCCATACATTCACGAAGGCGTCCAAGCACGCAACTTTGATTCATGGTTCCGTGACATGGTGTCAATGTTTGAAGAATTTGTTGAAGACTATCGAGAAGATGGATCAGGATTTGCGGTGAAGGAAGTGTTGGAGTTACTAGTTCAAACAAGTTCCTTCCCTAATTTTCGCATGGGCGCACCGATTCCTATCCACCGAGATATCAAGCTCTGCAAAGGTATATGTGTGTTTCAGTGCAACACGTATACATCGCATTGTTTTCAAGACAGTGTCCTCTATGCACTGGCCTACCAAGACAATCGCATTCCTCGACGTTGTGAACGTGTTGATTCCCGCACCAAGAAATCCTATGACATTTATCAGAATCGACTTCCTGCAGTGCGCAAGTTGAATTTGAATCAATATTATCATCTAGACTTTTCCATGATGACGTCAGAGGGGTTGATGAATACACGGGATATTCAGGAGTTTGAAAAGAAGAACAATATCATTCTTCGTATCCACGTGCATGACAGTAAAGGATTTGTGGGTCAATTATACCCGGTCCGTCAAGCTGTGAAGGAGAACACACGCATTGTTCATCTGGTGATGGTGACGCGGTACGATATGGAGGATCAGTCTGGACATTTTCTTCCCGTGACGGATTTTCAGAAATGTGCTCGCATGTGGTATCGGAACATGAGCCAAACGCAAGTAAAACGATTTGAAACATGCGAGTTATGTAGCTTACGATTTAATTTCTACGAGAAGGGGATGAAGTATGGAAAGACAAAGGATATGGCACACAAAGAACGTGTGGAACATCAAGCCAAATGCGATGGAGGATTTTTTCAGATGGAAACGACCCCAGAAGATACGAAACCGCATGAATTTATCGACCACGCGAAAACCACTCAACCCCTCGCTGTGATGTATGCGGACATTGAGAGCATGATTGATGCCGTGTCCAAGAAGCATACGGCAGCGTATGTGGGATCCTATGTGGTGTGGCATCCGGCGCTGGACAAGAAAGAATCGGTGGTGATCCATAAGGGGAACGAGTGCATTCCTGCCTTTATTACACACATAAGACAGGTGGTCTGGTCGATGTTTGATCACATGAAAGCGACAAACCGTAACATGAAACTGACGGAGGATGATATGCGGGACTATGAACAGACAGCTCAATGTAACATGTGCGGATGTGATGTAAAACCCCAGAAGCAAGGTGAAAAGAATGAGCCTACGACCAAGGTGCGAGACCACGATCATATCACGGGCAAATATCTGCAAACCCTGTGCAATGCATGTAACCTGCGACGACGTCAATCCCGGAACACATTAAACATCTTGTTTCACAATTGGAAGGGATATGACAGTCACCAGGTGATTGTACAAGGGTTTACAAAGCTGGATCACAAGTATAAGATCGAGCCCCTTTATGTGTCAGGAGACAAGACGTTGGGAGTGACCATCGTTCTTCCCATGCCATCCAATACCCTATATAAACTCCGATTCATCGATTCATGTCAGTTTTTGAAAGACTCTCTAAACAATTTGTCAACGACCATCAGTGACTTTCCTCACTCAAATCACATATTGAGCAACATCTATCCGAATTGCGATCACACATCTATTCGGAAAGGATATTTTCCCTATACATATTTTGACTGCTGGGATCGTATCCACGAGACTCAATTGCCTCCGAAGGAAGCATTTTATAATGATTTGAGTGAGAAGGAGTTGGAAGAGGATGAGTATGCTATGGCACAAAAGGCGTGGACAGAGACGGGGTGCAGCACGTTTGAAGATTATATCCACTATTATTTGACAGTGGATGTAGCCTTGCTCGCAGACATCTTCGAACACTTTCGAAGTGAAATACGCGACGTGTCTGCATTGGACCCCATCCACTATTTCGGCACTCCTGGCTTGACCTATTCATTTTTCTTTAAAAAGACACAGGTCAAGTTGGAGAAATTGCATGACGTGGATATGTACCGCGTGTTTGAAGCAGGGATTCGTGGAGGGATGACGTTTGTGAATCAGCACCGCGCGCAAGCAGAAGAAGGCACTCACCTGTTTTACATCGATGCGAACAATTTATACGGTGCGGCCATGATGGGACCTTTGCCGAAGGATTGTTTTGCCTGGGTACGACCGGAGGTCTTGGTGGACATCAACGACGAATGGGTGAGACGATACAATGTCAATGGCACCACGGGTCATGTACTGTGCGTCGATTTGGAATATCCCCCACACGTCCAAGATGCCACGGAAGATTTACCATTGGCTCCTTACCGCGGGACGGCGAAATGGGAGGACATGTCTCCCTATATGCAAGAGCTATGGCAAGAGTTGAACGGGAACCGACCCTTTCACTCAGCCAACAAGTTAATGATGACACATGAAAATCGCAAAGAGTATGTAGTACATATCGCTGCTCTCAAGTATTATGTGGAGAAGGGTTTACATATCACCAAGGTTCATTACGGGATCTCCTTCAACCAAGAACCGTATATTCGCCCCTATGTTCAATACCATACGCAAGAACGCGCCAAGGCAACCACGAAAATGCGCCGCAATCTCCACAAGTTGATGGTGAACGCACTGTACGGTAAGACAATGGAGAATGTGCGGAAATATGGGAAGCACTATTTTGTTCGATCACCGAATGTATTTAGCAAATGGACACGTCATCCCTATTGCCAATCTTTCTTCAACATCAGCGACAAAGCCGTGGTGGTGAATGTGCGCAAGACCAAGGTAGACTTGAACAAGCCCATTTATATCGGGCAATGCATCCTGGACAACAGCAAGATTATTATGTACAAGCTGTTTGACCAGTGGAAAGCCAACAAGACGTGCACCTCAGTGGAACTCATTGGTGGGGACACAGACTCCTTCTTCCTCAAAGTCCGCAGCCGGTATACACGCGAAGAAGTGCTGCGTTCGTTTGACAACATCCCCAATTTTATTGATACGGAGGCGAAAGGTGTTCTCGATACCTCAAATTATCCCGTGAGTCATCCAGAGAGACGTACCGAGAATGCGAATCGTTTGGGATGTTTCAAGGACGAGTGTGTGGGAAATAGGGTGAAGGAGTTTGTATGTTTGAGTGCCAAGATGTACTCTTACATTGTCCTCAAAGGCAATGAGGAAGAAATCCACGACTGTCGCATGAAAGGAGTGTGTCAAGCAAAGAAGCGACAAGTGAAACATCAGAATTATGTGGACGCCTTCGAAAAACATTCCGTTACCACAGTGTCACAAACCCTCCTCCAATCCCAACATCACGTGATGAGAACGGTGACGCAAGTGAAGAAAGCCTTAAGTATCTGGGAGGACAAGCGGTGTTGGTATTTACCCAATCGGAGCCTTCCCTACGGTAACCATCGCCTATATGAAGAAGGGTATCTACACCCCGCTCTCAAAAATGTCAAGGATCTGCAACCGCATGGTGGAGCTCAGAGCATCCTCCGCAATACCACTGCAGACATTGTTACCGCAACTCCCTCTGGCCACCTACCGAGCATCACGCCCTTGTCGAGTCTATTGGAAATGGAACTCTTCGGTTGCTGTACAGATTTTTCCACGGGGGTGTATCCAAATTTTGGGCAACCACTCTCTGGAAACCTACGATCGTATTTGTAAAGAGATGCGCCAATTACTCGCCCCCTACGGATTGGACGTGAGCGACCCAATCACAAAATCCTGCACCGTTCAATGTCAATGGAACTATACAAAAGACCGCATGCAAACCATTCAACAGTTGCCATCGACATCAGTGATTTCCAACGAGCGCGAGCTGTTTCCCGGAACGTTAATACGCAAAGGTAATTTACACTGCTCCTTCTTTTCCAACGGAAGTGTGATTGTGACGGGTGTTTTATCGATTGCAGAAGCGGAATCGTTGGTGGAAGACATTCTCAAATCCCTATTCGAAGGAGATTCCCTCAATGAATCGGACAGCAACTAGTATCCCAACGTCGTGGGTTGTCGCAAGAGATCTGGGATATTCATTCAAAGCGATAGAAACGGTAACACATCTCAATGAAACGATCACTGCTGGTGAATTAGTGGATCGACTCATGGATCTCGATGAGCATGCTATGAATCACCATTTGGAGCGCAGGTGGATAGAGGATGTCTCCCTGCCACACTGCAATACAATGACATTGGCGCGATCTGGAGTGAAAAAAGTGAAAAAAGTGAGATTTGCAACGGATGTGTCAGATAACTCTTCCCATAAAAGTGACTTTAGAAAGAAATTAGAAGAAGAGACATTTCAATTATTATGTGAACGGAACTGTGTTACATGTTTTAAACAGGAACGGTCCCTTCTCTTTTTACCATGTTCTCATAATGTTATGTGTTCTACATGTTATAATCCCTTTGAAACGTCATCTTGTCCCCTTTGTGATGAAGACATTGCTTCAACAGTCACTGTCTATCGTGCATGATGTATGGAAAAACTCTGTGTATAGTGTATAGTGTACTATTACGAGTGACTGAACCTTGTACAAAACCTTGTAGTATTACCCTCTGTCTGAAATAAAAATACAATCATTGACATGATTCATTTCTTTATTGACTTCAAAACATGGGATAATGTAGAATACAAATAGGAATAGACAATTTTATCATTGAAGGACAAGTAGGTTTGAATGAGTTCTTGATCTTTCTCGTAAGCATCCAATGTTCGAAAGAAGGTCAGTGTTTTTTCCATAGACGTGTTAAAAGGGCGTTGGTTTAAAAAGTAAATACAGTAAGCACCACAATAGGCTTTAGGTCCTTGTATACGCAGAGGGCGACGATAGTTTAGAGGATAAGGTGTTGTCGATAACCATTCGGTAACATGCGGATAGTGAGATGGAGTGAGTCCATAAGAGTCAAAGAATTCGCACACGCGTTGATCCGCATTTTGATAAAAGGCCAACCAATGCCTGCCAGGTTGATGAGAGCGATCACTATTGACAATAAGTGTCTTTGATTCCGGGGAATGAGCAGGAAGTAGATCAGCAGGAAACACACCTTGGAAGGGAACGTAAGAAGATTGGAGGAGACGATGAGCAAACGTTTGACAACTACACTGAATAGCACAGAGAAAATCATCTTCGCACATGCAGGCATTGAGTAAATGTTTCTCTTGTAATTGATTCATACCCTGCATGATTCCTTCGATTTCCGTGTTGCTTAACCAGTCTCCCATTCAGCCAACGCTGAGCTTTAATGAGACGATGTTGATAAAGAGATGTCCAAGCGATAGGAGGCACGTGATTCTCGGGCTCCTTCACCATGACTTATGAGGATGTCCATGCGCACCAACACTTAAATAGCGGGAGGGATATACGCACTGGAGATGACAGCATTCTCCGGTGTGACGGAGAATTGTTCGTCATGAATGACAAACATTAATAAATCCAAATTTTGCGTGGTCGTATTCTCAAATTGCAATTCCAGTCCATATTGACGTGTATTGGTGGGTTGAACACTATCGATTTGTTTATCCAAGGTACAGTCAAAAGCGATAAAGTAACAGTATTTGGTAAAACTCTCCAAATCAATACCACATGATTCATTCGTGTTATAGACTTGAATCGCACGATTGAATTGACTGTAGGCAATCACGTCATCTTTGCAATTGATGGTGCCTCCTGTCATGATGGCTCCATTGGTGGTCATGGTGACTTGAGAGAGTCCATGCCTTTCAAAATAGAGTTTACGACTTCCTGGATCAAACCAAGAGTTACTGGGAACAACCGCGAAAAAGATGAGTTTAGGACTCAATAGAGCAGCCACATTGGAAAACGTCTTCTTTTGTACTCCACTTTCAATCGTTTGTCGTTGGACGGTCATGCCATTGTAGCGATAATAAATGGCTTCTGTCTTGCGTCGATTCGCAGTTTTCAATTGCAGTTCCGCATTCGGGGTGAGCATGGGCATATACAATTGGAAAGAGGTGATTTTGAACCTGTACTTTGTAGAGGTCGTCCCTGCAGAATGCTCCATATCATAAATGGCATATTCCGGTTTATTCAAGGTGAAAATGAGATCCAGTTGCATGCCTGGGGGCAGAGCAATCACTTGTTGGAACAAATTACATTTCAGGGGAAAGTCAAAGGTACGTTTAAATTTGTGGTCTGACCATTGTTTGAGAATGGCTTGATTGAGTGCATTCTCTTTATCTGTAAACTCTACCGCCTTAGTCTTTATCGTCTTCGTCGCTGCATCATACTCCGTGTCATACATCACTTGAGGAACAGTAAATCCTTGTGTGACCATGTGTGTATTCTTCACATCATTGGTATATTGTAAAAGATTGCTAAGGTAAGCTCTCAAATAATACAAGTCATTGCCTCCTTCAATGGTGCGTTCATTCAAGCGGATAGTAATGTCGGAAAAGAGGGAGTGAGCCGTATTGTTGATAATAATCGCCTTGTCTGACGCCTCACATGGCACGTCTGCTCCTTTAGCCGAATCATGTTTCATGAGTTGTACTTCCACGCGAAAATAGGCATTGCATACATCCATCCAATGAATGGCTAGTCGAGGGACCGTGAATTGAATGGTACCGGGATTTTCCAATCCATTGACTGGTGTCAGAACGCTCGTATGCTGAGACGTACTCGAGACATCGACTTTATCACTTTGGAATACATCGTAACGCGCATCCAATAAGGCAGGGGTTTCCGCCATGCTTGATGAGACGGATGTTCTAAGATTGCTTAGTTCTTAAAAGAGCATGCGTTGTTTAGCACCTCCGCGATAACGCCCCATCAAACTTCCTTTTCCCCATTTCGTATGATGGGCAACGGCCACATGACCACGGCGACGTTTAGGAGCAGGTGCTTCCACCCGATCTCCTTCTTCATCCGTGAAGACGCGTTTCCGACTCACTTTATTTTGAATAGCTTCTACAACACGTTCGGGAGCAGTCTGTAAAGTGCGTTTGGCGAGTGCTTTCACACCCTTTTTGAGATGGTGAACTCCTTCTTGTGCGGTAGAGCTGACAGCATCCGTGACAGCTTGTTTCGCAGCATTGAGAAACTCTGTCGTACGTAACGATTTTCCCAATGTTTTCTGTACCGTATGTACAAGTCCCTTTTGCGAAGGTTTTCGTGATGCTTTTCGAGAGGGTTTTCGATTTGTTTTTCGAGAGGGTTTTCGAAATGTTTTTCTGGGAACACTCTTTTTGAGTGATTTGGGCAAACGGATGGATGGTTTCTTGACACCAGTGACACGAGGTCTAATCATGCGTGTTTTCTGTCCAATCACTTTATTCCATCCACCGCGTTGCATAAATGAACCTCTTCCAAACAATCGTCCAGAGGAATGTGGTCGGTGACGGATTAAAAAGAGATTCGTCATCGTGTCTTGATGTGCTTGGGAACAGACAATTACTTAATTGCGCGACGTCGAAGATGCATTTTTACATAGGACCGTCCGTCTGTCATAGGGATGGGATGACCGTCATCCGACATGAGTTTGATTTCAATATCTTGCACCTGTTGACTTTTCACAGGGAGATAGGTGACATTCTGGAATTCATGATGAATACTATCTCCATAATCTTTCCCCGTGTAGGGAATCACACACATACAGTTTGTTTTCATACCTCCTACATAATGATAGCCTACAATATTACAATACAGGAGAATATTGTAGGTGAAGGCATTCAAATTCAAAGGGGCAGTCGCTTGCTGTGAGGAAGTGAGTAAGTCTGTTTTAAACCCAAGAATGTCTTTGAGCAAAGGATGGAGTTTCATACTGTAGTGTGGGGGTACGACCACTGAGACAACATGGACATGAGGCGCCAATGTAGTGATAGAAAAGTGGAAATTGTGACCATGCTGTCGATTTTGATTCAAACACTGCATCAACGTCTTCTCCGAATAAATACCGCGTGGAATGTTGAAGCGCGTAAATTTGCCTTGTTCTCCCTGTTTGCCTTGTTTGTCTTGTTTATCTTGTTTGTCTTGTTCACCCTGTTTGCCTTGTTTGCCTTGTTCACCTTGTTTGCCTTGTTTGCCTTGCTCTCCTCGCGGTGAATCCGTTTTGACAGGAAGGATAGAGGATGTAAAGACGGTTGAAATCGTCTCAGGATGATCCTTCAATGTCCCCACACTAAAGCTGACATCCACGGGTATTGTCTGAAGGGTATTGATAAAGTTGACGACGGAGATACCGGCTTCCCATTGATCCCCATGGACTATGGGGATGGAAGGAACCAAGCGATTTTTGAAATGATTGGCTCTATTTTCAGGAAACAAATTGGGCTGAGCATTACTCAACAAGTGAATCGTTTCCTCATGCATGGTTGAGTGTCACTCTGTCCATAATTACCTAGTCTCCTTACGGCGGAGATGGAGTTTGAAATAGGATCGTCCTTCATGAATCGGAATAAATTCACCATCGTCACCACGCAACTGAATTTCAATCTCATCAATAGCGGATGTAAAAATGGGGTAATAATCAATATTGGACACTTCATACGACACCATTTCCCCCAATCGTTGTTTCTCTTCAATGGGATGAATTTTCAAGATTTGTTCACGTTGTCCTCCCACAATACTTTCCGCCACAATATTACAATAGACGATAATGTTGAAGGAATTGGGAGTTAGGCTGAGCGGAGAGAGTGTTGTCATTTGTGTATTGGGTCCATAATAGGATTGGGGTAGACCTATACGATAACTCAACGCTTCTCCAAAATCAATAAAGGCATGTTCCGCGGTTTTCACCGTCAAATAATGATCTTTCGAGAGAGAGAGGGAAACATCCGTCCACATCTGTAAATTCACTTGGAGTTTAGAAAAGAGTCCTTCCAAGGTATAACTCCCTTTGGGAATGCGGACACGATGAAACGAGGTAGAAATGTCCAGGGTGGGGTTGATGTAACCTTGCCGAATCATGTGGTCATAGATGTGCAACGGTTTCATGGTCTTGCTATAGAGATGAAGAAAAGGGCGAGGTGTGGGATGTGTATTCACCATCACCGATTGAATATCTTGTTTTCCCACATCCACTCCCAACACCATACCATCCACTAGATAAAACATGTTTTCTTGCCAGCGTTCCATCATGGTCGTCATGAGCTGTTGCATATCCTCACTGAACCATCCAATAAAGGAAGTCAATCTATCTTTACACACTTTCAGGGTGGATCCTTCTTGATACGCGACAGCGGGTGAATACAATGTCTTATCAGAGAGTTTATCTCCAAACAAGTAGGATTGTAAACACGTATTGGCCAACAGCTCTTTCGATTCGTAAGCATAAGGGAAATAGGATTTCTGAAACAAGCGATCCAATTCCTTCCCTTTCCATGGGAAGAGGGTGTCGAGGGTGTGGTTCCATCCTTTGGCATAATCAAAGGTATATTCCGGTAAACCATAGATGTGTAATGTCATCCCATGGGTGACATGTTTTGGACGTTGTTGATACCGACGGTAACTTGCAGAACAATGTTCCGGCGTTTCCGAGTGTATACAGGTTTGTTCATGATAGGTGAACATACCATATTCATGACTATGATTCAACATGTGTTGCCAGAGTTGTGGGGGATTGATTTTCAACCCATACCCTTCCGCGATTTTAAAGTGAAGCACGTGAAAGACGCCCACTGTTGTATACGTCACCCACACCATATCAGGCAGGGGGATGGCTTGATTGAAAGCTTGCACAAACGATTGAAGGGTATAATATTTGGTGGGTAAATTGAAGCGTAATGGACTAGGGAGATGAGATAGGGTATGAAAAATCTCAAAAGAGTCGCCATGTTTGATGTTGAGAATATTGGGATGCTTCTTATCCTCGGTCTTATACTGTTGTGTCGGTTTTCCGTTTCGAAGCAAGACATGGGTCCCACTCAATGCATAGGGGACACTCTTCTTTTCAAAGAGAGCGTCCAATTCCATGGTTTGTTTCTGAAGGATAAAGGAGGGAACATGAATCGTGCTGAGGGGGATTTCCAAGATCCATTCTTCCCACACGTAGGTAGTCACTTCTTCTGTTTTGAATATCTCATAGGCTTTAGAGTGCCGGTCCATCTTGATTTCCATATCGTCCGTGCAATCGATGGTCAGTTCATAATGATAGGACATGGATGTGATGGTCCATGTCATGGGGGCGGGGAAGATGGTATTCAAATAGGTTTCCAACGAATAATAACCTGTGGGGACGATAGAACTCCATGTCTTATCACTCTCTACATTCTTGTAATAAAACGATTCAGGTCTAGACACATAAAATAACAGTTTGTTCCCCTTGATGAATTGACAAAGATCCGATGTCATTACAGTCACTTCTGCATTCACCCTATCTCGTTCACGAACGATCTCGTCAAGATTGTCAGTTCCTGCAGTGGGTTTGAATGCTTTCACCCTCCTTCTTAACGTAGCCAACCGTTCCTGTTTCACTTCAAAATCATGGAGAATATGCCCATACATCTCCATCAAATCCACCAAACTATGATAGGCAAATACATTATACGTGTTGTAGATATGATACTTTTCCGTAGATGTGAAGGGAAGGGCGTGTTGCCCCGTTTCATGCTGCATATCCGCACCACTGGCCAATACATTTTCTTTCCCATCTTTAGGATGGGAATGAACTAAATGATGATGATGAATGATGGGCCGTTTTGTACCTTGTTCCTTTTGAATCGATTGTCGAACATTTTTCAATAAGACCGTATCAAACAATCGCTTCTTGGCTCCGAATCGTTTAGAGACTAAAACACCTTCCATCTTGTGTTGACGTAGGATGCGCATCATGTTGCGGTACTTTGCATTCAGTGTGTTGATATAGGTAGGCAAGAAACGGGAGGTGACTAAATCAGGAGCATCAGCTATATGAAGGGTAGGATCGATCTTGTGTAACTGTGTATCAATCTTGTCATACAATTGATCAATACGGTTTCTGAACCATGATACATGTTTTTTCTTGGGATGTGGATACTTCGTTTCACGTTCTTTTGGGGTGAGTGGATTGAGAAACTCCACTGGGAAAATAAATTGATTTTTCATGGTGCGTGTTGGTAAAGCAATCCATTTTTTAGAGGCCAAATGTTGCATTCGGAAAAAGGTGTGTTGATACATTTTCACGGCTTTCATCAACGCTCTCAGTTTAGGAAGAAGGATGCGAAGATTATGAAACAGACCTATATGCCCTCTGGGAATAGGAGGAGCCTTTGCATTGCGTTTGAGAGAGCTCACAAAGGTATCGGTCCTCATCCACACAGCACGTGTCGTATCATCACTCAGGGGTTGTATATCCTGATAAGTCACTGGGGAAGCCATGGTAACAGTGGCTATTTTCTGCAATTCGGAGAGGATCCCATAATCCATCGCAGACAATGTATAACTGGAAGCATGCTTTACATGAAAGGACAATCTGTTGGATGAATGAAACACTAACTTCCCCACACCAAACCATTCTAATTGTTTGAATAAATTGAGCACTGAGATTTCATTTCCCAACATCCTTTCAATCCCATGTTTGGCAAAATGACAGCGGTGTAAGGGAATCACACTGAACCAATAGTCATGAGCGGGATATTTCTTTACGTCACATTCCTTTCGATGAATGGAGAGTCGTGTATGGATCCGAACGACATCCGTCAACGATAAATGATAGACACATTTGTCCAATAAGAGTGAGGCCGCCAAATGAGGGGAAAACACAAGGACGTAATGAAAGGCGGAGAATTCCTTGATTTGAAACAGGGAAAATGGGACAATGTCAATCACATAGACATCTGCTTCCTCTATGCCATTGCCTCCATAATACAAGTAGGATGGATGTGTCGTGACAGTCATCATGCTGGAAATGGTGCGGCGTGTATATAATTCCAACGCTGTGATCATGGGGACTCGTTTCACTTCCTCATCGGATTCAAAAATGGTGTGACGACGGACCACATTGGTCCCTTCCATCGTATAATAAGGCAAATAGGCCTTCAAATCTTTCGTATCCACCATTTTCCCCACGGTAATATAACAATCTTCGGGAATCGTATCCACATTATTCACATACCCAAACTCTTTCAAACCTACTTCCCATGTTTCTCCTTTAGGAATAAAAAGTGGATTTTCCAGTCGTGTAAAGAAATGATTGGCTTTATTGTCATACAAATGGGGTTGAGTATTGCTCAACAAGTACACATGTTGTTCCTCATGCAGTTCCTGCATGATTACAAATCAATAGCGGCGTACATTACCTAGAGGTTCTAAGTCTGTCACCCATGAGTTCATCGAGGCCGGATAACCTTGCCAGTGCACAAAATATTCTGGTCGTCCATTCCGACGTCGGGTCTTGAGCACTTTGTCCACTTGATAGACTTCTTCCTCCCGATGAATCACTTGTAATTCCTGAGCATAAAAGGATCCTTTGATCTCTTCTCCACTCAAGTCTTTGATCTTGTACATTTTGGTACCATGAGGGTTCTTGAGAATGTTGGAGACAATGAACTCTTCCGTCGACCAATTCGCTTCATACCCTCGTCCAAACGTTCCTTTATCACGTGAAATACGTACCCGTGCTCCCACAGGGATAGACTTTCTGGGGACTGCAACCTTTTTATAGTTTTGTCGGAGACGTTTCGCATTGTTTCGTTTCACTTCCTCGGTATTGGAGGCATTCACATCCATCGGGGTGAAACCTGTGGATGAATGGGTGCTGTGATTGTATGCATACATGACATCTGCGATATAATCCACCCAATTCTTGTCATTGGTGGCTGTAAAGATACGTTCCAATTTATTCTTGACCGTACGGTTCAAGCGTTCGACATGAGCACATTTATAGGGACTGTAGATGGAAAACAATTCAATAGCGTGCTTGTCCAAGACGTCTTTCACCGGTCGGTTATAAAATTCACGGCCTTGGTCCGTTTGTAGTCGTTGCGGGGTGGGAATGGTTGCGAAAATGGCTTCTAAAACCCCCGACACTTCTTTGGCACTCTTGGTCTTGAGAGGGAATGCCCAGGCTTTGCGTGTAAAGATGTCCATCACCATGAGAATATACTTGTAGCCACGATTATGCTGTGCATACTTTTGATAATCGACAATATCCGCTTGAAATTGAATTTGCGGACCGCGTACACGATACGGGTGCAAGGGTTTAATACGATGCAATCGAGATTTGTGAAGGGTGTAGGTCGGTTGACGCATTAACCATTGTTTGACTTTTGTTTTTGAATAATGTGAAGCAGCAGCAAGTGCATTGACGCTTCCGTAGCCAGCGGGATGTTTGGGATTGTAATAAATCTTGTGCAACACCTCCTCCATCGACACAATCTGCTTGGTATTGACGTGGGGGTTGAAGATAGGCGGTATTCCCGTTGGAACAACAATTAAAGCTCGCCGTGATGGTGTACTGTGTCTCTGCGCTGTCGTCTGCGTTGCCTTGGCCGCAACAACGTCCAAAGATACGCGATAAGAATGAGGAGGCAATTGGCGCGGCTGCCGTTGCCATTACCTGAATGGTGAGCCATAGGATCCCAATTCAAGAACTCCTTTTTTACTTAAACGAGTATTGATGGATGATTTCAAGGGAGAACGCTTCGTCTTGGGAGAGGTGACAACCGAAGGTTTGACGACTTTCCCTTTCGATCGCTTGAGGACGGGTGGATCTGCGACGTGCGTGAGCGGAGGTTTTGCGGCGTGTGTGAGCGGAGGTTTTGCGGTGTGTGTGAGCGGAGGTTTTGCGGCGTGTGTGAGCGGAGGTTTTGCGGTGTGCGTGAGCAGAGGTTTTTCCATTCGCTTCCCATGATCATTGTCCAAATTGAAAAATTGGCGACGAAATTTATCGAACAAATACAACCGGGCGTTCCATGCAGCGATATCATTGGCGGTAGGACGGTGACGCACAATATCTCGTGCAATACGGTCAAGATGGGCTTGTTGAGGAGTCATCATCATGGTTCTCACCCTCTGATCTTCCGCTTGACGTTGCAACATGGTCGACATCAGTTGGGTACTGTCACCACCACCGCCCATTTGCTGTCCGCCACCAGTGTGTTCATTCATGTCAGATTTGGGAACCACCACTAATTCACTAAAGTCCATTTTCGTTTTATTGGGTCTTTTGCTTAACTTAAACACAATCATCGGTGGATTAAATAAGTTGGTGCGAAATCGGTACTCAAACGGACAATTTGTAGTGAAATCAATAAAGAGGTAGGCATAATTCCCATACTTTTGAACCAATGTTGTTAAAATATCATGCACGACGCTCATATTGCCTTTTGGGAGCATTTTCCCCATGAATTGAGCCAATTGTTGTTGATTTCTCGGATTATTGAACGCGACCAAATAATGGACATTGCCATTACGCATACGTTGTTCTTTATCACCATACAGATACTGTGTGATTTGTACTGCGAAAAACCGTTTATGATGAGATCCTCTTAAAAATAAGCCCGTCACAGTTTCATTGTTTTGAGATTCCTGTTGTAAATCATCGAGAACAATTAAATCATTTTCTTGCAATTGATCAAAATCATCTTGGGTAGGGACACCCATTTTCAAGATCACCTCTTGTAACTCTTTATGAAATGGACTTTCTATCCCATAATACCACCAGACTTTACGAATGGGCTTTTTAAATAAAGTATGACGGTTCTTGATCATATTCGCCACAAACGTGGACTTTCCCGATTTACTAGGACCCGAGACAATCATGGATGAGTCATTCTCTAAACGGAAATCCATCTTGTCAAATCATAAAAGTCAGACATATATTCCATGCATCATGTATTAAACATAACTTAAAATTGTTTCCAAAACATAGAATCATTTCCAGAATAAAGAAGAGGTGGAATAAAACGTCCACGTGTACATGTCTTAAAGAGTGAGTTTTCAAGAGCAGTCACCATTTCACTCATCAATGTCCTTTCCATGTCATGGGTAAGAGGATTCATATTGTACCGTGCAAATGCTTCCTTTAACATGTTGGGAAAGGCGCGACGATGGATTTCGTAGGCACTACGCACAATGAAATAATGTTCAATATAGTTCAACACAGACCACTTCTCATTGACACACTGTCCTGCTTTGTACCATGAGGATGACACATACCACTGACTCTCCTGCTTATGTTCCACCATATCCTTGAACATTTCGAGGAATCGATTGATCCATTTCTCGGCTTGTATTTGATCACCGTCAAAGATATGCAGCGCGTGTGACTCTTCCCGGATGCGAATGTACACACCGAGTGCTTGCGCCTTGGCATAATCCGTCCGCATCGTCCTCCAATCCTCCTCTTCCGTAGGTTGAGCACTCCACCTCTGAGAAAGCATGTTTGTCATCTCATCCTCCTTTTGTTTCATAAGTGCAATACTGTCCTCTAATTGGGAGAGATGATCGAGATCATCATCTATAAAGTGTTTGAGTTCCTCCCAATCAATGTCTTGTTTAGATTGCACCATGTGTATCAGATCAAATAAACCACTGGAGGGAATGTGTGCCTTCTTTATATCGAGTGTCAGCTTTGTCTTCTTCTTCTTCTTCTTTTCCCCCACCGCTGTGCTCTGACCTTCCTCCACCTGTTTGATGCGGACTTGGATTTGATCCACAGTAAAACACAGTTTCAGAGTCTTTGTCTGTGGATTATAGTATATGCCTGTGACGCGGAAGATGGTATTTGCTTGAAGGAAGGTATTCGCCTTGAGATTGGCAAGAAGATGTCCAATAGTGGCCAAACTAACCTTCTTGTTCTTTCCATTCTCCTTCATCAGGAAGATGGGCGTGTCCCGCTTTAGCTTCATAAAGACACTGTCGTAGGCCGATTTCTTGTGTACATAACCGAGACAGGAGATAAAGTTGTAGGTAGATTCGGGTTGGACTTGTTTGTAGAGGGATTGTATCGCATCTTCCAACGTCTCCAAATCGCGTGAGACGGCTTGAGAAATGGTGAAGAGGGAGGTGAGTTGATCGGAACCGTACCCAGTGTTATTGTACGTTTGTGCACGCCATCCATAAAATCCCGTGGCAAACACGAGTTTTGAAATGTCTCGTCGTGATTGCCAATCCATCGCATCCATCGTCACATTCTCTCCGCGAATGGGATAATATCCAGTGTTATTCCATTTCTTGCCCAATACCAGACGTGTGATGGGCAGAGGCTCCAACTGTGGTTGTGCCTTGGTAAGGTAGTTCTTCTCGGCTTTCCCATTCGTATGGAAATAGGGCTCCGTCGCTTCAACAAAGACTGGCTTCGATGTCGGTGTATCTGACGAATACGTGACTTTCACCTTCTTCGCGAGAGGAGCTTCCAACGTGTTCGTACGTTTACCCATGACTGAATGAAAATGACTGAAATGGCTCAGTTTATATAGAGTTGAGCGTGGGAAAATTTCTTCTCATTGGTTGACGCCCACGCCTACAAGTGCTCTGATTGGTGCTCCGTCAAATTCACGATGAATCATTCATTTTTG
The DNA here is from genome assembly GCA_907163375.1 of Prostheceraeus crozeri. NCBI lineage: Eukaryota > Metazoa > Platyhelminthes > Polycladida > Euryleptidae > Prostheceraeus > Prostheceraeus crozeri. The sequence continues at coordinate 267,723 of CAJQUW010003361.1, read as the reverse complement.
GTGGTGTACGGGGCTTGTCCCTTTTTGTAGGTCAAATTCACGAGATAACGCTTGATTTCATGGGAATTTGCTGAGTCATTTTACGATAACATCGGTCGATTTGGTGTGGAAAAGGACCTCAGAATTCTCGATAAATCACCTGATTTTACGAGGATTTGTAACAGAGTGTGTTCTTCAAAGTCACAGTGAATCGATTGATATCATGGGAAAATAACACATCAAATCCGTAGTATTTTTAACGATGTCATGGGAAAATCATCCTTTAAATCTTCGGTATATCGTTTGATTTCATAGCAATTTTACTGTGTGAACGTGTCTTATTCACACTCTTCGATAAATCGTTCGATTTCATGGGAATTTCATTGTGCGGTTTGGTGGGGTTGAGTATAGGCGTTTTGGACACATCATAATTGATGACTTCCACATCGAGTAAGGGTTTTCCACTCTCTTTACGTTTTTTGATATCTTTCATCATTTTTCGACCAGATAAGAGGGTAACCAAAATGAATATGACGAGTGTAAAGAATTGAGATAGGGTTTCTTTGAATGAACCAATGAGTGAACATTTTAAATCTCCTCCGTTGGCTGTTGAAAGTGTGTTCACTATGGATTGAACATTGTCCATGATGATAGTATTGATGACGTGGGTATGGTTTACTTAGTGTTTGGAACCGATCGATGCATGTAAGGCTTGTTTGAAAGCTGCTGGATTATCGTGATATGCCATGGCATAGGCTTGTGCGAAGGGGATTTGTTTCTTGTTAAATTTCCGTTTTTGGCCCAAGTATTTGCGAGTTTGAGGGGGTGGTTTCACAAATTTGCGGAGAATGCCTTTGTAAGATTGAATAAACTCGTGCTGTAAAGGTGTTAATTTCCCTGGATTCTCTCGCATTCTGCTCATGAGTGCTTGCATATCCTTGACATATTCCTCAGGCAATTGATCGAGATGACGGTTAATTTTCTTTTTCGAGCATCCTATCCCTGAACTTAGGGATTTCAGTACATTGGTAAAGTCCTGACGTCGACTTGAACATGATTCACACTGACACGTCATTCTTGTCTATCATCCTCTATCCCACATAACTTAGTTTACATGGCGTTCACCAAATTCATGTAGCGTGCGTGGACGTCTGCATTTTGGTTGGTTAAGTGGGCAATAAACTCTTCCTTTTGAGTCAGCAAGTCACGCATGCTTTCCAATGTCTCATCCAAATAGTCTCCATTGCCATCTGTACGATTGGGTTCATGAATGTGTTGATTAAATGCCTCTTCCAACACGTGCAAGATGCGTTTGCGAGCATTTAAATGACGTTCATGGAGACGAATAGAATCGTTCAACAGTTGAACAATGGCGCTGTTTTTCAAATTGTTCAGTTGAATAATGTACTCGTGGGAGTTGTCAATGACAGGTGAATTGACTGGGTAAAACATTCTTTCCTCCACGGGGTGTGCGTCCATGGGGTGTTGAGAGGTTCCTACCCCTACTGAGTGTTGTTGTTGAGGGGTTCCTACCCCCACCGAGTGTTGTTGACGAGGTTCGCTTGATTCTTGTACCTCTGGATTTCCCACTGTGTTCGACATGGCTTGGACATAACTGTTGTGATCATTGACAGGACCTGGGTAGTTATCAAATGTCACATGACTTAGTGTAGGTTGAATATTCTCTAACGATAGAGGACTCATATCAATCTCATTCGCAGCCATGGCTAACACATCGGGCGGCAATCGATTCCATTCTTCTTGTATTTGATGGACCGTATGGGTGGGATCCGGGGGAGCATCCACTCTGGCTCGATCGTCAACCATACTTTTCACGACAGCTTGTAGCATAGCGTGAGCAGGATCAGGTGTTGCTAAGGCGCGATGATCCGCTGGAGAAGGTCGAATGAGTGCTTCTAGACTATCGTCTGCATCCAAATCTGTATTCATAGGTTGAGGGGGTCGCAAGGAGGTTGTACGACGTGCGGTGGGTGATAATTGACGATCTTGTCCTGTCAACGTAGAGGACACCTTCAAAGAGGGTCTCGGAACATGCTGTTGAATAATATACTTGAGTTTGCTCACATTTTCTCCCTCCATTCGCTCGTTTAAAATATGGGTATGTTGCCGCGCAAATTGTTGAGCTGTCTTCCTATCCACCGTTCCATCGAGGGTTTCCCCGCATAGACATGCATAGATGAACTCTTCACTTGCTTTGATCTCTTCTTTTGATTTATATTTTAGATGGTGTGAATTATAAATATGCCTTCTCAGACGATCTTTTTGATAAGGGCATTTACAGATAGGACATAGGGTTATTCTCAATTTTCGCAACGTCAGGGTCTCTTCACTTTCACGCGCTCCTCCCTTCATGGTTGATTTTTGTGGTGTGTTCCTGTGCATGCTTAAATACATTTGTTGGCCATTGAAACAAAATACTGAAATGAGCACAGATACGATTCAATGTCTCTTTGATATAAATAAGACTTGCTGCTGAAATCACACGTTTATGATACAGCTCTTGTACATAGGTCAAATGTTTTTCATTCATAAACTTCCATAGTGTGTCCTCATACAAAACGTCATCCTCAAAAATAGCCATGAGTAAATACACACGTCCCACGATGGAATAGCGGTCATTCAGTACCAATTGATTCAAATAGACGGTGGACGTGTCGGTAAACTCTTCTAATGTGGGGATATCATTGCCTCGGATGCGTTCATCGAACCAAAAATCAATAAGAATCTTCATCCGCGCTTGGTGCGAAGGAGTGGTCGAACTGTCTGTGGGCGTGATGTCCATCTTCCACGCGATCGTCTTTTTCGAAGATGTCTTGTCCGAATAGGGCGATGTCGTCTTTTTCGATAATAGGGTAGGAGTAACATGATCTTATTTGAGAGAGCGTGAGGATCCATAACTTAAATAGTCACTCATCGCGGTGAGTATGCGTACAATCTCTCTCAGAAGAAAAAGGAGTACCAGTAGCATGTTTTTCCAAATCTATCAACCCCAATAGCAGAATGCTTATCATATGGAAAAGCAACATGATTCATACAACGACATTCTTTATTCATACTTAGTCTGCGTCGCTTACATATTCTTCTTCTTCTGATGTCCATCCAACAGAGAAATATTCAAAATTAAACGTTATACAATAGACACCAAGAATCTCTTTGTTATCACTGTCCATAAATTCATAGTCCCATACGTTCTTTAGTGAGGCTAAATAGTCATCCATTTCTTCGACGTCACTTTCATAATACCGTTCACTGACACCCATCAATGGTGGAGAACCATTTCTTTTGTATTCATAAATCGTGAATGTATCCATGGAGAGTTCACATTCAGGCTTCACTTTGATCTTCTCCTTCACATAGGGAATCACTTTCTCCAACATCGCGTGCGGTTGACATGTCGTTTTCGGGTAAATAATGAGCTGATTTGGATAGCTGTACACGTGAAAGTCTTCCATCATGTATGTGTCTTGAACGTTTCTCTATTTTTACCTAGTTCTCCAATCGATAGGTGCTCCGACATGGAATGGGGCACGTCCAATGCTCCGTTCTGTGCTCTGAGCATGGAATGGGGCACGTCTAATGCTCGGAGCAGGGGGTGGGACATTTGCAACACTATAAAGCCATGTCGAAAATGTTCCGCCTTCATAACACTCGTGAACATTCAAGAAGATTAGACATGATTTACCAACGTGACGAACACCATTTCCAACAAGTGGACCCCACAGACATTTTTATTTTACAACGTGACAGTGAAGATGAACCTGAAGTGATCCCAGACACTCCACCACCGACCCCAGAAGAAGAAGATGATGACTTTCCAACAGATCTACCATCCCACTGGGGCTCCATTCCCGATCCTGATGGACCGTATTCCCTACCTCCGACGCCACCCACCATCGATGGGCCATTTCCCATCCCACCGTCACCCTCCGTCACCGATCCCGGACCACCAAGTCTGATCAGCGAGAATCGGGAACTTGACTTTCTAGACGACGAGAAGGAGAATACGACACCTAGCTCCGATGACTATCCTGAACTCGATCTTCGACCCACTCGCCGTCCCTTTCGCGAACCATTGTCGAACCCTAGTGCTTATTTGAACCGTCGAACAGAGCTTGACAACATCAACGAAGCTATCGCCAACTGGGACAGTGTGGACTTTATAAGTGAAGTCAGTGACTGGGTTTTTTAAATGTAATCATTCTTTCTATCTTGTTTTCTTCTCAATAAACATACATGGTAAGCTATGACTATTTTATTCAAGGGTGAACTGGGTTATAGGACATATCATGATAGAATAGAAGTTAAAATCAATGATTGAATTTTAAGATTGGAAATCGATCATAAAATTTACACGTTAGCATTCATAAAATTGACAAGTGCTATCATTCCCAAGTCAATGATTATCAAAAATAACAGGTCATTGGAATAACATTTTATTATAGAGATGCACTTTCTTGAGTTATTTCACAACATGCATTATTCTTGCACAAGGTACGATGTTCGGCATAGTCACTTAAGTTACAATAATGAACAATATAAGACTTGTGGAGTTGTCCATTGTCCACCGTGGTTGATTCATGCATCACAGTGATGGGATCAACCTTGGTCCAGGCCCATGCAGCTTCACAGGAATCATAATTTAAATACAGTGTATGCACATAAAGTCGATAGTGTAGTTCAAAGCAATAATGAAGGAGAATCTCAACCACATCTGACAGTGCACAGTGGTACCCATACTGTACCTTGGCAGCTTGCGTTTCTGTGAGTGCTTTCCCTCGGCGTAAATGTAACAGGGCTCGACGGTACGCTTCTTTCCCTTCATACTGGGAATGATTCATCCAGTGACATCCGCGACGCATATGTTCCTTGTAACCAAGTCTATACACTTCACTATCCCGCATACATGAGGTGAATATATTCCAATGAGAGTCAATGCGTTGAGACCATTCGGGGAGAGAAATACTATCCATGGTCACTTTTTCCAAGAGTTTTATGCTTTTCAACCAAGTTCTTTCCATCTCCGATAATCCATTCCCTACAATCAGTTCCGCGTCTCCATACTCGCGTGTCATTTCATGGACCCAGCAATTAAAACGGTGAATAATCACATTCTCTTCTGCACCACATTTCCCAATCACACGTGGGTTGAGACCATGAATAAATTGAGTCGCAAAAACATCACACCCCGATGACTCATGTTTGATAAAGTCATGGAAGCGCGATGTAATGGTCACATATCCAGTCGGTTTATCGTCTCTGGGCGTATAATGACACCAAATGGCAGCGACTTCCTGCATGGGATCTCCTTCCGTATCAAATACGATGAAATTGCGCACCGGCTTCTTCTGCTCCACCCACCATTGTTGTACTTTAGGATGATCAAATGTAATGGTATAAGAACCTTGCATGAGCTCGCCCAAGTGCTGAATCCGACGCATCGTGAAATGAATCTCGTCTTGTGTGTCTCGACTTATATACCCTTCCCTAGGGTGGTGTACAACATGATTGGTTTAGCGATGATGACGTCTCCTTCGACGTTTTCCTCCTCCTGATATTTTATTCGCTAAAGCACTTACGCCTGCGGCACCGGCTGCACCCGCTGCTCCCAACGCTGCAGCTTTCCCTGCGGCAATAAGTGCAGGGACGAGGGGGAGTAAAAATGGGAGGATGCCTCCTCTTTGTTTACGACTCCCGCGGTAGATTCCACCCTTTTGTCTTCGACTTCCACGGTAAATACCCCCTTTCTGACCTCCGCCTTTTTGACGACGGCTTCCGCGATAAATACCTCCACGTTGCATGATTGCTGTGTTAGGATAGATGACTCTACTTAGTTCTTACGCTTCCCAATCAGAACTTAGTCACAACAATACATCTATTATATACCGATCACTACATTTATTCATCATCCAAATCTACATTATACGTGAACCAATTCAATTGGTTCTTAAAAACAATGGGTTTCAGAGGTCTCCCTCGTTTCTTACTAAAGTCAAATGAATATTTGCGAGGGTCCCGATTTCTATTCTCTGGTCGAAGCGAGGCTTGGGGGACACTGTTCACTTCCTTGGGTGGATTCGGTTGACTCTCATATATCCGTTTCAACTTTTCGCGCTGATTTTTCCATATTTTCTTGGCCATATGCTCCTTATGCAGCGAGATAAATTGACGGACCTTCTCTTCCTCCACGTCACGGTGCAGCATCTCACCACAGACACACATATAGACAAAGTTGTCGCATGCCTCATTCGTCTTGCTCCACGACGGATTCCATCCGCACACCTCCTTATGTTTTTTGCAAACATGCTCCCATAAGAAAAATGCTTGGTACATGTTATGACACCAGGGACAGCGTGCCAACTTCACTTTTGACAAGTCGTACAGATATGAATTCGTACTCTCCGGCTCCACTGGGCGATTCGGGTCCAAGGGTTCGGTGGGCATATACATGCTCAAATAGGGACATAAATGTTCATTCCATTCGTTCTCCTCCTCCTGAATCTTCTCATCACAGTACCTGCACCGACCCACACATGGATGTTTATGGTAAGCTTCCATATTATAGTCTTGTTTGCAAAGCAGGCAGGTGAACTCACTCTCCTTGTCGCCCCAATAACCTCTATCCAGTGAGCACTGATGATTGGTAGTCCACCATTTCCCACAACGATCGCAATACTCCTTCCCTATCTCCTTGCGTCCATGACGGATGCATTGTGAAAACAGTCGGAAGCGTTTATTGCAAAACTCGCACTCATAATAGGGTTGAGGGCGGGGACGGACTGTGGTTCGCCTCTTCTTTGTTGGTGGCTCCATTATATCGTGGTTCAGATCATGTATCTTACGTAAACAATGAACCAAACCCAATGTCAATCTGCATACACAAGATTCCTCCAAAATAATGACACTCCAGTTGAGAACGTAACTTCTTCTGCAACGAATCGATCAGTTCTTCCACGTCCCAATCGTCACCAATGTTCAAATAGCGATAGGACACGTCCAGTACACCTTTGGGGAACTTTGCAGATGTTCGAATATCAAACAAGAAGCGTGGTCCATACAGTATTACATTCAGCAACTGAATACGAAGCTCTGCAATAATCTTCTCTAACGACACACTCTTCTCCTTTGTCGGAATAATATACAGTGTATTACAGTCTCGTTCCACAATAAAGTCTTTCGATGAATAAGGTGTATAGGATATCTCCTCTTTGGGATGACGTGTCGCAGCCAGAGAGCGTAACGTTGCTGTTGTCGGCATAGGATGAGAATGAATTTCTCTGACAGCGCCTTTCCTTATATACCGTGCGGTGACTCATCACACGTGCTCGGCGCCGCGTGCTCCGATTGGTGCTCAACCCCCAAGTGCGCCGATGCGTGCTCTGATGCGTGGGCGTGTGCTCTGTTTCCTGTCTTCTTCGCTACTGATGCGTGGGCGTGTGCTCCGATGTCTTCTTCGCTACTGATGCGTGGGCGTGTGCTCCGATGAATGGAGCAAGGACATGTACTTTAGTGCAAATGGTGAAAAAGGGGCTAGAATTGGCTACTGAAGCTTACTTGCAACTTACTTTACACGAGGATAGCAGAGACCTCACCACATTCATAGTACTCGATGGCTTGTTCCGCTTTAAGCGATGTCCCTTTGGCTTAGCCTCATGTCCCTCTGCATTCCAGTCAGTGATGTCAAAAATTTTGAAAGGTATTGATGGAGTCGCATGCTATCTAGATGACGTGTTGGTTTCTGGTCTTTCAACTGACATTCACAATCAGCGATTGAATGCTGTTTTGAAGCGTTTGGCAGAACACAATGTTAAGCTTAACGAGTCGAAGTGTTCGCTTGGTGTCAGCAAGATTACGTATTTAGGACACGATGTTGATCAACACGGGATCAAACCCTCAGGTGAGAAGGTGAAAGCTTAAGTACAGTCTCCTAGTCCGTCTTCTTTTAGTGAGCTGCGTACCACACTTGGTGCATTTGGGTACTACGCGAAGCATATTACACATTTCTCTACTTTGGTAGAACCATTACGTGAGTTGATGAATTCATCTCATTTTACATGGTCTCACGAAGCACAGGTCACTTTTGACAAGATGAAGTCTCTGATTAGTAATAGTACAGCTTTAGCACCATTTGATGTTAGTCTTCCAGTCGTTGTCTGCACAGATGCCTCTAATGTCGGCTTAGGAGCCACATTATCCATCATCGATCCCATTCTTGGAAAGCGCACTGTCGAACTTGCTTCGAGAAGATTGTCCGAATCAGAAAGGAAATTCTCTACTACAGAGAAAGAGAGTTTGGCGTTAGTCTGGGCATGCGAGAGATGGAGGCTATACTTACTTGGTAGACGATTTGTATTGGAAACCGACCACGAGCCATTGAGAATGATATTTTCCCGCAAAGGTTTTGATAGGATGAGTTTGCGTTTGGCGAGGTGGGCCACAAGATTGATGGCATTCAACTTTGATGTACAGTACAAGAGAGGCTGTGACAATACTATTCCTGACTACTGTTCTCGATTTCCGGTAGAAGACATGATGTACTTTTTGTCAGATGATACAGATGATGATGATGTTATAATTAGTGGCCAAATAAGAAAGATATTCCCGCTGAATTACGTCCCTTCTATCTTATCCAAAATGAATTGTCAGTCCACAAGCATCAGATTTTACGTGGTCTACGAGTTGTCGTCCCTGTGTCTTTGAGAAATGATTTGATCGATTTGGCTCATGAATCTCATATGGGTATTCAGAGAACAAAATCACGATTACGTTCGATGTATTGGTGGCCGGCTATGGATAAAGCGATAGAAGAAAGATTGAAAGCTTGTTGTGTTTGTCAAGGCTCTAGCAAATCATTCAAAAATGGTCCTGCTCCTTCAAATGATAGATTGCCCCTTCCAGAATCTCCTTGGCAACGTGTAGCAGTCGATATCAAAGGTCCGATGTACGATTTACCGGCATACATGAGATATGCGATCGTTCTTGTTGATCTTCACAGCAAATGGCCTGAAGTTAGTTTTCTCCCCAGTGTTGAGACGGATAAGGTGATTAATTTTCTGAATAGTGTTTTCTCTAGAGAAGGTTTGCCTAGTGAGTTACTGTCTGATAATGGCAGCCAGTTTGTGTCTTCTATGTTCTCGGACTTTCTGAAAGAAAGAAACATTTCACATGTGCGATCACCCCTTTACAATCCTGAATCAAATTCAGTTGTTGAAAGATTTAACCGCACACTTTCTGAACAGGTAGAATTAGCACAGTTGATGAAGGTTCCAGTTGTTGACCATATACGATGTTTCTTGCATACCTATTCACCCCCTTCACCTCATTCTACTACATTGCAATCACCTAGTTTGTTACTTCATGGTCGCGAAATGCGCACTAAACTTAGCTCTTTTATAGATACAGGTAGAAAGCAAAAACAGAAGAAAGTTAGGTTTCAAGAACGTTTCCCGATCGGTGAGAGGGTGTATGTGAAGCATCCCCAATCTGGCAAAATCAGCCGAAATCTTTTTGTGACAAAGATCATTGGTTCCAAGTCAGTGATTCTGAACAATGGTCAGAAGTGGCATGTCAAACATGTGTCGAAGGATCGGTCGTGCGAGAGTGACATGGAGCCAGAAGAGTGCGAGCTGCCGGATGTACCTAGCGAGGGTACGAGTGCTACAAGTACATGTCTACGAGGTGCGAATCTTGGTGTCCGAAGACCAAGGCGAGTCAATGTGGAGGAACCAGTGTACCAAAGAAGAGGTCCCCGACACCGACGTGAATTACGTGACTCTGATTATGTCTATTATTGATTTTATTGAATATTGAACTATTATGCTGTTCAGATGGCATTATCGTTTGTGACAATTCTTCCGAGTCTTCCTCTTCTAACGAGAGGGAATATATGGTGTTTATGATTTAAAAATTATGTTTGTTTGTCTACACTAATGAATTATTTTCATTAACTGTAATGTGTTCCTGACTCACATCAGGAAACGGAACACGATTGAACGAGCCTTTGGGTTGTGGAAGGCCAGGTTCCGCTGCCTTCAAAATACATTGCGATTTTCCCCGAGGAGGTGCTGCAGCATCATAGTAGCAACTGGAATATTGCACAATATCGCCATTCAGCAGCACTCAGTCCCGGTGGATGAGTTCGTGGAAGAGGTGGATGAACAGTCTATCTTTCTGGACTCTGACGCGTACTCTTCAGAGAACGCGTGGGATACATGGATTAGGACTTACGATAATTACTTGCTAGCCGTGGGTCTTGACGCTTCTAAGGAAGAGCCCAGGTGCAGGGCATTACTGATTTCTTGTTTGGGTCCAGAAGGACAAAGGATTTTATACACATTTGACAGTTCCGATGTCAGTACGTTGTCTGATTTAAAGAAATCAATGCATAGCTATTTTGTTGGTACCACATCAAAGTGGACTCATAAATTGAAATTCAATGAGAGGAAGCAGAAGCAATGTGAAAGTATTGAGAGTTTTACTTCTGACTTACGTCAGATTGCATCCAGCTGCGATTTCAAGGTCAGCAAGGATCCGCTGAATGAGTCTTTGTTGGGACAGCTCATTATCGGTGTCCAAGACAATAGGGTCAGAGAGAAGCTATTACTGCAGGATGATAGTAAATTGACTTTTGCAAAGGCAGTTGAAATTGCGAAAGAGTATGAACGCGTAGCGCAGGAAAGTTCAACTCTTAGGGCTCATAACTCTTCGAGTCACAACGCTTTTCACATCCGCTCTACGCAACGCGAACGAAACACGCCTAACCGTGAAGGCAATAGGAATTCGTGGCGCAAGCCAAATTCAAGTAGGCCTAATACCGGTACCGGATCCTCACCACCACGTACATGTTACAGATGCGGCTCAGATAAACACGTAGCTACTTATGAGAATTGTTTTGCAAGGAACAAGACTTGCAACTACTGCAAAAAGGTTGGACATGTTTCTAAGGTATGTAGCAGCCGTCCTAGAAGTCAATCAAATCCAGGTTACAACCGTTCAAGCACCCCGAGTAATTTTCACAGAAGGCAGTCGAGAGGAAAGAACTTCAGAGTTAATGAAATCTCACATGAACAGAATGATGATTCCACCGTATGTTGCATTACGATTTGTAGTCTTGGGAATCCAAATAAAGATGAGAAGTTTTCCTCTACGTTGGTTGTTCATGACAAAGCTCTTACGGGTGTACTCGATACTGGTTGCGGAATTAATATTATTCCAGATCATATATTAGCTGATTTGTGTTCGCAGGATGAAATTGATGATTCTTTACAAGCTTGCTCGATGAGAGTGTTTACTTATACTGGTGAGAGAGTGAAAGTCATAGGCAGGATTGAATTACGTTGCACTTCTCGAGATGGATTAGAAAGTTCTACTGTACCATTTGTGGTTGCGACACTTAAGGACAAAGATGTTTTGTTTGGTCGTGATCTGCTCCGACGTTTTCAGAGTGTCAGGAAAGATCTTTGGGATCTTCTCACTCCTAATTCCAAATCGATTTGTCATGTTGGTGATAGTCATGTCTCTTCACAACCTGTTTTGTCTACGTCTCATGTATCTCCTAGTTCTACTGCTACCCCTACGTCTCATGTCATCTCTGCTACTCCTACCACGTGTCAGTTGCGTCCTCTGCTTCCGATTTTCATGTTCCTCGTACAGTTCAGTCGTTGTCATCTCCTCAGTCTAGCTCAGTCGCTCAGTCTAATTCAGTTTTGCATGCCAGCTCCATTTCACAGTCCAGTTCTACTGCTCAGTCAAGTCAGTCCGTTGTTCCTTTGTCTCAGTCCAGTTTTTCAGTCTGCTTCAGTTGCTCAGCTCGGTTCCGGTACTCAGTCGTCTCACGTTGATCGCACTGCTGCGATATGCTCTACTCCTGCTTCTCATGCAGATGGTACCGTTCTTGGATGTATCAAAGGCTATATTCACAAAGTTCGCATTAACCCTGATGTTAAGCCTGTACGACAGTCCTTGAGACAGATCCCGTTTTCTATCCGAGACCAAGTTAGCAATGAAGTCCAGAGGTTACTCTCAGCTGATGTCATTGAGAGAGTAGATGCTTCCGAATGGATATCGAATCTTGTTATAGTACAGAAAGCGAACGGCAAAATGAGAATTTGTGTTGATTTGCGCGCTGCGAATCAAGCTGTCATTGTTGATGGGTACCCAATACCAAGAGTTGAAGAACTGATGAGTTCGATGAAAGGTTCATGTACTTTCTCTAAGCTTGATTTATCTGAAGCTTACTTGCAACTTACTTTACACGAGGATAGCAGAGACCTCACCACATTCATAGTACTCGATGGCTTGTTCCGCTTTAAGCGATGTCCCTTTGGCTTAGCCTCATGTCCCTCTGCATTCCAGTCAGTGATGTCAAAAATTTTGAAAGGTATTGATGGAGTCGCATGCTATCTAGATGACGTGTTGGTTTCTGGTCTTTCAACTGACATTCACAATCAGCGATTGAATGCTGTTTTGAAGCGTTTGGCAGAACACAATGTTAAGCTTAACGAGTCGAAGTGTTCGCTTGGTGTCAGCAAGATTACGTATTTAGGACACGATGTTGATCAACACGGGATCAAACCCTCAGGTGAGAAGGTGAAAGCTTAAGTACAGTCTCCTAGTCCGTCTTCTTTTAGTGAGCTGCGTACCACACTTGGTGCATTTGGGTACTACGCGAAGCATATTACACATTTCTCTACTTTGGTAGAACCATTACGTGAGTTGATGAATTCATCTCATTTTACATGGTCTCACGAAGCACAGGTCACTTTTGACAAGATGAAGTCTCTGATTAGTAATAGTACAGCTTTAGCACCATTTGATGTTAGTCTTCCAGTCGTTGTCTGCACAGATGCCTCTAATGTCGGCTTAGGAGCCACATTATCCATCATCGATCCCATTCTTGGAAAGCGCACTGTCGAACTTGCTTCGAGAAGATTGTCCGAATCAGAAAGGAAATTCTCTACTACAGAGAAAGAGAGTTTGGCGTTAGTCTGGGCATGCGAGAGATGGAGGCCATACTTACTTGGTAGACGATTTGTATTGGAAACCGACCACGAGCCATTGAGAATGATATTTTCCCGCAAAGGTTTTGATAGGATGAGTTTGCGTTTGGCGAGGTGGGCCACAAGATTGATGGCATTCAACTTTGATGTACAGTACAAGAGAGGCTGTGACAATACTATTCCTGACTACTGTTCTCGATTTCCGGTAGAAGACATGATGTACTTTTTGTCAGATGATACAGATGATGATGATGTTATAATTAGTGGCCAAATAAGAAAGATATTCCCGCTGAATTACGTCCCTTCTATCTTATCCAAAATGAATTGTCAGTCCACAAGCATCAGATTTTACGTGGTCTACGAGTTGTCGTCCCTGTGTCTTTGAGAAATGATTTGATCGATTTGGCTCATGAATCTCATATGGGTATTCAGAGAACAAAATCACGATTACGTTCGATGTATTGGTGGCCGGCTATGGATAAAGCGATAGAAGAAAGATTGAAAGCTTGTTGTGTTTGTCAAGGCTCTAGCAAATCATTCAAAAATGGTCCTGCTCCTTCAAATGATAGATTGCCCCTTCCAGAATCTCCTTGGCAACGTGTAGCAGTCGATATCAAAGGTCCGATGTACGATTTACCGGCATACATGAGATATGCGATCGTTCTTGTTGATCTTCACAGCAAATGGCCTGAAGTTAGTTTTCTCCCCAGTGTTGAGACGGATAAGGTGATTAATTTTCTGAATAGTGTTTTCTCTAGAGAAGGTTTGCCTAGTGAGTTACTGTCTGATAATGGCAGCCAGTTTGTGTCTTCTATGTTCTCGGACTTTCTGAAAGAAAGAAACATTTCACATGTGCGATCACCCCTTTACAATCCTGAATCAAATTCAGTTGTTGAAAGATTTAACCGCACACTTTCTGAACAGGTAGAATTAGCACAGTTGATGAAGGTTCCAGTTGTTGACCATATACGATGTTTCTTGCATACCTATCGTTCTTCACCTCATTCTACTACATTGCAATCACCTAGTTTGTTACTTCATGGTCGCGAAATGCGCACTAAACTTAGCTCTTTTATAGATACAGGTAGAAAGCAAAAACAGAAGAAAGTTAGGTTTCAAGAACGTTTCCCGATCGGTGAGAGGGTGTGTGTGAAGCATCCCCAATCTGGCAAAATCAGCCGAAATCTTTTTGTGACAAAGATCATTGGTTCCAAGTCAGTGATTCTGAACAATGGTCAGAAGTGGCATGTCAAACATGTGTCGAAGGATCGGTCGTGCGAGAGTGACATGGAGCCAGAAGAGTGCGAGCTGCCGGATGTACCTAGCGAGGGTACGAGTGCTACAAGTACATGTCTACGAGGTGCGAATCTTGGTGTCCGAAGACCAAGGCGAGTCAATGTGGAGGAACCAGTGTACCAAAGAAGAGGTCCCCGACACCGACGTGAATTACGTGACTCTGATTATGTCTATTATTGATTTTATTGAATATTGAACTATTATGCTGTTCAGATGGCATTATCGTTTGTGACAATTCTTCCGAGTCTTCCTCTTCTAACGAGAGGGAATATATGGTGTTTATGATTTAAAAATTATGTTTGTTTGTCTACACTAATGAATTATTTTCATTAACTGTAATGTGTTCCTGACTCACATCAGGAAACGGAACACGATTGAACGAGCCTTTGGGTTGTGGAAGGCCAGGTTCCGCTGCCTTCAAAATACATTGCGATTTTCCCCGAGGAGGTGCTGCAGCATCATAGTAGCAACTGGAATATTGCACAATATCGCCATTCAGCAGCACTCAGTCCCGGTGGATGAGTTCGTGGAAGAGGTGGATGAACAGTCTATCTTTCTGGACTCTGACGCGTACTCTTCAGAGAACAGTATTATTGACTCGTTCTTCGCGTAAAGCAAGCTAGTGTTTCTGTTCGAATAAATCTCATTCCATTTGATGAGAATGTTTTCTCTTCTTCATCTATGACAATAATTATACATTTTGCCACATAATCTATGGAATGTATTCGTGTAATCAATAAGCTTATGTTATTTAAAAATGCTTTGGTAATCAGAGAATTGGTGCAATATATTATATGAGATGTGTGCTATCTAATAAATGCACAAAAATTTCTATGCAAGGCAACCTATATCACTTAAACATCCGAGTGAATGTACGGAAACTGCTTAATTATCATAATTCTCTCGATTCTTACCATGTACTACAGATCAAATGCTTACTTTGATACAGATATTCGGTTTTAATAAAGAAAAAGCGATATGATCACATATACACGTATTATTGTTCAATGCAAACAAATCCGCATAAGAATGTAGAAGATACCGGTACCGGAATTGTCAACTCTGCCAACTATCTACAAAAGATATATTAAAGCATTTTTTTATTCTGTTCTATAATGTTCATATAAACCATCGAGATTTCTCAATGCTTTCTCGTGCTCTTTGAGTTTGATTTTCATCTCTGTCTCCTTCAATTCGAGTTCGAAATCCAATATTTGTATTCGCTTCTTATGCTCCTCCTCTAGCATCTGTATGCACCTGTCGTGATATTCTTTGGCATAAGCGTGAGCGTAGGTTTTGACCACTTTTTTCTCTTTCTTCGAGGAACTGTCTTCTTTGAATTTCACTTCTTCATCTGATTCTGAAAAGAGGAAAAAGCATGAAACCATGCAATGATTGCATATTTGATATGATAGGGCATCGAATATAAATGGGCATACATGTACATGTGCAATCATATTTGTAAAAAAAATGCAAATTTTTTCTTCATGAAGTAGATGCCCTCGATTAGTAGCCGCGGCATATACTCGAAGTCAGGCAACCGCACGCGTAACATCGACGTTGTCGCGGCAATGCCACATGTGTGATTTCAAGGTCATTGGTTAGTTCTGCGTATTTCACAAATTGCAAACTTTACATGAGAAGGAAAATCTGTCCTATGTTACCATTGCTTGCCCACCACTGGGTTGATGCAGATTCACTGTTGACAACAATTTAACTTACCACTTGAGTCCATATGATCATTGTCCATAATTCCATTCAGCAGCATCTGGCTTTGGCACACTCCACTTACAAGAGCTACAGTGCTGCTGCTTTCAGATGTGCATGTCGGGCCTCCTCCAGTTCGAAAGCGTTCTCTTCGTTCATCGACCATATCCTTCTTTGCCTTTATTTTCAATTTTGTCCATATATTCTGAAAAGGAGAAGTTGTAAAATCAAAACTATCATTTACTGGTATGTCAATCTTTAAATATACCTACTACTGCAACAGAGAAACAGTCTCATTTGAATTTTATGATGTGACTTGTATTAGAACTACTCTATAGGCCTAGAAATCACAACAAGATACGGAAATGTACAGTAGCACATTCGGTACTTTTTTAGCTTTATCTTGGCAGAGTGTGCCTTGGTCATGGAAAAATAGTGTCATTTGAGTTCCTTTAGCTTGTAATGGCATTAAAAATTAGTCTACATGCGTGATTTGATAAAGAAAGCAGTCAACAGGTATGCGACAGAGCAACCTACCTTCAACTGTTTGATGTCTCTTTTATGCACATTCTCCCTTGAATTGAATGCTTCTTCTATATTCTCCCATGCTATGGCTTTCTTCTTCTCGATTTCGTTGGTCTTCAATTTGTTCTCAACAATTGGATGCTGGGCAATAATGCTGCCAAGGGTTTCCAACTCATGTTCTGATATCTTGGCAGCACGTTTCACTGACATTTTGCGATGCAAGCGCCCAATACGAATGAAAATTATCTATCTGTTTTCAGTATCACAAAGTCATCATGCGATTATATTTTCAAAAATTATTGATTAACTAATGTTGAATGTCGGATATCTATGTTTTGCACTGCTGCTTTATTGAAGCAGTGAGCTTCAAGATAAGCAAATAGCTTAAGTAAAAAATTTGACTCTGCAACCGAAATAGGAGGTCACCGCTTATTTCGACGATAAGCAAGCAGCTACTGAAGCGCTGACTGCCAGGGGAGAGTCAGGGGAGAGTCAGTTGCTGAAGAAATCAACTCTGCAACTGGCTGAATGAGTTATAGAATAAATCGCCAACTGTTTGGGGAGGGGGACCGGCCCCTGCAACGCCCCTGGCTGCGCCCATGGGTTCATTCAACTCTGATTGATTGTGTCCACAGTTCCCAACAGGTTCCGAATGCTCTATAAGATGAATGAAGACAATAGGAAGAGGTCTGTTGAGTAAAATGAATAGGCTTCCTCTAGTTTCAATCCATTTTTGTATAGGCCTTCGACCTACACACTGTCGCTTCTTCATTTTGACGGTCTATTTCAATTGTATTGGATATTGGTTGGCGGCCCATTTCACGTCAATCTTGGTGGGCGGCCCGATTCACGTTAAACTTGGTGGGCGGCCCATTTCACGTGAAATGGATGAAATGCCTGTAAGATAGTCGTAACAAACTGCTTGTCGTAGCAGTTTGGTTTTAACCCTGACATCTACAAACGGTACATTATTCTGATCGGTCCGGTTGAACGAGGTGAACGGGTGTTTCAGAATATTTGCAGGTTTTTATTGCCATCAATAAGAGCATTAAATGCACTATTGAAATGCCGGAGCAGGGTGCTAGGCTGAGTGTCCTTGACTTGCAGATAAGGATAATTGAAAATCATGTTGACTATGAATGGTATTCCAAACAATGTCACTCTGACATTACTTTGAGAAGAGACAGCTGGGTTCCTCGTCATGGAAAAGCTAGTTTTGCAAATGTAATATGTGAAAAGCAGATGCTCAAGCAAGAGAGACGAAGAGGTGGATAAGAAAAAGGTCAAGAAGAGGCTGGATAAAATAACTTCCGAAATGTGAACCTCAACACTAAAATGGTGAGCACGAATTCGGAGACCATTGAGAAATTGAAAGCCTTCCTCTCGATGAAATTTGTCAATGATGGTTGTACGAAGAGAATCAATGAAATCATCAAGAATTATGATTTGCCGATAAAATTGGAAACCAGCCTGCTTCTAGTCTCAAACAATGTCTCAGACGTGATTAAAGGAGGAAACATGACAATTGTGAAGTCAGTGATCGTTTGGGGTGCAATTTTTAGATACTGATTCTTCTCCCTCCTCCAGGTTTTCAAATTTGTCTAAAATCTGCAAAAATGAATCAATCGTCACCAAACTTTAGGTAGACGTACTTGAGCATATTTCCTATCCACATAGAGAAGTTTATGCATTTTTTCGGTTTAAAATTTGGCTTAGTGGCCCTCCTTCCGCGCAAAATCAAGAAATAAAAACTAACTAAATTTATAAGAAACCCAAATTTTCTCACTGAATCTTGATCACGGACAATACATTTTGCGCGGAAGAAGTGCCACTAAGCCAAATTTTAAACCAAAAAATCATTTTACTACGCGATGGCCACTAAAACATTAGATTTTTTGAAGTTTATGCAGATCATCCAAATAGTTTTACATTGGAGATGATAACGTGAAGTGTAGCGATGTCAACAGTTTCATCTGACTTCGTCTGTTCGACGCATTATTGTTACACGTACATGTATGTGCATTGTTCTTTCTCCCTCTTCATCGCATCCACTGCTATTTTAAATCTTACCACGACCCCTACCTTGCCACAAGGGATTCCAAAATCCCGGAAAATCTCAATCCCGGGATTCCGTCGGTAAGTGCAATCCCGAAAACCCAAGATAAATTTATTAATCTAGTTATTAGGCCTTCTCGGCCACACTACCATCCTACTTTTGGTAGTAATTTACAGATGTTTTACTGCTTCGCTAGTGGAAACCGAATATATTTTCGAATAATTTTCGAGATCTTTCTTTGAATCACTAATTCAATATTGTAGCCTATATATTAAAGTTGTGTCAGCATACTATTATGTGTGATTATATACTTACGCCCTTCATTTTTCTAATCATAAGCTCAGGGTAGAGATTCCACAATTCCGGAAAATCTCGGTCACGGGATTCCGGGATTCAGTAGATTAGTAAATATGCTATGACAAAGCACATGTGTATGTTAATAATATGGGATACTGGGATGTGGGAATAAACGAAAAGTCGGAATTGCCAAAAGTCGGTTTACTTACAATATCGCAATTGACAAGTCGAATTCAAGTTTACTCCGCTTGATGCACAAATTGACAACGACAACGGATACCGGTAGCAGGGAACAGTTGCGAATTCCTGATTTTTGCACTTTCAGTCTGCAATTTCCTGAGATTCGGAATTGGTAGAGTGAAGACCCGGGATTAGAAGCTGCCTACAAATATCTCGACTTTCCTTGATCCCGGAATACAGGATTACAAGCTGTGACCCGGGATCGAGATTGACAAAATGTAAGCACACCAGCTGTATCTATATATACGTAAACTGGCAGGAAAATCAAAATCACAACTATTTCCTTAATGCATTGCACTAAGACATTGAGATTCCAAAATCCCAAGCTCAGGATTGCGCGATCGAAGAATCTTTTATATGCCTTCTCAAGCTAAGCAAATGCTGTGAATAACAGCTGTGGTCAAATGAGAATTATTCTGCCCCCAGCAGTTTGCCCCCTAGATCTCAATCCCGAGGATTACCTCGATTCCTAATCCCGGTATTGTGTGGCCTATACTTCGCCAATGCTCATCTTCAAATTGGACATGCTTTCAAATATTGTTAGTTTTGTCAAATGACAAGCGCAAATTTAAGTCACGACTTTTATTGAAACAGCCTCTTCAATGGATTATAGAAAGCGCTACGCTTACGATTATATTGAATAGTGAAGAGTAAATCTATGGAAGTATATCTATCGTGTATGGATTTCTGGCAGTTTTCTCTTCGCCAATTTGCCTTACTTTGGATGGAAGTAGTAAGTAAAACTCCACCACTGGACCGCGCAAGATGACCGCCGTCGCTGATGTCCCCCCCCTGTCAGTCGAGTCGGTCGTGGTGAGCCGCCGTGTTGCTTCGAGTCTGACGTCCCCCCCCCCTCCTGTCAGTCGAGTCGGTCGTGGTGTGCCGTCGTGTTGCTTTGTGTCTGACGTCCCCCCCCTCTCTGACCGGCCGACGTAGCGCGAGGTGGTGTGTGCTGCGCTCTCCAGGTTGGCGTGGTGTGCCGGCCAGGTTGGGAGGGTGGAATGTCGTAGCTCACCTGAAAAAATCCTAAGTGTCAGAGTGGCTTTGTATGGGTAAAATTTTGAAAATTTTCCAAAGTGTGTCATTTCGACCTGGGACCTTTACCAAAACATTTTTCATCAAATTTCACCGACCCCCCCCCCCGACAGCGATCTTCTAACTTTGGTTCTAGTGGACGGATTTTGTCTTACAGCTACTCGTTTGAAAGAGGAGAAAAAACTGCTCGAAGACATTTTTTGTTGCGAGTCAATCGGACCAGCCGTTCAAAAGTTAGAGCTGTTCCAAGATTTTGTGTCAGACCTCAGATTTCACGAAAAAATCCTAAGTGTCAGAGTGACTTTGTATGGACAAAACTTTGAAAATTTTCCAAAGTGTGTCATTTCGACCTGGGACCTTCACCAAAACATTTTTCATCAAATTTCACCGACCCCCCCCCCCCGACAGCGATCTTCTAACTTTGGTTCTAGTGGACGGATTTTGTCTTACAGCTACTCGTTTGAAAGAGGAGAAAAAACTGCTCGAAGACATTTTTTGTTGCGAGTCAATCGGACCAGCCGTTCAAAAGTTAGAGCTGTTACAAGATTTTAGGTCGGAGCTCACCTGAAAAAATCCTAAGTGTCAGAGTGACTTTGTATGGACAAAATTTTGAAAATTTTCCAAAGTGTGGGATTTCGACCTGGGACCTTCACCAAAACATTTTTCATCAAATTTCTCCGAACGAGGGGGGAGGTCAGTGAAATTTGATGAAAAATGTTTTGGTAAAGGTCCCAGGTCGAAATTCGGAAGTTTTAAATTTTTCAAAATTTTCACCACACTGGAGCTCTCACACTTAGGAATTTTTTCACTTGTGGCATGTTACATGGACATGTGCTGACGCACCAACTTCCCGTGGTCATATGAGAATGGTTCAGGTGTCATATGATAGAGAATGATGAGACGAATCGTTTGCAACAAACCGCATGTCGCATACTTTCGAAGATAGAGCCATTTTAAGTTTTCTTCCGAGCATATATAAACCCCCGACAACGTAAGTCTCATCACTTCATCGAAACACGAGGTAAGCGACGGTCGTCGCTCTGAGCTCCCGATATCGGGTGTTTCAAAGGACTCTATCTTTTGAAGTAGGCAAGCTATCTTCTTACTTCAAAGTTTGTATGATAGAGTTTGATAGTGTCTTTACTACTGATAAAATTTTTTAAAAGTAGTATGAGTAGTAAAATGCGGAATTTTTTAAAAATTCTTAATTTTCAGTTTTTTCAAAGTTTTAACATGTAGACTAAGGTTTTCAAGTATGCTGAGTTCAAATCTGCTATCAGATTTGAAATTTAACTAAGTCTAAGGCAGCTTTGAGGGGTTAGATCCCAGCTACTGATCACTACCTTTGACTCGGCGTTGCTGTTACT
Organism: Prostheceraeus crozeri; assembly: GCA_907163375.1. Lineage (NCBI taxonomy): Eukaryota > Metazoa > Platyhelminthes > Polycladida > Euryleptidae > Prostheceraeus > Prostheceraeus crozeri. The sequence continues at coordinate 246,205 of CAJQUW010003361.1, read as the reverse complement.
ACTTCGGGGCAGTGACAATGATGTCTTCAGCTGTAAATAGCGGGTATCTGGGAAGATCTCTCACTTCCCTAGTGATCAGTACAAGGCCCTCTGGCTGTCGACGGGATCGAGTGCCACTCACTACACTCAAATCTATCATTCCTCACTAAGTGTAATGCTTTAGGAATATGACTGTACTAAATGATTCCAAACTTATACAAATTTCATTATCTTACAGTTAACGATAAAATCTCAGTAATGGCAAATGACAAGAACCGAAAATTCCACATCAAAATGTGTGTGTGCGGTCGAGTAAATCTCAGTGCGGACGCCAAGGCGCATGTGAAGAAGGCGGGCACTGACCACATGATTATCCTGATTAGGGTTGCGTGTGTAAAGTGTAGAGTGTTGAAGGGTGATGAGGATGAGGCGCGATTTTACAGAGTGCATGCAGATTGCAGTGGAGGTTTGGTGAATGACCTGAGATTCACGCAGTTGATTGTTGAAGAGAGGAAGCGAATGTTGGCGATAGAGCGTGACGGCAAGGTGGAGAATGTTGTTGAGAATGTTGTTGTGAATGATGAGTTGGCGAAAGCAGTTGCTTCGTTGGAGGCTGAGATTGAGCGAAAGAGAGTGCTTGAGAGTGATGATGAGGATGATGTGGATTTAGATAGGGAGCGTGTGAGGAAGTTGAGCTCTTCTTCCTCGGAGGTCTCCAACATAGTTGTTGAGGACCCCCCGCAGAGCTCATCTTCCCCAAAAGTGAAGAGTGGTGGGATTCGTGTGCAGTCGGCGAGGTGGTTGAAGGATGAAGAGAATAAGCATGTGTCGCAGCAGATGGCGCATCATTTGTTGATAAATAAGTATGAGAGTTTGAAGAAGGTGAAGGATGAAGTCGTGAATGAGTTAGATACGTTGGAAAAGAAGGAACTGAAGTCGAAGGAGATAGCGGATGAGAATATTCGAATGAGGCGTAGTGTGACTGATTTGAAGAATAAGACGCGAGAGTTGGAAGAGAAGAATGATGACTGTGAGAAGAGGGCGAGTGCTGCAGAGAGAAGAATGAGAGATGCAGAAGCGAAGTTTGAGGAGATGATGAAGGAGATGAGTGTGTTGAGAGCGAGGAATGTTGAGTTGGAGAGGAATGTGGCTCGGCGGGGTGATGAGAGACAGGCGTTTGAGAAGTTAGAGCGCATGAGGGATGAGTGGAATCGTGTGAATGAGGATAGGTTGTTTGAGTTTCACATCCCTATTCGGGATAATCATTTGGACGGTGAAGTCCTCGTCAACCGTAGTCTCGACGAGTCAATCATTTGCTACAATGGCCATCCGACCAAGAAATGTCTGCATGCCACACTGAGAATGCGCGGACATTTGCATAAATTTTCTGTTAGGAAGCGTGCGAGACTACCCAAGGATGGCTAACTTGGTAAGTGAAAAGCAAATAAGATAGTATATCCTTTTCTGATACATATCATTTTCATTGTAGATCTTTTACCCGCTTTCACCACCCCATCACGTTACTCCCGAGAACGAACCATCGGCTCTCTTAAGGGCCACCTAGGGGCGAGACATGATAGAACCTCCACGCGGTTTGCCCTGGGCAGTCTTCAGACTGGTTAATACTATCATTAAGTTGAATCTGCTATCAGTCAACTTGAACGTTGCGTCGCGTTAGAGGGGTATATAAACCACTGCCTCTCATTTCATTTCATTTCAATCATGCAGACGCCGAACAGTCAAGTCAGCTCTCCTCGCGGACCGCAGTTAAGGCCGCGAAATTTATTTGAGGAATTTGGCAGGCTAGAGGAGCAAGACAGAGTCCACAACAATCTTGCTCGGATTGGCAATCCGATGACAGCAACCGTTGTCAATCCAACGGAATGGCGCTACATTCCACTTTTCAGCCATGTGCCAATTAGCGTGGAAGTCGACACTGCTACCAAGGAGAGAGTCAAAGACTCACTCAGCAGAATTGGTAGGCTGTAAGATGACGTTACTCCCGAGAACGAACCACCGGCTCTCTTAAGGGCCACCATGGGGCAAGATTTGATAGAACCTCCACGCGGTTTGCCCTGGGCAGTCTTCAGACTGGTGAATACTATCATTAAGTTGAATCTGCTATCAGTCAACTTGAACGTTGCGTCGCGTTAGAGGGGTATATAAACCACTACCTCTCATTTCATTTCATTTCAATCATGCAGACGCCGAACAGTCAAGTCAGCTCTCCTCGTGGACCGCAGTTAAGGCCGCGAAATTTATTTGAGGAATTTGGCAGGCTAGGGGAGCAAGACAGAGTCCACAACAATCTTGCTCGGATTGGCAATCCGATGACAGCAAGTGTTGCCAATCCAACGGAATGGCGCTACATTCCACTTTTCAGCCATGTGCCAATTAGCGTGGAAGTCGATACTGCTACCAAGGAGAGAGTCAAAGACTCTCTCAGCAGAATCGGTAGGCTGTAAGATGACGACTCCCGAGAAAGAACCACCGGCTCTCTTAAGGGCCACCATGGGGCAAGATTTGATAGAACCTCCACGTGGTTTGCCCTGGGCAGTCTTCAGACTGGCGAATACTATCATTAAGTTGAATCTGCTATCACTCAACTTGAACGTTATGCAGTCGATTGCTATCCCTGAAGCATTCTGATTCGCTGTTGAGCAATTCATTGTTGAAAACCCTATATAAGCCAGAAGATTGTAGCGCTTCTCATTCAATTTTAAGTCACGATGGAAGGAAAGTCTGCCAGTACCATTCCCGACTTCATCATCCTCGACGAGTGGGATGAAGACAACGCCATTCCCGACTTCATCATCCTCGACGAGTGGGATGAAGAGGATGAGAAGAAGGGGAAGATCAAGAAGATCGTTTGGACGGATGAGGTGTGGACTCCGAATACCACCCGCATCCGAAAGGTGCCAGATGCACCAGCACGACCTAGGCGGTATAGGGTATATGAGAACCTAACCGTCATACCTATTGACTATTCAAGCCAATAGTCAACTTGTTACTCCCGAGAACGAACCATCGGCTCTCTTAAGGGCCACCATGGGGCAAGACATGATAGAACCTCCACGCGGTTTGCCCTGGGCAGTCCTCGGACTGGCGAATACTATCATTAAGTTGAATCTGCTATCAGTCAACTTGAACGTTGCAAATGAAGTTCGGTCTAATACTTCCTTTCGACGGGCGTTCCTGTAAAGGGCGGCGGTGAAACCCGTAGCTATGTATACCGCAAGGGACATTCGGCAATGGTCAATCTTGTTAAACCTCTCTGCGTCATGTTTGCAAGTGATTGCCTCTGTCTCAACGTAGTATGCATTCGCGCCAGGGCGACATTTAGCCAACTGTCGAAGGTTGCCTAAAACTTTCCATTGCATACGTTATGAGAACCATGAGTTCTACCTGTCTCTATCAATGAGACGAATTGATGAATGGAATGAAATGGGAGGACACTCACGCGCCACACGCAACATAACACACTTCTCTCTTCCGTAGTCTAACAAGCTCTTTACACATGGATCGCAGTCGATTGCCATCCCTGTATCAGAAGTGTAAGCTATCTTAATTTTATTTGACACTATTTCATCTATCATCATCGCCCATATGAAATGTTTTAAGATTTACAAATTAGACTAAGCGTGCTACTATTTCCAAATGAAAAAGTATACATGGTTAAATCATCCACTGAAGCCCCATTCAAGTAAGTCAGTATGAAAGCAAAGATAATACGAAATAAAAATTTATTATGGCATGTATTTCAAAAGGTCTTCATCGTCAATATCGTCCCAGAGTCTGACTTCAGATAGATCGCAAAAACAGTTCACTTGCTTCAATCGTTCTTCTACCGCGAGCCTCACTTTGTCGATGTACTCCCACTCCGCCATAGTTCGTGGCTGGGAGTTAGGGGTGTACCATTCCCATAATTGGTGGAGGAATTTGGTGCTGGTGATCTCCATCACATCATCAGTATCGTACTGCAGATACTTCCACCTCACGCCTGTTAAGTCGGGACACTCCTTCTCACATACACTCTCTTCGTCGTCCGCTGGTAATGACAACTTTCTGATATTGTCCAGTCGGTATATTCTCTCCACCTTCCCCTTCGTTGGAGCGTTTGGTGCAACGAGCGCCTTTGGTGTTGAGCATGGAGAAGAGAATTTTGTGTTCGGCGTTGTCGGAGGGCTTGTCATGTTGACTGTGAATAATAACTTTGAAATGTTTTCTAATTCTTAAGTATAAACAAGCAACCAATCAGAATGAACAGCCAATGAATGATGAATATGAAAGTATATATGTAAAGTGACATTCGTGTCATTTCACTCTGTCTTTGAGACGTATAAGTGAAGTGTTCTCTGGCGAATTCTGTTATTATTTGAGGCGTACAAGTGAACTGCTCTCTCGTGAATTCCAAATTTGAGTGAAGTCTCTATCTTGTTGAAGTATCAACCTTAAACTTGATTTCGTTGAAATGGTAAGTTGAAAATTTCTTCACTCATCTCCCTCAAACGTGTGGCTAATAGCATCTTCCTCAATTTCAGGCATCAACTTCATCACCAACGCCCTCCCTTCTCGAGGAAAGTTTAGAGTTGTTGAGTCAAAGTAGGTTGTAACAATACACTGAGACTTGAACAGAGATGATAGAATGATTTCTCTTTCAGGTGATGTGAGTTCCAGCTCAGGACTCTCGCGACAAGGCAACGAGTGGGAATGTGCCGACTGCGAACATATGTTTACAAGGAAGCACAGTCTCCTTCGACACATCAAACGTGTGTGTCAACGCAAAGCGGCGTCAATCTCCGGAGGTGAAGTTGATTCTGACGATGACATCTCCTTTCCTTGCGATTTGTGCCCTCTTTCTTTTGATAGTCACTTTCAGCGATCTTCGCACAGACTTCAACACACGCATGCAAATGATCACTACACCAACGGTACCTCTACCATCTCCCTCATTAATGTTTCACATAATAATTTAGTACGCGACTACTGCATGGAGTCCAATACTCAAATAGTAGATTTTCCTGAGTGGCTCCTTCAAAATTCTAACATTATCGAAGCGCTCTTCAACAATTTAGACAATTTTAGAATGAAGGCGCTCATCTACCTTAAACTAAAATATATTAAAATAGATTTTCAAACGGGTCAAGTGACGGAGAGAATACAGTTTCATGTTCCTTCCTCTTCCGCAACCGAAGTTGTAGACTGCGAGTCTTGGCTAAATTTTCACATTCAATGTTTAAAATCAAATGTAGATAAATTCAATCAACGCGACAGCGCTCTCATTTTTGATGGTGTGGACTCAGCCATATTCAAAATTTCCCTATTAGAAAGTCATGCAGCTCGAGGCACATTTAAACTACCAAAAATGTTGTATAATAAGAAAGCTGTCATCAATGTCGATTGTAAATCGCAGTGTTTCAAATACGCAGTCCTATCCATCCTTCACTATAATGATATCAACGCGCATCGAGATCGCACCTATAGCTATAGACAGTGGGAGGATGAACTAGACTTTGAAGGTTGTGATAGTAACAACATGAAAATCAAAGATGTAGAAACGTTCGAAAAACATAATAAGATTAAAATTGTCGTTCACGTGTGGGAGAAGGGGTTGAAGGGTGCCCGCTATAATTCACGTTCAACTTGTTATGAACGTGTAGTCAACCTCTTATTAGTAAAACAAGATGATAGCGAGGAATGGCACTACTGTGGTATTCCCAAAATCTCTCGCTTGTACACACACTTGGGGCACTCTAAAAGAGGTGAACATTTTGTATGCGACCGCTGCATCCGCTCCTTTTGGAGTAAAGATAAATTTGAAACTCACTATGAATGGTGCAAGCGAGGTAAATTACAAATGGAACGCATGCCCAAAGATAAAATATTTTCACATAGGGATAATGGTGACGAATTAAGTCCCCTGCGTGTCATTTACGCAGACATAGAATGCTACATTGATGATATCATCCACAAGCCAGCAGCCATATCCTGCTATGAAGTATGGCATGACCACTTTAGAAATAGGCAAAACAAAATGCATACTTGGCAAGGTGAAGATTGCATTTCAAAATTTCTAGAATTTCTCGATAAAGCTGCTAAATTTCAACAATCATATGATTCACAATTGCAGCGTAAGTCACTACATATGTCAGATGAAGACAAACAAAAATTTGAAAGTTGCACATCCTGTCCTAAATGTCATAAAACGTTTGATGACGATAAAATTAAGAAGATGCGTGATCATGATCACATCACTGGTAAATTTAGAAACGCACTCTGCTCCAAATGTAACTTTTCACTTAGGTTGAGACGTCGTGCACTACCCGTCATCTTTCATAACTTTAAGGGCTATGACAGTCATATGATAATAAAAGGAGGGTTGAGCCAGATGAAATCGTTGCAGTTTAATGTAATAGCGCAAACGAGAGAAAAATTCATGGCAATGACAGCAAAAGTACCAGTAGATAAAACTAAAGAAAATAAGAGAGTCTTCTTCGAAATAAAATTTTTAGATTCATTCCAATTCATGTCAGCGTCACTAGCTTCTCTCGTTCGTAATCTCAAGTTTCTTCCCCATAGTCAAACTTTGAAGAAACACTATCCAAACTTAACGGATGAAATAATCACTCGCAAAGGAGTCTTTCCCTATGCGTATTTTAGCTCAATGTCTAAACTAAATGAAACAACCATTCCTTCCATTGACAAATTCCAAAACGAATTGACGGGTCAAGATTGTCCAGTAGGGGACTATGAACATGCTCAAGAGGCATGGTTAAAATCTGATTGTAAAACGTTTGGCGATTATATGATCGCTTACTTAGAATTAGATGTCATTTTGCTGGCTGATGTCTTTCAGGAATTTCGACGAGTGGCATTAGAAGAAGACAAATTAGATCCTATCCACTTTGTCAGTCTACCAGCCATGTCCTTTAAATCAGCCTTTAAAATGACTGGTGAGACCATCCATCTCTTACAAGACCCCGAGATGTATAACATATTTGAGCGCGGAATACGCGGTGGTCTCACATTTGTGAAGAAACATCATATAAAATCTAAAACCGTAGGTAATGATCATATCCACCTAAAGTACTATGACCAAAATAATTTATATGGCAGTTCACTGTCTAAACCACTACCTCACTCCGAGTTTAGTTGGTTAAATCAAGATGAGCTTGCGTATTACTCCAACCCTTCAAACATTCTGAAGATTCCAGATGAAGGTGATTGGGGATATTATTTTGAAGTGGATTTGATTTATCCAAATAGTATTAAAAATAAAACTGCTGATTTCCCACTCGCACCTGAATCTGGTGAAGTGACTGAAGATATGTTTTCACCATTCATGTCACAATTTCATAATAACTTAACAGAGTGTGGACAGCCAAGGTACAAACCATGCCGAAAACTTTTGCTCACCCAATATGATAAGAAAAAATATCTCGTACACTTCTGCATACTAAAATTCTATTTAGAAATGGGCATGCTTCTAAAGTCAGTTCACCGCATTATCAAATTTAGACAGAAAGCCTTCCTCAAACCCTACATAGATAGTAACAGTCAAAAACGTGCACTCGCCCAAAATAATTTTGAAAAGGATTTTCATAAATATAAGAATAACAGTCTTTTCGGAAAGACCATGGAGGATGTTAGAAAACGTATGAACAACAAACTAGTCGTTGATGAACAAAAATATCACAAATTGACCTCATCACCTCTTTTCATTGACAGAGACATCATCGATGAGGATCTTGTAGGTGTTAAAATGATAAAATCAGAAGTTGAGTTGTGCAAACCCATCTATATTGGGCAAGCCGTTTTAGATTATTCCAAGCTTGAAATGTATCAACTCTTCTACAAAATATTAAAACCATGCCCTCTCGTAAAAGAGGTTCGCTTGCTGGGTGGTGATACAGATAGTTTCTTTTTAGGAATAACCACTCAAAAAGATTTAAATTTTAATGAAGTAACTAAGTCATTAGAAAAATATTTCGACACATCTAACTACAATCCCACTCATCCACTCTATTCCATACAGAATAAAGCCAAACTTGGTTGTTTTAAGGATGAAACAGCAGGAAAGGAAATAGATGAAATGATTCTCCTCCGTCCTAAAATGTATTCCATGAAACTAAAAGAATGTGCAGATAGTATTAAGCGTGCTAAAGGTATATCAAAATCCATTGTTCATAAAATAAAACATCGGTCCTATAAGAAGGCCTATAAAATTAAAACTATAACGTTTGTCAATATGACAATCTTAAAATCTCAAGTTCATACTGTGAAAACGCACACGTTCAAAAAACGAGCGCTTTCAGCATGGGACGATAAGAGGTGTTGGATAGGACATAACACATCTCTTCCACATGGACATCCTGACACAAACATACCTCCACCCAAAAGAATAAAACTCACGCTACCACATTCAGGAGATGTATTGACATAATCAACTTTAACTCAGTATTTTGATGTTGCTTTTTGTAGATATACATGATTGTTTTATGTATCGCATGAGATCGTTTCTTCCTTGTGAATATATGCCTACAGTCAGCCCATTCCCCCTTTATCTGTGAAAAGACTTTTTCATACACATATTTTTATTTCAATAAACATATCACAATGACTTCACTTTGTTTTCCGAAACACTAAAGTTTTCGAGGGATTTAGTATCTTTCACATGGATGCACTCTTGTAAACCATTGGTAATTTTGATAGCAATAGAGGGTATAGTTTGTTTGACGACGGGATGATAGAAAATAGATTCAAACATCTTCTCGACTATTCCATATGAAGCGTCTTTATCATGAATGAAATTACGTAAAATGTATTCTTTTTTCTCACCAACAGAAATAGGAAGAATCAAATCACTTTGAATGTAAAGGTGCTGTTCATGTTTATCAAGTGTCATTGGTGTTTCTATACCAATCGTATGCGCAGCAGTAAACACAGTTTGTAGCATTGAAAAACCAAAGAGTTTTTTCAAATTTTTACTCAATTGACATTGAATGTCATCACCCAGTTTCAGAACAACGCGTTGATCTTCAATTGAAAACGAAATGTGGTGTGTCTTTACATCATATTTACTTTTCATCACATGCTTCAACTTCTGTTGTATATAAGGATTTACTACATGAATGAAGCTTTCAACTGTATGATATAAACGCGGCATTATATTGATAGCAACTTTAGATTCTTCATAAGACTGGTAAATTTTCTTGATGCGATCACCATAGATGTCCACCCACCATTCATCATTAACTGAATCAGCTTTAGTGTGATATTCATGAGAAGCATACACCAGACCGCTTCCAATAATAGGTGTTGGATGTCTTACAAAATGACGCAAGGTTGGAGAGAAATGAACTGTAAGTTTGTCATTATATTTCTGAATGACCAACTTATTTTTGTCCGCCATAATTTTCTCTCCATACTTCTTACCCACAGTCTCATTCCATCGTTTTACTAACTCAATAAGTGATAAAGGTTGAACACCACGCTTTTTCAAAATGATGCGTTCTTCGCATTCTACAACATCTTCATCAAATATTTTAAATTTATAATGAAATTTGTTGATTCGATTTGAATAAACTTTTTTAACATTTGCAGTAGCAATTGACGTTAGATGTAGTCCATGGCCAAAGCGAGATGCGGATAGAATTCATTATCCAACCTCAGTGTAAGACCTTTAGTAAAAGAATTAAAGCGAAGGAACTGTCTCCAACTCCAATGATAGATAGTAAACTCATAAACTTTCTGATCCTTATTCTTCATGATGGAAGTATTACCACTGTTGAATGCCTTAATAATTTTCTCATTCCCGAATGGTTCATAATAATCTGATTTGATCTGAATCCATTCATAGTTCCACTTTCCATGTGACGTTAAATTGTATGCGAACTGGAATGCATTATTCATCGTTATTCCATCATGGGTGCGAGGAGTCAATATCATTTCTTCCAAATCATTCACATTCTGAATATTACTATCATAGCAAATACTAGAAACGCCAACCTCCCATTCACCTTCTAAATGTAGTAGGCGATTTAATTCTACTCGATAGTCTCATGGTTTATTTTTGGGAAATTTATTCATAGAAGCATTACTGGGCAAGTAGATTAGAAACGAGTCCTTATTTTCACTTTCCATATTATTCACATTGGAAAAATATATTAGCATACTTTTGCATTAACTCTTCATTCAGAAATGGAGTGTGATACTTGTCACAGCATCTTTATGAAAAGGAATCAACGCACCAGCATCGTCATAAATTGCAATATCAATTTGTGGGATGTAGTTTGATTTCAGCTTAGTATAATGCACTTTCTTGAAAGTATGCTCAGATAAAATACTGCAGCTTTTTGGCTGGTATGGTATCATTGCTAGCAATGGAGCTTCAACATCTCCCACACGTACATCTTCACCAATATTGGAATATATCTGAAAATAGTTAATACGACGCGATAGCGACATGTCTGCGCTAGCTTTGGTTACAGTACCACTTTTAAAGATATTTTGATCGAAACCCAAAATGTCCATTAGAGTTTTATCCATAATTAGTTCAATACCTTTTCCACTTATAGTGAGAGACAAAACACCTTCTTTTTCATAAAATGAAATATGTTGCTCATTAATCACTTCATTTAAATAATCTACAACCAATTTAACTGAAGTAATAATGCGAGGCATCAACACTCTTGTTTCATGTAAGATACCACCTAAAGGCTCTACACACTTTCTGTATAAAGATACGGTCCATTCTGTGTCAAATTGATTTGACCTTTCACATGGTAAATGTTGCATATCAAATTTTCCATGAGCAGCTGCAGAACGATGTCGTAAGAACTGATGAAAATCTTTTGAACAAACTAATACTAGATCATCATCATTTAATTTACTTATTGCAATATGATTAGATGATTTGATATAAGTCAATGTTGCCACTTGTTTACCATCAACTCGAAGGAGATAATTAAATTTCTTCAATAATGTTTCAGGAGTCATGTTTGTCTTTCTTGGCTTAATCACAATCTTCTTCACCAACGTCTTCTCATTTTTTGGAATAAGATGTACATAATAAGCTTCCTCTCGATATATTAACTGTTTATGACCACTTGGGTGGTAATTAACGTTATAATTATCATAGCTTGTTAAGGCGCTAGCGAGGTAACCTAAATCATTTCTTAAACTTGGACTTAAACCAACAATCCAATCTTTCTCAACTACATGATGTACATAATTATGATCATCATTGTGCGGAGTAAATTGGACAATATGTTTACACGCTTTATTCAAGAAATCATATATAAACTTTTTACATGATAAGAGATCTTTCTTTGGCCACTGTGGAATGTATACTCGACAGCCCTTTTCACATTGGTAAGCAGCTGTGCGTCTCATATTAATAGTCATCACCTCATGATCAAAAGTATAGACACAGTTGCTATGAACAAGTTGAGTGACACCCACTTCCCACTTTCCATTTAGCTGTTGTGCATGATCAATGGGAGTAGAAAAGAGTGCGGCTCGATTACTAGCAAATCTATTTGCAGCCGCATTGCTAAGCAAAATATGATAAAACGACATTTTGATATTGCTGATCTGCGGCTTTGCATAACATCATGAAGACTTGGATTTTGGACTCTCTACAATATATCAGAGTTGATCGTAATGGAAACGTACATTTCAAAAATTCTCATGGTCATACATCAAGAGGTATTACATTAACATGGCGACAATTTGTCAACCTCAATGATATCATGAGGGATTTGGAATATTTTGAAACATTAGATTCATCTCCTTGGGTAATCAAGTTTGGCTTCAACATTACAGAAATGAAATTCAAATCTGCCATTCTCATTCCGCAAACTGTTTCTCATTTCGCAAATACAATTGGGAGAAGTATAGAAGATACATACATCGCTCCATCATGACATTTATTCGTCGTGAGTTCATCACCCTACTATGCAAATCTTAATCAGACATGACTACCACGCACCATGAGTTGGAAATTAGATTCCCTACAACGTATTGAAACGGATCATGATCGAAACGTCTATTTCAAAGATTCAACTGGAAATGTGAGAAGAGAGTTTGCTTTATCTTATCGTCATTTTCAATCTCTACATCATATCATGAAGGATTTGAAATACTTCTATATGAAAAGACATTCACGTATTGGAAATCGCATCTGGCTGCGCGTCAACAAACGGCGAATTCAACTCTATCATTCCCAACTCATACTAACTTCACATTTCATCAAGGTAGTTGGGAAAAGTATAAAAGGAAGGTGCATCGCTCAATTTACTCATTCTTTCATCATGAAGCGCCATCGCTACACCATCGTCAACATTCTCCGTCGCTTCAGACTCTACACCAAAATCGATCTCACAACATTACACCAACACCTTCCAAACAGCAAGTATTACCCGGGCCGTCCTCAAATGTTAGTGGTGAAGATGAACAATTCACGGAATCTTCAACTCTTCCCAAATGGGACTGTACAGATTCTCGGCGCCCTTTCTCATTCATCGGCGCAGTCAATGCGCTTAGAGCTACAGAGACTACTACGTCGGATATGGAAGAGGGAGAGGTGTGTGATGTCGAATCTGACTGTGGACAATATGGTGATCTCTACTCAATTGAGTGAAAGTGTATCATTTTTGAAGATTCGTACCAGCAGTTACAATTTGTGTTATGAACCCGAACTTTTTCCTGCAGCTCTCATTAGTTGTTGGTTACCTGTGCATGTTGCAATCTTTCATAATAGTAAAGTGATCATTACTGGACTAAAATCTCATGTACAAGCAAATGTGATCCTAGACTATCTCATCGAGTATGTACGTACCCAGCGGATTGTAAAATAAAAAACAATTTTTCCAACATGATGTTTTTATTTCAAATCATGATAGAACTTACAAATCATTTTTTCATTAGAGGATGGATTACATGAAAAGTTTTGAATAACAGATACAAATCGAGATACATGTAAACGTTTTAAGATGAAGTACAGTACAAAAGCACCACACGTTGATGAAAGTGGATGTTGTAGTATGCGTTCATTTCGCTGATATTGACGCGTATGTTTTCTCAACCACTGCTGTGTTGGTATATTTGGAGGTTGAGCAAGAGAGTCAAATAGTTCACCACGTCGGTCTTCTCCAATAAAGATCGCTTTCCAATGCTCACCGCCTAAATTCTGCGAATGAGTGTTTAGCACAATAAAGATGGGATAGTGATTTACTGCAGGTGGTAAGGTATCGAGCGAATAGACACTATCAAAAGCTTTCAACGTCGCTTCGTCTGCATTACGCTGTACTTTAGTTTTAATATCGTCAGCAGTCAACCAACTCATTAACGATTATACTGAAGAATCACGTCACGATACTTTGTAATTTCAATATTTGAATCGAAGACTGCATAAATTAATACATTGATCGTATCAGGTAGTGTCCTTTGAACGTCAAATCCAAACGAATATTATGAGGCACGTTCGCTTGACGATATGGTGCACTAATATCGCTGTCAGCAGTCAAATCAAATGCATAAATAGTATATCCACTCTTAAACTCTTTCATAGTCAGTCCGTTGGTGTCATCCGTATTGTAAAAGCCAAAGACATCCATAAAATCAACATAACTGCGCATAAATTGATCCGCAGCAAAATCTGGTTTGTAGGGTGGACCAGGATGACTCACACCATTTACACGTAAAGCAATTTCACTTAACTGATTGTGTTTAAAATTGAAAGGATTCTTCTTTATATTACCATTAAATGCATCATTTTCAACCATTGCCACCATGAGGAGCTTCGGTGCTTCCGATGGAAAGAGGCCATCTTTCATGAAACTCTTTTGATCTTTCGGAATTGTAAAGGTGAGAAGCTTTGTATGCTGAATGGGGTAAATGGCATTTTGGCGGTTAAGACCTTCAGCATGCCCTCTAATGACACTTGGATTCGGTACTACTCGACGAATGTAAAGTGCAATATCTTCCACATGAATTCTAAAATTGTCAACTTTAGCAAATGCATTCAGCGCAAATTCAGGCTTATTCAATGTCAGCTTGAGTCGCATGCTGGTATTACAGAGTAAAAACTTTGACTGTCTAAAGAAGTCTAAATTCAGCGGACCATATAGCTGACATACTTTACTATCTTTAATCATAGCAGATCGCTTTACAAAGCCACTGTTTGTTTCAGCATCAAATTTTCCTGCTTCATCTCTGTACCATCCCATGGCTTCCATATGACTTTTTTGTGCTGCTGGATGAAACTGTGATACATGATTGAAATATGATTTATAGGGATAATCGCTTTGACCACCTTCCACCTGCTGCTCTCTAATCGTTAGAGAAACATCGCGAAGTAATGTAGTCAATGGTAAATTGTTCAGTCCAACTTTATGTGCATCGTCAATAGCAGTTCCATCTGCTTGCTGAATTCTAAACCTCAAATCAGCCATCGCATAACTCAAATCTATGTAGTCATCACTACCACCAGGAATAACAAATTCAATGGGGCCAGCATTCTCAGCTGTTCGAGGATGATAATCTACAATACTTGAACTAAGAATATCTGTCTGTATGGCTTGTTGATCAAACAAACAAAACCCGGAAGTTTTACACTCCATGATTAGAAGTTATGGCAGCGTCGTCGTTTAGCGCCTGATGAATGATTAGAGCCTCTGCGACGTTTGCGTGAATGCCTTTTGACTGAAGATCGCACCTTACCAGCTCCGCGATGTTTCCTTCCTTTATTCATTCGTTTAGGCGATTTCTTTCCTTGAGTAACACCAGCAAAGGTCTGCTTCAATGTTTTTAAACCGCGTTCCTTCCCACGATTCAACAAACTGCTCTTAAAACTTCTACCTCTGGAAAGATCACTAGCAACATCACCAGCAAAGCCAACGGCATTACTTAAAACATTTCGTTTTAAAGATCTTCCGACATTGGATATGAGAGGTGCTACAACAGATTTCAGTGCACCAAGTATGCTACCTCCACGTTGGCGGCGATCGCCGCTGTAAATTTGTCCTCCACTACTTACATAGGAGGGTCGTGAATAAAATGAGGCAGTTGGATTCATAGCTCAAACCCTAAACATTGTTAGTTACAACTTTGCATGAATCACTGTCGATCACTTAGATGAAAGATGTCGGCACGACACATCCAAGAGTTCATACTTGAAGGATAACCAGTCCATTTAACAAGACACCATTCTTCACCTTGTCGTTTTTTACATCGAATGATTTTCTCTACCAAATATGTTTCACTTTCAGTGACTACCTCAATCTCATCGCGGTAAAAGCTACCCTCAATTTCTTCATTATCGTAATCTTTCAACTTGTAGGTGGTGGGAGAGTCTTTTTGATCAATCCTTGATACTGTAAATACCTCCTCTGTCCAATTCGGAAGGTACCCTCTAGCAAAAACACTTTTCACTTTTGAGATACGAACTTTATCACCAATTTTCACATCACTTTTCACATGAGTGCGTTTACGTTGGAATGATTCGCGCACTTTATCTACATTGTCAGAATTTACATCTACTGGTCTGAGTCCAATAGAACGATGGATAGAGTGATTGTAGGCATGGAGTGTATCTTGTAGAACCTTTGTCCAATTTTGTGTCAAGTTGGCAGTAAAATGTCGCCACAAGCGATTTTTTAATGTGCGATTAAAACGTTCAACGAGTGCAGCTTTATAGGCACTCTTTACACTAAACAACTCAATGTCATGCCTCTCAAATAATCTTCTCACTCTGAATTCTTTTTGGAATGCGACCTTCTCGAAAAATTGTTTGGAATGCTTTTGCTACTCCTTTCCCTTCTTTAGTTTTTAAATGTTGAGCCCACGCATAACGCGAGAAAATATCAATGACGGTTAAAATAAAATTATTGCCCGAGTTATGTTTTGAAATGGAGGCAACATCACACAAATCTGCTTGTCACTGTTCATCGATGTCATGAACAATATAATGGCGGGTGCGGTACTTCTTTTTCGCTTGTTTGTGGAGTGTATAGGTAGCCTGACCCTTTAACCATCGTTTCACTTGTGATTGTGGAAGACCACTCGCTTTTGATAATTTCTTGATAGATGCAAATCCTGCCGGATGTTTTACATCATAATAGATTGACTTCAAACGTTCAGTCGATGACGACTGACTCTTTTTTCTCCTTCTCATCTTTTTGTTTTCTTGCCTTTCTACATTTACAACAACTGCAGCATTTAGCTTTAGCGGTTTTGCGATCGTGTTCACATTGCTTAGGGGTTTCATTGTGAGAGCTGGCGCAGCAAGTGCAAGTGACAACGACATTCACCTCTGGTGGCTCATTATATGGCAAGCAACACATCTGCTTCATATTAATAGTCTGAGAACATGTATTTCTTGGGAGGAGCTGTTTTACGTTTTCCTTTCACTAGTTTTAGTGGTGGCGTAGATCTACGACGAGTTCTTCCTCTTGTTTGCTTAGTGAGTGTGGGAGGGGATGTAGCAGGTGACGTCTTAAACCAATTTGTTGGCATTTTCATCGTCTGAAGCATTGGAGCAGTAGCCACTGTTGAATCAAGTTCTTTCAATGTCTCATTATTCAAAGCAAATTTTGGCACATTATGCTTTTTCAATAGTTTAAGAAAGTATGACCAACCAGGTGGAACATAGCCCTGACGGCGCTTTCTACGTGTCGCATACTGAATCAAGTCTTCATAACGTGAAGCATCAATCACTTTATTTTCATCTGTAATGATTTCTCCTCTATCATTTACATTGAGATGGGGTTCAATATTGTTGAAAAGAGATATGGCATGTGCGCGAGATGCTAAAGGTGTAGCAGTCGATACAGAGTCACGCATCTTATTCTTCAAATTTTTTAGTTGCTCAACAGTTTCCGATTGTAATAATACAGCACGATGTGGATCTTTGATGTGAACATTTTGCTGATAATCTATTTCTTTCCTATACATTTGATTTGCAAGAGGTTGCTTTACTTGCTGCATGGCAGTCAATTGTACATATTCATCCTGAGGAATAACAATCATGCGAGAATAAGAACTCATAGTTTGTAGATAATCATGGGAGTTTTCAAAATATCACTTCGAAATCTAAATTCTTCCGGACACTCTTGTGTAAAGTCAATGAATAAGTAACCGTGTGGTTTTTCAGTAGCTGCTTGAAAAATTTCAATTAAGGCTTTTGATCCTCTGGGTGCAACTTGTCGCGCTAAAATTTCAAATTGACTTTTATCTCGCGGATTCTTGAAAATAGCATAATAGTGTGTATTCAGGTTTCGTGTACGAGCTTCTTTTCCATCAGGAAACAAATTTTGTGTGATATAGATGATAAAGCACCTTTTATGATGTGCTGCGCGAGTGAACATATCTGTAACATCTTTTGAATTCTTACTTTCTTTAATAAATCATCGAATACAACAACATCATTAGACTGAAGTTTATCCACTGGAATGATTCCTTCATGTCGAATAAAGTTGCGACTTTGCAATTCCTGAAACAGCGACGGTTGATAAATACCATAACACCAAATCACTCGATTGATAGGTTCCTTAAACAACTCCCTTCTTTTATCCAATAAATTCAGCGTGAAAACAGTTTTACCTGCATGAGATGGACCTGATACAGTCAGAACTTTATCACATTGAAGTCTGAAATCAATTATAATACTTTGAGATTCAACATTTGCATAATTAACGTTTAGAGCCAAAGATATTACCCAATACGTTGACCACGATAGGAGCTAGCATCGGTAGTAACGCTGGAAGGAAACCGCCCTTTTGTGTTAGAGTTTCCTTCTTTCTTTGAAGGGTGACTTTAGGATTGGAGATGAAACGCAATTTCGCAGCATATCGCTTAAGTAACTTTCGTTGTTTTGGTGCTAATTTCTTCGCCCTCAACTTTCTCACATTAGAAATAATTTCATGAATGAATTTATCGTTAGCGTGTCGTATAGCATTGTATCGCTGATTTGCTTTCATTCGTCGGAGAGCTTGAATGGCTGAAGAAAACTTTGAAGACTTTTGACTTTTAGGTTTCGTCATTTTACGTTTCGCCATTTTCCGTGTTAGTCTTTGCTAAAACCTGTCTTTACCACATTTGCATAGGTACTAACTATTGCGGCATAAGTGACACTCGAAATGAGCAATATCACAGAGGTTACATTTGCAAAGTTGAATGCAATTACGTATGAAACAGCGTTGACAAAAAGCATGCTTACATCTCTTGAAGATGCGCTTTTCATTTCCATCCTTTCGCTTACATACATCGCAACACATAGTTTCACCGTTACTGATGTCTATAGCAAGTCTTTTTGAAGATATGAATTTGCTAGCCTTTTCTAAATAATAGACGCATGTACAGAAGGAATATACTTCGAGAGTGAGCAGACATAGCTCGAAAACCAGTTGTGCTACAATCAAGTACCACTGCATTTCAATTTTTCTTTATAGAAAGTTGAATGTGAATATCTGAAATCGCTTCAATCACTGGACTGCTGCCATGATGGTTAAATGCGTTAAGACGTTCAGCAATTTTTATCATATGTCTTTTAAAAAATTCTTCGGGGTGATCTACCACTTCCATTGAATAAGAAGCAAAATGGAAAGAGCGACTTTCCACCTCTTCCTTTCCAAAATGACTAAACTTAATTTTCGCAACTAATCGCGCCATGACAATGCTATCAGAGAATGTATTCATTAACTCTAGAAATAGAGTGCTAGCATCATCGACCACTGCTTCGATGTCGTCTCATCTTTATGAAAATTTATCACATAATCTTGAACAGCTCCTTTTAAACTTTGCCTATGATAATGTAATGTTCCGCAGTCGTTTGAGAAAGACATGATCGCAGCTAACCCAGATTGAAACATTGAAAGCAGCTAACCATCGTTTAAAGTCAATAAGAAGAGCACTCTCACAAGAAAAGCCATAGTCTTGCAAATATTTCAGATTAAGTCCATGAATGTGTTTTCTCGCCCATTGATCAACATTGGGATCGCAGTTGGCATGTTGATGATAGACACTAACAATCTGATATGTCCAATTGTTCATAGCAATAGCACTGAGCTCCTGTACAGGTTCACCCTCACAATCCATAAAAATGATGATAGAAGCCTAAAACGGAAATTTACACATCTAAGGAAACGTTCTATAACATATAACAAAATGAAGAATTACATCGATGCTTTTCACGACAAAATACACAAATGATATGATGGCAACGAAGAAGTAAAATGTATCTAATAAGACCACGTCTACGACACTCAAAGCACATAAGCGAATCGTCATAGGGTAGAGTTAGGAAGGGACTAGTAATTCTCCTTCTTTGATTTGCGTTTTGAGGCAGCATTCTTCTCCGACTTGCGCTTCGTACCACTGCTGTTAAGGATTTGATCAATTATGTCATCCACGTTGGGTGGTTTTGGAATATATAGGATGGATTCTATATGCATGGAGAGAGAGGCTATTTCATTATCCTTGTGTCGACCATAATATAGCCCATTCACTTTGAAAGGATATCCCAAGTACCTTCTCCGAGCTCGTCGCATGTGATGGGTGTTGAATGATCTCCCTCCTTCTTATAGTAAGTGCACCAATGTGATACCGGTAGGCAAATTTGATTACCATCCCAAATCTTTCTATAGGGAGTATCCTTGTCATCTCTCGCCTTCCACTCTTGAGCAAGAGGAGTAGGAATGTCCATATTTAATGTCACGTACTCCTCAATAATATCAAGTTGGTGGCGAATGTACGGACTCACGGATCAGTATGTTGTCCCCATACTGATTGTGCATTATCTTGACATCCGTGGAAGGGAGCATTCCCGTTTGGAGTACTACGCTATGATCGTCATAACGCAAGACTTGTTTAAATTTACGCTGTAGCGGTGTAGGATTATGTACCTTGGTTGTTTCTTCCACTGGCCTCAGTTGTAGATGATCTGATCGTAGCGAACCTTGTAACGTTTGACCGCCATTTTGTCCTACTAGTGCAGCAGATGGAGTAGATGCCTGAAAATGAAAAAGATTGTATTAAGTTTACGTTCAAGGGAAGGAGGAAAGTAGCGACTTACCATTTTAGTTGGATAATAGAATAGAGAGAGAGAAAATGTGCGTCCGTCACTCGTACGATTCAACGATGGAATGATTCTCACTGTAGAAGGCTCGCTATTTATATAGAAATGCTTGATTCTCATTGGATGATGATCCTCATTGGACAATAACATCAAGCTGATTCCAAATCTGGCCTTCGTTCGCCCGCAGGAGCTGTTTCTTGGGAAATTCTAACTCTCCCACCCCCCCCTTTTTTTCACCAATCTCCCAAATCTTTAATGGCGTCTCACATCTAAACGAAGACAGATATGAACAAGCCCTTTCTTTCAGTGAATTTGTCTCACTCTTAGCTTTCAAACGAGCTATTGCACGACAAAATCCATCCACTAGAAGCAAAATTGGAAGTTTGGTGCCGGGGGGGGGGGGAGGTCAGTGAAATTTGATGAAACAAACTTTGGTCAGATGGAATGGTCCCAGGTCGAAATTCCACACTTTGGAAAATTTTCAAAATTTTACCCATACAAACTAACTCTGACACTTAGGATTTTTTCAGGTAAGCGAGCTCCGACCTAAAATCTTGTAACCGCTCTAACTTTTGAACGGCTGGTCCGATTGACTCGCAACAAAAAAATGTCTTCGAGCAGTTTTTTTTTTTCTTTTCCTTTCTTTTTTCTTTCCTCCCTTTCTTTCTTTTTCTCTCCTCTTTCCAAACAAAAACGAGTAGCTGTAAGACAAAATACCGTCCGTCCACTAGAACCAAAGTTAGAAGATCGCTGTCGGGGGGGGGTGGGGGGGGGTCGGTGAAAAAAAGTTTTGATGAAAAAAGTTTTAGTTAAGGTCTAGGTCGAAATGACACACTTTGGAAAATTTTCAAAATTTTACCCATACAAAGCCACTCTGACACTTAGGATTTTTTCAGGTGAGCTACGACATTCCACCCTCCCAACCTGGCCGGCACACCACGCCAACCTGGAGAGCGCAGCACACACCACCTCGCGCTACGTCGGCCGGCCAGAGGGGGGGGGGGACGTCAGACTCGAAGTAACACGACGGCTCACCACGACCGACTCGACTGACAGGGGGGACGTCAGCGACGGCGGCCATCTTGCGCGGTCCAGTGGTGGAGTTTTACTTACTACTGACGGAAAACAGCTATCTTGTCAATTTCTCAATCCCGGGATGCTGACCCTCCATTCCCGGGATTGACAGTCCTACAGTCCCGAGAGTATACCTCAATCCCGGATTTCGGGGATGCGGAATTGGAATCCCTACTTGCCACACCTTCTTTCAGTTAGAAATTTTAGTGTAAGAGATGTGGCCTGGTCATCATCACATCGGTAAATTACTGTGTTGACCTCAACTGCTTTCTGCTTAGACGATATGGTCGGAAGAAGTCAGAGCAAGCTACAGAGTGCACGCATCGCTGGACTTCAAGTTATCGCCCCTAATTCAAAAGGACTTGTCCGATTTGCATGCATTTTGGCATGTGGGCAGAAAATATCCTCACTTACGTGTACTTCAAGTTTTGTGACGATTGATTCATTTCTACGGTTTTAGGTCTATATCGGTGTACTTGTCAGCTGTGTCATGGTAGCCACATAGGTCAGATATCTACAGCTTTCAATTTTGATATAATGAACACAAACGCAGCCTATCAAATAACAGTATGGATAGCGCATTGGTAGAGCACGCAAAACAGAGCCATCATGGACATCTGGTGATCACAGACTTCCAGTTATTAGGGATTATTGACAGATCGATAGAGACGAGACTTTCAGAAGCCAATCATGTTGAAGATAAAAGACCAGCACCCAATCGAAGACATGAAATAATCAGACAATGAACGCCCCTCTCTTCTGCCGATCTTTGAGAATGCGAGCTAGTTGGCAAAAGCTCGGATGTAAATATGCCCTTTATCAATAAAGTTTACATAATCCTAGCAGTAAACCTTTTCTTTGGGAGACGGTACAAATTGACCTTCAGAATGAAATCAAACAACCTCCCGTCAGCTGCCATCAACTATCAAGATAACTGCGAGAAACATTCTGATGATGTGCCCAGTAGTGCTGCCACAGAGCGGTTGCTCATAGCCTCTCGAAAATGCCTCGACAAACTTCTTTTTACATGAAAATATGAAGCTTTTCTTATCACATAGAGGAATTTATTAAAGATATGTTTTTGAGATCCTTTTTCCACATGCGTGTTTCCTACAATATAACCTGCAGGATTTATTCTGATTTGATTGAGTGATTGATTGATTGTCTAATATCCGCTTTAATTAGATTCAGAGGAATATGTATAAAGGAAGAAATATTAGAAAATGGTAGGCTCATATTATCCTATGAAAAATATATGACACACATGTACATTGGAAAAATGTCATGAACTTGTATAGGCTCAAACATGATACCCGTGCATCAGACCATAAGGTACAAAATATGCGATTACGTATGCAAGCGTATGCAATCGGTTTTGCATAATACTTTCTTTCCGGAAATAGTAATTCTGAGGAACTGACATCTTGATGAAATTTTTGAGGAATCCTCCTGCTCATGGGGGGCAACATTAGAAACGATAATTTGTTAATGGATCACAATTAGTTTCTAATTTTGCTTCCCTCAACAGGACCATTGCTCGAAAATCTCCCCTTGCATTACCTAGTTCCTTTTTCAGAGTTCAAGTTCTTTTCGATAATCTTTAAAATTTTAGGAAAATCTTTAAGAGCAAAGTGCCAGTGATCACGGAAATAAAAACCATTCGAAAACCCTTGAAATTCTGAGTCAAACACCGGAAAATTTAGCTGTCTCCTGGGGTCAACAAAAAGTCACATTAATGTTATCAAAATGTCTCCCCTTGGTGGTCTAGTGGCCAATACTTTCTTTGTTTACATAATTCAGTGATATGATACTACTGACAAACCGCGCGGTTTCCGTAAAATGAGCGCTTGGACGCCCGGTTAGTTAACCGTACAAAAAGTCAAATACGGCCGCCCATTTACAAAACTTAGACAAATCAAAGCTGGGCCAATGGGGTTCCTCTCCGAAAAACAAAAGGGAATCTTGCAGGTAAGACTGTCACAATAAGTGATAGAGACCTAGTAGTCTTTAATTGGATTCACCGAGAAAAATTTCACGTGTGCACCAAAACCACTCTTCACATCAGTGGCGGCTCCATTAGGTCATGCTCATCAAATATACTGATATCAAACGGAAATTCCAAGTGCTAAAAGGTAATGCAAGGCTTTTGAACCATACATGCATTATCAATGCGTGGTTAAATAAACTATTACCAGTTACGTCTTCTGTGTGCCTGTAAGGCCATCGGCGCATAGTCAAAAATAATTTACCAGCATTTACAAAAAAGGTGTCATCATTAATTAGATTTCATTTAAATTTGATAGCTGCAGCACTTGCAACACCCCTGCCAGCGTCCCTGATATTGTAACAAAGAAATGTGTGGTATAGAAACAGGACTCCAAGCCGATCAAAGGTCTATGGTCAAGTAGCACACTACGTCACTGACTATTTCCGATTTGACGAAGAAAATTCAATCTCATTTCCTATTTTCATTTACTCTGTCTGATGTAGTGTATAGGCGACAAACACACTGTACAGCGGATGTCCCTAAACTTCCTGAGACTCGAGACATCTCACTAAGTCAGTGGTTCCATGCTGCGTACCCCAAAATATAAAATCATATGATTTTTCATTATTCCGCGTACCCTCACCTACACATATAAAAATAGCAAGAATTCAATCATACTAAAGATTAATTACGCGTAGAAATATACGAAATTCGTAATTTAACAACACAAAAATTAACTAGGCGCAACTGATGCGCGCTTATGTAACAACACAAGCGCAGCGAAAGTCATGCTCCAACATTAAACGAGCTCTTTGTTTGCTTTTAATCGTTACTACGATGGTGGATAATCCGTATTCGCGTAAGTATGTGGTTGAGTTGGTGGTCCCTAATTAGCAACGGTTGCTTCAAGGCCATATGATGACAATCCAATGCGGAATGCGCACAAAGTTAACAGTTCAACCGATCCATGAACAGGAAAGTTATCAAAGTAAAAATGAATTATAATAAATCTCCCATGTTATGCGTACCCCTAAAAAGTCCTTCGCGTAGCCCCAAGGGGTGCGCGTACCCCAGGTTGGGAACCCCTGCACTACGTCGACAATCAGCAGCTTGCCACCAATCAGCCGCCGCCAGTTGATGAAAATAACTCTTAAAGGTCGAATCCGAATGACGCGACTGAAGCAACTCCAGTCGCGTCATTCGAATTCGACCTTAAAGGAAGCTATGCGTGTACCGTGTGGCTTTCGTCCTTGGCAAGAGATGGAGTATATGGAATTCGTCATCTGCAGCGTTCGCTATTGTATTGTTTTGAGATGGAGATGTACATTGCACATAGAGAGATTTATTTTCAAATGACGAATGTGGCATGTTCGAATTGACTTGCTTTCCCCTGTATTTTTCAGAATGTGTTAACTACTTAATAAATCCTAATTGAGTATGACCTTAATATCACATCAATATGATCAGGGAATAGTAATTGAATATAAAGAGTTTGAAAAATGCTACAATAAAGTTCGGTTTGTTATGCAAAACGTTGACTCTCTTATGGTTGAGAACGTCGATTTAATGTGGAGAATGAGACAAAATACCTTGACATGCTGAGCATGAAGGACATGACCGTTAAAGCCACCACTGCTTCACATCCAACATAAGCAGAATTCGACCATTATTTACAGCACTGTAAAGCAGGGATGCGGAGTCCTATCATTCCGATAGAACTCCGACTCGTGGGGTTGATAGGACTCCGACTCCGGGTGGGAAGTGTATATAGTCTAGTTTTTTCTTAAACTGGTAACATACATCATGATCATTATAGGCCTACCTGAACCTATCTTTGATGATCATTGGTGTATAAATTATCAATCATTTTCTATGAATGTTTATCAAATGTCGCTTTAAGTTGGATGCATACGACTCGGCTCCTCTCATCTTGTTGATGTGTGCTTCACACAGGTTTTCTCCAGTCTCTACCGGGCAGGAAAATCCCCCATCCTTCTTCAAAAAATATGAGCACACTTTCGATCTTAATATGTGCTTTGGAGGAGCCACCACACACGATTAGCGTGAGGGTAAGAGGTGATGTTCTCAAACAACATTTTTGTCTCTGATGTGACCTTTGGTGCATAGGTGTGATCGAGGCTAGGAAGCCCTGTCTTCGCTACTAAATCACCGAGTGAAAAGACAATCCTTTTTTCACTATCACGGTTCATTCCCTCAACTACGAGTATTACAAGCTTTGCAGCAGCAGTGTCTCTGTAATTTTGTTTGACAGAGAAGGTTGACATCAAGACAGTGACAGCTATTGACGAGGATAAATAATTGGATTGTATTGTATTTCGGGTCTAGCTATAGGCCGGAGGTCGCAGTCCTATGATTTGATAGGACTCCGACTCTAGCAAAAATGATTGGACTCCGACTCCACATCCCTGCTGCAAAGTTGCCTCACATACACCTTGTGTGCAATGTCCTAGTTGAATTGGAAGGAGTTTGTTGCCCAAATGAATTAAGTGAGGTGCGTCGTAGACCGGCCTTTGATGCCAAACGACGAAAAGTATTAGGCCTATTATACCCACAGCGATGTGGCAACACTATCTTTTTTCCGAAATTGTGATCAATCTAGCAACACAAAAGATTGGATCAATATTTAGGAATTCCGTCTTCGCTAAGTTCAATTCTTAACCGATCGTCAGCTGCGGAGACATTTCTTTGAGTCAAATCCAAATATCTGATTCAAAAGTCATCGGCAATAGCTCGGACAGAAGGAAGACAGACCTTTAAGCAAATCATCAGTGAAGATTGTTGGAGCATCGTCTTGGCTTCTGTCTGTGGGGTCTGAAAGTTGAAGGTCCGTTGGAGATTCTGGGTAGGCCTACTTCGAGCGCTGAAATTTGATGCTTCAGCATCATTCTGATGCTGAAACGTTTAAGAAGCTGTCATTTGATGAGAGAGATCTTTCTTATTGTTGCCTTTACATGTCCTTCATTTAACTTGGCAGTGATGAGCTTTAATAGACTTTCATGTTTTCTGAAGTGCTTATCATCCTCTGACAATCCTCCGACATTTGTCTGCAATTTGTCTGAAGTTACGCACTTCTGAACATGCTACCATAAAATTCAGAAAAAATCGCAGTCTGATTCTTAGTGATAGTCGTTAGGTTTGGAGATGTTGAAGGTTCCTTTACCCTCGGCGAAAAGCAAGCTGAAGAATTTGGGTCCAAGCAGCCGAAGAATTTTCGGCTCTTGCTACATTGTAGAACATCGGAGTAGCGACGATGCTTGGCACCTTTCTGAGCTACATTTAGAAGAGAATTCCTTGCTCGCCATTTGGGTAGCAGATTAGTCAAATCATCAATGCACTGGTTTTGGGTCCTTTCGACCCTACGACGGGAGTATCTCATCACATATACGATATATATATATATATATATATATATATATATATATATATATATATATATATATATATACGGGCCCTAAGACGATATCTCGTCATTTCCTAAATTTCATTTCAGTTAATCTTGTATCAATGTAGGCAGTACAGCAATCACTTCAGGTGGTGTTCAGCGCATTAGGGTTGAAATAATAAACATCTGTTACCATTTCTTTTGACAGAAATTGTCCAATATACGCAATAACAATAATTTCTGACAACAGTAACTGACGCGCATCGATTTCACTTTCGTCGGTGTGAATAGCTCGACTCCATTGCGACCCTTCAATGATGACGATGACCAATCACATAGGAGATGAGTTCTACAGGGTTCCTTTCTTCATACGACTGGGCATCATTTGAGAAGACAGGAACTGCGAGAGGTAGCATTCAATCCACCATTCTGAAACCGACTTGTATTGACAAATATTGAAATGGGCAGCATCGACATAGCAGACTAGCCATCAGTGGCGTCTTCTCCGTACCTGTGGTGCCTTCTGCGCATCCTCAAAAAATAATTTTCCAACAATTATAAAAATGAAAGGTGTCATCATTCATTTAAATTCGATAGCTTCCCGTGACAGCTGTGAACATCTTTCCGTCTCAAAGTCAGACGCTCAACCTCATTGAACAGTTTTGCAGCACGCGTGCTCGAATCACAGCTGTTTTCTTCGAACAATTAGACACACAAGCTGGTCGTGTACGTGTTCAGACGGAGCATTGATGTTCAGACACAGCGAAAGAGAGTTGTGTGTGTGAGAGGCAGTAAGCGCACGCGCCCGCGCCAATATTGGCTTTTCCGATAGACATGATGCTTTACCTTCTCCAATTTTTGCTATGAAATTCTGCGCGATTCTTGATCGAGTCACGGTATCTAAATATACGTAGTAAGGGAAGCAGCTTTTGGATAAAAAAAAACAAATTGCATTTGAAAAAAATCAAAAAAATACTTAAATTTTGAAATTAACTTCAGCGTGAAAGGGTTGCACACTAGGGCTTCTTCAGAATCGCTGTCAAATTTCTTCTCGAATGGCTTGGATGTCTTTCATTCCCAGTTTTGAAAATGTGGTAGCGATGAAATCTGTCACGGTGGTCACAACTTCGGTCTCTACATGATTGGCGTGGTTTGACAAAATAATCAGGAGACAAAAAATGGCCAGATAAAATACAGTTCGACAATTCATCAGCGCATGGAAAACAGAATGATTCACCAGCTTGAATGTCTCCACGTCACATTGTAGATATTTTTCAGAATTGACATTTTGATGTCGAACTGCTCTCGATGATAAAACGATGTTTCACGACGGCTTTAATTAATCTACGGGATGTACTGCAGTCTACAAGGATGGACAATTTCTTCATATCAATTGCGTTTCAAAAGCATTGTGAATGTGGAATCAAAGCCATATGAACCATAATGAAGTTACGTGAAGCTTAAACTGCATTTTTTTCATTTGTTTTAATGCTGGGTTTCCTGGAACCTGTACGGAATCAAGTTCTCTCTCTCAACAATTCGCGCTTCCTTGGAATATTTATTGATGTGTGAGTCAAGCCTTGTGCATGTGACATCATCTGTGTGACCGAAAACCAAAATAAAACGATGTGTTTCTTGATAGCCGTAGGCCCTAGGTCATGAAGCCGGTTTCAATTGTGATCATGACCTGCGCCTGCGGGGACGAATGTTCCTCGAATACGATAGACGGCTATCAAGAAACACATCGTTATATTGGTTCGTTTTTCTATCACGCAAGTAATGCGTGTCTGATGAATGAAACTGCACTATTGCCCGTGATTCAATTCAAGATGCAATTAAAATTCCTGAGACTGGTTCAGATGAAACAATGCTTGAAATATGTCCGACATGACATAAAACGATATTTTTTTTTGAGCCCTTACCAGCCCCTCCGCTTCTGGCTGAATCTAGAGACCTGAAATCGGCATTAAAAAAATCTGGAATTCCGGAAAATACTCCATCTGATCTCAGACTAATGAAAACCTCACGAAATAATTCCCAACTTCAATCTTCCAATTACATCTTAACATTGATAAGATACGAAGGGTGATCAAATTGATCACGCTCCCACTTACAAGTACATGACTGCTTCATATGACAAGAAAATGACTTTTATCAATTTTCCGTGGCAACTCCCTATCTATGAATCAGCTATTGTTTGTTGTCCCCAATCAATACTGATTGATCAAACAGGAAATGAACTTTGCTCTGTATTTTGCAAGAAAAGCACTACAATCGCTCTGAATGAATCTAATCCTACAATTATATTTTTGTCTCTGAATGTGTTTTATCACTGACTTTCAATATTTTGCTGGTTCATAACAAATATCAATCTCACCACTCAACTGAGTCTGTAAAAACTGTTGCCCAACCGTAGTTGATCAAAATGATCCGCTCCCGCGTCTTCAAGTTGGGTCAAGAGCTTCAAATTTATGGTTATCATATCGATCACCCTTCGTATCTTAACTTAAGGGTGGGTCAAGAGCTTCGTATCTTAAGGGTTAACGTCAACTTTAAAACGTAAATGAGTTCGTTTAATAAATGAAAACAAATCATTTAAATTCTTGAGAAATATATTAAATCAAAGCTTATCCTGTATAGTTTCTCAAAAGATGATGCTACCATTGACAAAAATCACGCCAAAAGAATAAACAGCTAATGTAAGAACGTTTGAACTTCATTATATAGATTGGTATAGATCACTTCTTCATACAATTCCTGTGACAAATTAATGTTTCAAAAACTTAAGACTTCGCAAGTTAACGGCATCGGACAGCCTGAAAGTTACTGCCTAAGCAGCACAATTGACATGACAAAAATATCACGTCCTAATTAGATATGTAGCAGCAAAAATATCATAGCATTCGAGAGTTTCAATAATCATTTATTCCAATGAGTGAAAAAGATCTCACACCAATACCATTCATTAGCTATCTTCAAAGGCGCACCTGCAAAGTTAAAATAATTTTCTTCTATAGTCCCTAGACATCACGTTTAGTGAATTAATGATGTCAACCGAACACCTTAACTGATCGCTTTAGTCTTTTCACTCCAAGCTTGTCGAAGCTTTGACCTCAGAAGGATCTGCTGTTCTTTGATATTCGCCCAGTTATCTTCAAAATACAACCGCTCTTGCTCTGTAATGAAGGCTTCACCGGACTGGAAAGGAGAAAAGGAAACCGTTAAGCTATTTCTCACATCATGTATACGAAGAATCACTGTACGTGTATGCTTGAAACATCAAAATGTTCAATGTGCTCTACTAGGAAAGAAGACATGAAATATACATATAAAAAATAATTAGTAATTTAAATTGGCATGTTTGAATTGACAACTACCGCATTAATACTCGTACATGTAGTTGCAAGTCAAATCATTCATGGTTTTTCTAGTCCACTTTTTCCCAACTCCCAATCTGCGAACAAACTTTAGTGCGCGAAAGGCCACTTGCGATAATCAATCTAGTTTTTTAGGCCTCAACTGTCTACATGTGTTTTCTATCCTTTTTCCAGGTGAATAAATTAAACAGCAATTTTAACCCAGCTACTTGCGCGAAATAGGTATTTTAGCTTTAAGTAAGATTCAGACGTGCCATAATTTAAGCTACCTGCATCCTAAGCTAATTCAGAATTTCGTGAACAGTGCGGCTGATTTCGAGGTAAATTTTCAGATAGGCATACCTGTGAAAATTAATCATTACCATGGTTCGAATTATTCACAATCTGACATTCAAGCATTCATAAATCTAACATTCTGTTGAAATTCAGTTGAATTCTGTTGCAAAATTCAGCGTCTCCAATTTCTAGCCATTAATAAGTTAACATTGAATAACGATCAAGATCAAGTTTACTTGGAGGCCCTGTATATCGATTTTGTTTCAAGAAGATACAGTAGTACGTCGCTACACACGACCACACCTATACGTGATGCAAGCTCCCTTGTCAATTTGCAACACCTGATTTTGTGCAATCACTTCCCTGTTCCTAATACATATTACTCATTTTCATCAACATGGACGAAAAGCTGAAGCCACCGATGCATCATGTCCGGTCCCATTAAATAATCCAATTGAGAAATAAGCTGTAGCTTCAAATATAGCAATACAGACCGTTTCACAAATAATTCCATAAAAATGTCGACCCATTTTCAAATGTAATTTTCGCATGGAAGATGTAATTCAATTTTCAAACTATACCATATGAAACATCATATTCCATAGATTATTTTGGCATGTGTATTTTAATTTCACAAGTGGTCAGTAGGCCCTACGAACGAAAATTGAAGGTTTTCTTTGACGAAAGATTTCAACATGAAGACGACTGAATTCTTGATGAAAATTGTCTGACAGAGTTATCTATCCATCAGTTACTTAATGATGAATGGAGGTCACAATTGTGTGAATGTGCAAAAAGATACACCATGAGCAAGATTTATCACAAAATTGTCGCTCAAACAAATTAATCACATCTTATTCATTGAAAGAGAAGCTCAACATCGATAAACTTCATGTTATGTGAAAGGCCATGCTTCATTTGTTAGGCTATTCGTGTCAAGTCCGCTTAGTTGTGGTCAGCAGATTTAAAAATTATTCAATTTTGGTCATTTTATTTACTGTTGCCTACAGAAGGAACTACACAAAATGCAAATTTTTGATTGTTATCATTGAATCAGGGTTTCAATAAGCCTTCAGATGCATTTTTGAATTTTGACAAAATTTAGAGCATTCTCATTCAAATTTTTTATATAACTTGCGTCATTTCACTTTCTTCCAAGTGACTGTGAGATTAAGCACTGTAACCGTTTCAACACAGCAACTCTTCTTCTATTTAAGCTAGAATGTTCGTGCATGTGCTTAAATGAAACCTGATGCCATCAGCTCTAAGAATACGTAAATTTGATTAAAAATCGGCCCATACGTTCTCTTACAAACTTAAGAATCATCTTTGATCATTTTGACCACTGTGCCAATCATTATTCTGCTAGTTTTGAGTTCATCGAGATATTCAAATGTGCATAAAGCACACACGCTCACACAGCAAGAAGTCTGTAGAGACGGCTTCGCGACAAGATTCTATTGGGTCTCGATCTGCGGAAAATGCCCCGGTCATCGAATACCCGATAAATGCTATGATTGACAGGAGGACCGATTGGTTACCATTGAACAGGCGACAACTTATTTGGTGCGATTCATGAACATACCATGCAAATTCTTTGTGTTGTAAATAACAATTGATTAATAGTGTGCGGTCGGATCCCACATTGAGCAATCAGCTGAGCAGACCACAGCATTAACGCACGTTGCAAGTTGCATAGTGTTAGTCGACTTTGCAATTACATTTGATAAGATAAACGAAAGAAAATGCTAAGTTTTCCATTATGCAACGATTAATGGAATGGTCTGTAGATGCAGATAATTTTCATTAAAAACACATAAATACTATTTGAGGATAGATGCCTCAGTCCATTGCATGAGGTTGAGAAACATTGGTCTAAACTATCTAAACTGCGAACCATTTAAGTGCTTCGGTAATCTCTCGACTTTCGATTTGCTTTCACATAATTCTACACACACTTTCATTAATTATTCATTCTATGAAATTAAGAGCAAGTACGATGTTATCGATATTTGATATTACTTACCTCATTTTCTTCTGACGTTGATACTGATGAATATTCAAGAACAAACTGATCGTCTAGTAACACTCTGGCCAGTGGAGCTCTGTGCGACCCTGATGATTCGAATCGATGATTATTTCGTTTGTTCTCGTTTCTTTTGGAGCCATCACCCCAATTTTTAGAATTACTGCATCTCTTATTGATATTAGTTGAAGATGATGCGCGCTCGCAATTGAGACAGCATTGGACATCGTTCTTATGCCGCCCATTTTGCACTTTTGGTCGACTGCTGTACGATTCTGAAGACTTTTCTGTGCATGAACATTGACAGGAAGTAGTAGAACGGATTTGGTTGGATAGCGGCAAGGAGGGGGAGGAAAAGGATGGCGATACTGGATTTGAACAATGCTGCCGTTTCCCATTGTTATTGAAAACCTGACCCTTCGGAAGAGAACAATTATTTCGAAGAACATGTGAATTTGAATTCTTCTCTGAGGATTTCAGAGCTGAACGAGTAGACAGAGCACCACGATAGGAACAAGAGCCGGACGAGACGCAATTGGATGGAGGATCGCCAGTTGTTTTGGATTTACGTTTGGTCGGCTGATTAGGCATTGAATTTCCGTCCCCACATTTATGGTTCTGAAGAGTGGTGTTGATGTGACGCATGCCGTTTGGTGAGTTTGAGCTGTCGGATTTGCCATTGAATGTCCGCTGAGAACGAGATGACTTTCGCGAGGTACACTGGAAATATTAGACAGAGGCTCAATACTTCAATTGAAAATTAAAGCTGCAAGTTTCAATTATGATTCAACCAGCACACCACGTTGGAACAAATTCTTAACATCTCAATATAAGTGTATATGTGCAAGTTTAGTGCACCCTCTATGAAAGAGACGGAAACGCGCCTACTGCAGTTTAGTGCACCCTAAAACAACGGCGCATTCTCCCGCAAACGATGACTACGCACATTACACCGAAGCGCGCGCTCTGTGTAATGTGCGAAGACGAAGACGAAGACACAAAGACACTCATTTATAACTATAGGGAAGAACGAACGACATTCATTCTGTTGATTAAATCATGTTGTTCTCACATGCATTTTAGGGTGCACTAAACTGCAGTAGTGCCCATGTCCAATGTACATACTATATTACTAGGAGCGATTTTTCAATTTAAGATCATTCAGAAGACGAGATCAAGAATACGAATCACACAAAATGTAACATATCATAAAACACAAAAGCAAATGCAAGCCTAATAAGAAAAATCCAATGAATAATTTTAATTCTAGCATGAATTTTGTCTCAAGAACTTTCAGACATGGTAAAGAAATGAGACAAACACATATTTCTTATATCTATGTGCACCAGTGAATAGAAACTTGATTGAAGAGCTTGTGTATATCACTCTTACCGCAATGAGATTTGACGTTATGCAGAAATCCAAAAAAGTTACATTAACCCACAATCAGCTTGTGTTAATTCAGAAATGTAACAGTGACGATCAGTTCTTAATTTGATTAACTTTAATTGTTTAGTTTCAAAAAAAATCAGGTGACTGTGGAAACCAGCAACTGGCACAGGTGATTTTCAGATCAATGTAGAAACAATATCATCAGATTTGTCAATCAAGTTCATTGAATCAAATGTACTTCAGAAAAATATTAGCAAAGCAAACTTTACTTCCTTATTCTCATTCGTGCACAAATAGACTGCCGTTAAATACATGATAGTACATTACGTTGAAAATAAGCTGTGGAGTTCGTTTGAGTTTAATACAAAGATTTTGCCAACCTTAGAGGGGATGCATGAAGGAAAAACTGGTTATTTGAATGTCATAGAGCAATGAATTATCAAGCTGAAGTTGTTTGGTCAAATAATTAGCCACCACCGAGTAGAAAGAATATGCGTCTCCAACAAAAAATCTTCGAGCGTTAGAATGAGGACATCAAGACTACAGAAAACTTTTACAATATTCCCCAAGTGCCAAAGAGGACGAATGCCTGAAACTCTATCGGACCTCTATCTAATTTGAGAGGTAGAGTTGAGACCAGAAAACATAGAATGAATCAGTGGTTTCTGGGCTTAGAAAAGAATCAAAAAATTGTTGTGACGAGTGTCTATTGACCTCAAGAAAATGTCATTCAAAAATGTCAATACTCAATATTCTTCTGCATTTAGTGTCCTTCCAACCGGTGATGCCTGCAATCCCTGGAAAAACTCATGCATCCCGAGGATCCGGAAATTGACTCATATATGATTGAAGAACGTCAAAAGGCGAGAATGAGAATGAATGCATTAACCTTCATTGATGACTATGCAGGTGCTGGCATACTGAAAGCAGGATCCAGTCTACCCCCGCTTTAGTCATAATCAAATTTGAGGGCTTTTTGAGGACTGATGATGAAAATTTGAGGGCCATATCTAAATTGTTATTTAAGATGCAGCCTACACGTTAGTTGTACAATAGCCTTTCCTGGTAAGCTAGTTCAACCCTTTTGCAATAGATAGTTCCATCAGCTGTAGAGAAATTAAGTTGGAGACTGAAAAAAACTGATAATTCAGATTTGAAATGTTCAGTTGGAGCCAACAGAAAATGTTCCTCTAAAAATGTTGTAATAGAAAATAACATACTGTATATATACAATACAAAAAACTGCGAATCAAAATCACGTATGAAATTTGGACTCTTTTCTACTTCTCCCGCCACATTTCACATGTCAATCGTGCAACATCACGACCGATCTTTTTTGGCAGATGAAAGCTATAAAACGAGAAATCTATCTATCAAAGTTTCTGGGAAGACAACTCTCATGTCTAATAGCTGGATTTCTCCACGCATAAGATAGTCATATTAACTTAGTGATGACATCCAGGACACTAACTCTAAGACAACATCAAATATTAAAAACATTACCTTAACACGGATGCCTGATGTTGCGATATGTGATGTGAAAAAAAGCCAAAATTTAAATGCAGATTACATAAAATCTCTTCGTGACTCCTATCGGAATACAAATATGCTCATGATGAATTATTATGAGTTCATAAAGCCGTAATGTAACCGTCATATAACCGTAATGTCACCTCATGATATTTATGTCCATAGAGATGAGAATGAATCTCTTATCCAACCAAGTTTTTATGTGCAGCATATTTTTTAAGATTACACATGTGTGTAATTTATTTATCAAGTTTGGCCGAAACGCCTGTAACGAAGGTCTTTACAAAACGAGCGACTTCTGAGACAGTGTCCCGTGAACACAAGCAGCATTGCCGCGATGAACCGCAAGACCCAGTTGTTCGGTTAAGTAGGTCGTGGTCATTGGATCACTCGTTTTGCTGCCTATTTGGTGGACCAGTAAGTTGCAGCAGACACAAGGCTTCCCAGAGCTTCAATGCAACTCCTCGAAAATCGTTGGCAGGCATCAATTCATTGTACTTGGACAACTACTTCTTTGTCTTCGGCCTGTTGCCATCGTCCCTTTGAGAGTAGGACTAGCGACATGTCATCTGGGCATCTGCCGGCTTTTCAATTGCTATCTCAGGCAACTCGCTATGAAGAGAACCCATGTACACCACTTTTGTCAGCCACCTCCCCACATGAGCATTTTGTGTGGCTGACAGAGAGGATAGCTACAGTATAGCAAATAAATGAGTCGCACAGTGGCTAAGTGCTTGGTCTAGCGATCTTTAAGACTGGATGTCGAGCTCCGAGTGTCATTAGAAGTCAGCAGGAAGGATATACGGACAAAACCTATCACAGCGCTGAATCTGAAGTCTTGACTATGCCAGCGGGGGAGTAGTGACAGTTCAGCTTCACACAGCATAGATAGCCTACTCAGAGATACCGATTACTGCCTCTTGTTTCTGTCCGGTATGGTTCTCTGAAGAGATCACGACCCTGACAGCCATTGCTCCTGATGATGGCAAGTGATAGAGATTGATATGGAAATATCAGTCTCTCTTTGGCTGACCTGATTGGCCAAGTACGCACATATGCAACAGAAACTTTCAACTGTCAGTTTACATGCATCTGTCACACGAAAGGCATATCTTTGACTCAATATTCCGTCGTGGTAGATCAGTGTCCGCGCCAGATTGACTGTGAAATTCGAAATTTGCAAGGCTTTTCCCTAAAATTCAAGGTTATTCAAAGACGTGGGCATCCTCATTCGTCAAATGGAAACATTATTGACACAATATTACCACACTGCTCTAGCCTCGTGATCTTAAATAACCGAGTGTGCACGCTAAATGAGGTGTTCATGTTCGGGTTCGCCAGAATTCAGTGATCATTGACCTTCTTGCCTCTTGAAAGAACAACAGGCAAACCACAACAGGCAGACAAGATAATTTTGCACACTATGCAGAACAAAAATTACAAAATAATAAAGACTACAATTATGCAGCAATCACACTGCTCCGAAAATGCGCAAATTTTTGCAAATGCTAGTATAACTAAGAAATTAGCTAGGTTACTGAGGAAGATAAATGTCTAAATCCTACAAGTTGCAGAATCTATCAATTTAGATGTTAATTAACGCAAAAATTTACTCAATAGGTCTGTTGTGTTTTATATGTGAAATCTGCTGAATTAGTCACTAGCCAACGATATTTAATTTTGTGGCAGCAAGTGACAATGTACTGAAGCTTATAACTTTGCATGTGTGCATAACATTAAAATCACTTACTTGTTTGCAATGATTGTTTTCTACCACCTGCCAATCAGCACTTCTTTCGTCTTCAACCGGCTCCTCGGGGGGAACTTGCAACTTCTGAGATGCAGTATGTGTCGGAGTCGATAACTTGCAAGGCTCCACCTCGTCTTCCTCATCTCGCTCTTCCTCTTCATCGTCTTCCAAGTCGAACCCAAACTCGTCCTTGGACGGAGAATGACTACAAGTATCGCTAGCATTTTCTGAAGTGGTTTTCCTCGCGAGTTTTTTCTTTCTCTTCTTCTCCCTCTTTATCTCCTTCTTCATTTCTTTCTTCTTGGTCTCTTCCTCGTGCTCCAGCAGAAAGAGATCCATATTCGAGTACCCTCTCTTCTCTTCAATTGCAAGAACCAAGCGCCTTTTCAGACATTCCAGACATGTGTTGACAAGAATCATCCACGTCTGTTCTTCAGCTTTCACTTTTTGACATAATTTGTGAAGTTTCTCGTGTAGGACGATGCCAAGACATGTCAATACTTCTTCTTGGGCAACGTCCATCGTCTTCGCATGACGCTCACGTCGACTGCAATAAGAGGAAATAAGCAAATACAATAATAGTTCCGGTGGTCGCGGGTTCTGACAATGGAAAACTCATTTCCTCTATCATGTTTCTGTTTACGACAGATGGATTATTGTGGTTTGACAAAACAGTCGAGAATCACTGCATCAATTTTGATTAAATCATCTCGGAATCGGAAATCCGATGTAGCAAAACTTCGTGAAAGATATCATCGGAATCATCGTGATGAACTGCTACAGCTTGTAGACAGCAGAGTTGAATATAACATTGACATGATCTAAGTGATGCAAAAAAAGAAGCGTTCTTAAAACAAAGTGGCATTGATTGCTTTTGCCACGAAGGAGTGCAAACGACGAGGAAATTAGATTTAGTGAGCCTCCGAATTGGGTTTTTCGGGTTTGAGCACACAGACTTTGGAAATCTGTCGAAATTTATGCATATTTTTCTCACGAAGGTTGATGTAATGTTATTCCTACATGTAGTGCTAAGGTCTGGGCAATTTTCGTCTTTTTGCATTGTTCTGATAAAATAACAAGGTGAATCTTAAATATGGTATGTGCATTAATTATTTCATAGAAAATCATACTAATATCAGAGAATATTTCATTTTCTCAGATTTTCATATTTTTGCGGTTTTGTTATCTTTCTATTCGGTGCAGCGCTTGCCCGTGGAGGAGAGTACAATTAAATCTGGCTGATGGACCTTCCTGAAGACTACCTACGGCGCTTAAAGAGATCGATTTAAACCTGAGATGGAACTTTTATACAGCTCTAAATTTTCTTGGATTCCTGTAATGCGAAACTTTCAAGTCATAGAGTATTAGCACAATATCTTGAATGGTTCTCGAATCTAATCTGCTCGGGTCGGGTTCGGGTAAAATTTCTAGACCCAACCCGACCTCGGGTTGGCTTTTAGTCAGAGTCGGGTTCCAAAGTTCATGAAGCCCGATCCGACGCTCACCACAAATAAGTGCACAAGTACAAAAACATTTTTTCTAGACATACATCATCCTCTATCTTCAATCTAGAATTATTGAATCAAGCTATGATCGGTGTTGTAAGCTGAACTTATCGCTCTGTTCTCTAATTACATTGCATCATCCCTCATTCTTGTATAATTGAATAAAACGATTATCAATATATATGTACCGCCCTATATTTCTTATTGCATTCGTTATCTAGTCACCTTGACTTTCACTCTTTATTCTTGAATTATTGAATCAAACAACGATCTGCATTATTTAAGCATATCGCTCATTTTGTATATCTTGCGCTATAGGAGTAGGCTACATGTGTTGTTAAATTTAGCTTTATATGATCATTTAGGCTACATAATATACAGTTACATGATGATGTCTTTGATGATGATCTTTTGCTCTTCCGGTGGCAGGCAGCTTGTAACGTGATCACGATAAAGAAAACTCTTATTTACACGGATGAGAACGCGGTGTCGCAAAAAATCCGGAGGATCTTATCTATGGGGGCCCATGCGTTACTTTTACTGGGGCCGATTTTCAGCTTTGATTCAGTTTTAACTAGTAGAATTTGGATGTTTTTAAAGCTCCACAGCCGAAACCTCCACCCTTTTCGGAGTATAACTAGTAGAATTTGGATGTTTTTAAAGCACCAAAGGAGAAACCTTCAGCCTTTTCAGAGTATAACTAGCAGAATTTTGTTGTTTTTAAAGCGCCGCAGGCGAAGTATCCATCCTTTTGTGAGTGCAATCAGTAGAATTTTGATGTTTTACAAAGCGCCGCAGGCGAAGCTGTTTTATAAAGCACGAGTGTAACTAGAACAGTTTTGATCCATTACAATACATTTCACTTGAATTGGAGAATTACCAGTATGCAGAATTTGTACAAGCAAGCTCTAATCGGCCTGTAATTTTAAGTAACCACAAGCCAGACATTCTTTTAGAATGCATACATAAATCGATCGTCATGAGCTTTTTGCAACAAAGTCTTTAATTGGCACGTAGTCCTCTGTTATTCCAAAACTACTGTTCCATTTAAAAAAAACTTGATTTAAATGGAGAAAAATGGCGAGTAATTTGCCATGAAATTTTGTGGCGATCCGCTATATAGTATGTACTCGTACGTTGTAGGAGAGGGGACGAGGAAACATAAATCACGCATCAGGTATACAACATAAATGAAGCTTAGTCTAGTAAAAAAAAGTCCAACATCCACAAAAAGGCCCACTGATTATCACAGGGGGGATGAATGGAGATGATCAGAGGGGTCTTATGCAACGACTCATGATTGAAGATGTTTTGACCTAAGACCGGACCATGGGTTACTTCATGAAAATGATTCCATCTTAGGGGCCCACATACCTAACCCCTCCTGTTTTTATTGAATTTTCTGGCGAATCTCAGAAAAGACCTAGATGGTCGTCAAAAAATCCGGAAGATTCTCTTCCCTGTTATTATCAAGGCTCAGCATTTGAGTAATAGTCACCCAACGAATTGCTAGTTTAATGGACAATACCTCTCAAAGGTTGTCATGAGACGGAGGATTTGTAAAATGATGCTCCTTATAAAAAAGCATGGATGTAGTAACAGACACAAGTTCATCAAAACTAAGACCGTGATAATGACGATGGAAAAGGTGCTACAATACTGTTACAGGCTTTGATAGAGAATATAAGAAAAGTGTAGTTATTGACATGAAAGGTTCGGAAATCTGTTTTGTACTTGATGTGGACATTTTTCATTTATTTTAATTATTTGTCTAATGTCAAAAATGGTATATCATAAAAACCAAAAATGACAACACCATATAGCATGTAGAGTAAAATCGATTAGAATGCTGTAAATTAGGCTATTTT
The DNA here is from genome assembly GCA_907163375.1 of Prostheceraeus crozeri. Taxonomy (NCBI): domain Eukaryota; kingdom Metazoa; phylum Platyhelminthes; order Polycladida; family Euryleptidae; genus Prostheceraeus; species Prostheceraeus crozeri. The sequence goes on along the minus strand of CAJQUW010003361.1, from coordinate 205,961 downwards.
GGATACATTGGCATAAAAATTCAGGTGTGTGTCTGAATGTCATATTTAGTGCTCATGTCCGCATTTCCATGGATTTGTCCGAATAGTGAGCGTATGTTTTCTATGAGGACTCAGCAATTTTTGTATCAAACCATTATAAATAATTTGAAATAGTGTCCGAAAGTATTAATGAATAGAAATGTATCCGAAAATGTAAATCTCGATTTTTATTCCTCAGCTTTTGCGAGCTTTATTTCATGCATCAATTAACAATTAATTCAACTATCCATTAGCTCACATTGTTTTATGAAAAATTGTACAACGCATCTAAAAGTAAAGTACAAGGCATTCTAAAGTGCATTCATTTAGTCTTCACTTTTATTGCAGATCTGCAATGGAAGAGCTGTTTCCTACACGTAAATATTCATTATACGCACATTTCCATGATTTTCTTTAACCAGAAATCATCTTATCCTAATGTGATTTAGAACAATCTTCGTACTCTTTAGCCATAAATATAACTTTTGTACCTGTTCGTCAGTTCGGGTTCAGCTCTACTGATTAAACCGGAAATAGTGTCGTCAGCTGAATCGATGTGTAGATGTCCATCCGATCGACAAACTTTTATTCCACTGAAAATATCTCCATCGTAATCTTCCTCACTGTCAGGATTCGCCTCCTTCAATAACAATTTATATGCGCGTTCGACCTTCGCTTTGCATTCCTGACAGAATCTATGCTTTTGTAAATAAGAATCCAATGCTTCAACAAAGGCGTCGATATTGATCGTGACGATTTCATCTCGACTTGATCTATTCAGCGACTTCCAGAAATCCATCCAAACGCTGAAAAGAGATAATTCAAGTCACTTACTTGCCATTCATTCATACATGTCCGATCAACTATAATTCGTCTCACTTAAGTCTGCTCATTGTGCTCACTAACATAAGACTTATCACCATAACTTCGTTGACATCAATAAGTACATGGTATTCCCAATATATTTATCTGCATTCACATAAGAAACTATTGATCGCAAGTGGTGACAGAGTTGACTGTTAAATAGATTTCATATTTCAAACTTTCAGGGGTTGAAGCTCACCGAGTAAAAATCATTCGACATAAAAGTTCAGCATATTCAATGAGAAACATCAAGTTTATTTATTTTTCTGCCATAACTCAAAACCGTAAACCGTTTACTTAAAATGCACCGTTTTGAGCTACGATTACGATATTCATTTTCGATGAAAACATGCACTACATAAATGATAAATGGGACACATTTCATCCAACTACAGGGGCGTTGAAACTATTTTAGAACTATGGCCACAAATTACACACGCATATACAGCATCACCATTACGGTAATTCAAGCATGACATGTGAAATTTGAGTTATAAGACTTAATAAAGTGAAGTTCAAACTGCCTTATAGCACGGTATCTTAGCATGAAAAAAGCATGACACCCATTAACGTAAATTCATAGATTGTAAATTGCAATTAATCCAAAATCTTAATGTTTATCCATTGTAAACGAGCAATTTGAATTCATCGAATGAAAGACGAAGCAAATTGAATACTACATAATGGAATACAAGAAGCAAACTGCGGAGAGGAGCTTGCTTTATTAAAGGTCAGAGCAGCAGAAAATATGCAAGTGAAAACAGCTATAGACTTCACCTCTAAGGAATTTCGGGCACCCTTTTATTGCTGGCCGACTTCGCAACATAGTGGATTGGCCACCTTGCATTCGACTTCTACCCAATTCCTCGATCAGCTTCTGTACTTTAGCTCAGCGAGCGTGTTTGAGTATTTCGTCATTGTAATTTAAGACTAACATAAACCGGTTTTTGTCCATAGATACTTATGCTCAACGTCACCACGGCCTCTTGTAGAAACATAAATATTGATTTAGAAGTAGTCCTGTGGTTGCTGAGAATTCTACTTGAAGAGAATTCGATATTATCGATAGAAGTTCAAATGCACTTGCAACATTGTAAATTGTAATTTTTTTCTATTTTCTATTCTTCAACATATTTTCCCCTCTATGTATTCAGATGTTCTCTATATGTTTTCCCGCGACTTCATCTTTAGGCAATTTTTTAAATTCTAGGTGGGAGACTCCCTTCGAGAATGGCGTTCAGAAACAATTGAACACCATGACGGTGACTGCAGCTCCGTACATAGCTGAGTTCATTCAGACTTTAGTGATAAGCATAGATTCTCAATAATGTAATGATTACTTTCTAGTGTTACTACGTATATCAAGGGATAATCACTGTCTAACGAATTAACAGAAACAGCAAACCCTGGATCAATATACAGTACTGTACTATTCCTCCTAGTGAGATAATTTACAACGCTTTTGAAAAAATAACTGAACATGTTGCTATTGACCCAGTAGTACGAGATTACATCTATACTTTAAAAGAGATAGGCAAAAATATTCAATACCTAAATTGGTCAGATTTCCATCTCAATCAAGTCTTACATTCCTTAGTATGTCTCATACTCATTCAAATCATCAAAAATTTTGAGGTTCAAGAGATTAGGGATATCTAGATAGTGATATCAGCAGCATCCATCCGGAAGCGTTTAGGGAACCTGCGCGCAGCTTCAGTCGAGCTGAGATTCGGTTCGCCAGCTATCATGGTAGGAATACCAAGTGGAGAATTAGAAATTCATGTTTTAGATCTGATGTCAATTTCCAATTAAAAGCCCCGGTATCATTGGCTTCCAAAAATATACATGTGCTCCGCAATCCAATTCCACAGGAGATTTACCAGGTGCTCTCCGCGCTCCAGACTGCACTCGTTTACGTTGTTGCAGCTTTCAATGTGATATTGATAATCAAGTCAAACTGAGTCACTGCTTTCATTGTTCTGACTTTATTGAACATCTGGTCACCAGGAGTACTACATGACATTGTCAGATGACAAAAATATAATCTACCATTTTAGGTTAACCAACAGGCTTCAATTAGCTCGCAGCTTCATATCTGCTGATCATGTTATATGGTTATGAGTCACGTTGCGAGACTCATTATGAAAAGACTTACCGGTCAGAGAGACTGTCAGAGAGTCCCAACGTAGACCAATATGGCCTTAAATGTGCGGAAATGCTTTGCACTAAAAATATCACACGCGATTCACACGCGATTCAGACACTTCATTATAAACCAATTACGCAATACACCGTATATCGAAAGCGAATGATGTTGAAGGTTTAAACAATTCTGTTCAACTTTTCTCATTTTATCATTAAGTCCAATGTCCGCGCTCTGCACAAATTGATAACAGAACAACATTATAACTCGATCTACCAGATGACCTTCTTCGTTAAGTTCCTTTAAGTTAAATCAATGCATTGAGCAAAGCAGAATTAACAAGTAATAAATATACTTTAATCAGCGATCAATTGAAAGAGAAGCTACTGTCAAGTATATTGCAGTATTGACTAGGCCTTGATTTGTCATTTTTTTCTAGTGAGTTTTATCATTTATGACTTCCCACCCAAGAATAAAAATGGTAATTATTTTTACTAGCATTAATAATTTCGGATTCTTCTTAGGCCAGTGGTGGGAAACCAAGTTGGGATAGCGGGCTACCAATTTTAAAAGGCAGTATAAGCAGAGTTGGAAAAGTCGGAATTGGAATTGGAATTGACCTTGATAAACCTCAATTCCATTTTTTCGATAGACCTGTGATAAATCTGTTTGTACAAAAATTGAAATCACAGTATTCGGCCGTTGTGTTAACTGCACGCAGAGATAAGAGAGAGATAGATCGACAGAGCTAGTTTTATTCTATTGTTGAATAAAGGGTGCTAATTGTGACTTTGATGGGCCTACAGCCACGGACAATGTTAATTCAGCAATTAAGCAAACAATGAAAAGATAATTATCTTTGTTCAATCTGTTATTTAGTTATTTATCATGTAAGATAACTAATCAAAATAAAACAATTGTTGAATTTAGTTATTGATTGGATAAGCACAAAAATTGGAGATTAACTTAATTGTTGTACACAAGAAAAACAATCGGTTTGGAAAGAAGAAAATTAACCCTGCATTAAAGGGCAGCCTGTCAGTTCAAATCACAATATAGACAGTGTCAACAAATTGTTCTAAGAATTAATGATTCAATTAAAATGGCAATGACATGAAATATTATTCAACTTCCAATCACAACAATTGACAATATTAATTTTCAAGACTATAGTTATACAAATACGATACTCAACGATAAAAGAAAAACTTAAAACTTGCAGTTCACTTCTTGATGTTGAATTTACTTCAATTCGATCGAACTCACTTATACCAAAATAATATCATAAATATCATGAATATCAGTGTCACTTATACCGTCAATCTTCAATCGCGCTCGCTGATGTGTTGCCGCATACGCTACTGTGTTGTTGTTCGCTGGCAGGCAGTTGTAGTTGTTACTTTTGTAGTCAAGTTACACCGCGAGAGCACGGAGTTCTTCTAACAGCTACTGAAGATGTGAAGATGTCGTATGTGTTGTTGTTGTTTCAATTTCTCATCGTCTCTAATTTATGCAAATTTACTTGACGATAAATCCACTTTCTTTTGAAAATTGAAAGAGTTTCCTTTAATCTCTGCTCGTTAGCTTTCGACCCGACCACATTTCGTTCTTATCACGGAATTTTTAATCTCCTTTTTTAACATGGACCATTAATCAGTTTTCATGATATCATTTTTATCGTCGTTATTTCTTTCATCAACAATCGCGTTATTCGCACATTGAATTTCTTTCTTCTGTCAGTTTATTAATAGATTTATTCGCATCTCTCTCTCTCTCTCTCATAGAAGTAGATAATAGTACACTAGTATATAAGTTTGATATCTTGCCTATGTACAATGATGGCACATGGAAAAATCTATGGTTTGTAGATCAGATTCGATCTAAAACATTGTATCATATTCAAACTATTTGCCAAGTTGGTTGTGGAAGTTGTTGGCAGCAAATTTGCAGGATTTTTATGAAGATAATATTAAGTGAGATGGTGGCATTGTTTCATGTGGTATAGCCTACTATTCCCTGGGTTGGTATATTGTGTCGATTTGCAGCAGTCATTAACAACTATTTTTCAACATTCGAATTAAAAATTGGTCCACAAATTCATAATTGAAAGTGGGCGGTGCACTGGTTGTAAGAATATCTCAAGAATTCAATAGAAAAAATTCTAATTATAAGATGATTTCTCCTTCATACGGTTAAGAAACCTAGCGCTTTTGTCGAATAAACACATTGAAAGCTTCCTCACCGACAATAATTTCTCAGATAAATGAATAGTCGCTGGAACTTTTCAATTAGTCATTAAATGACACATGTGATAAAGTGTATGATGATATTCTGGAAGCTGATATTCGAAAGCATGTAAAGATTTTGAAAATTGTTCAAATATAGTGAACAGGGGAGCCCTTTCAAGTAAAATGAATACTCTGAGATTTCTTGACCTCTGATTTGAAGCTGGAGCAATGTATGTTCTGTAAATCGACATTGCAAGTTGCATATGTGACTGATAATACTCTTGATAGATTATAGGAGCGATATTTCAAAATGATGAACGTACAGAACGTTTTAAAGGATTTCTTTCTTTGTCATCCTGTCGCCGCAGTATTTTGTACATTCACTATTGCTTTTGTGTATGATCTTTGGACAAGGGGCAGCAATCCAGATCACAATTTGGCTTGATAAATAAAAATACAAATACAAATAAGAAAACATGGAAACCACCTCGCACAATTTGCGTTTTGCCCCAACTTAGTTCCCCCGGCGTGTGCCATAATTTTCATGCAATTTCCATTCTAGGACTTTCTATGGTACTGTTAATTTCTATGTTCTCTCTCTCTCTCAGCGTTTGATTCTTTGCTGACCGTTAATTTTCTTTTCTCTTTTTCACAAGATGTTGAATATTTCGTTTACGAAGCGAAAATGGCGTAGGCTGACCGGCTACATATATACATGTACATGTACACAAGAAATATGAACTATGAGCATGAGAACGCACATAGGAACAACGCAGGGAACGGCACACAGGAATAACGAGGATAGGATAAGGGCACATGGGTTAAATTGAAGCGAGGAAACTTTAGATACATTAACATATGCGCGTCATGCAATTATCGGAATTGAATCTCATTATGGAATTGGAATTGAACTGTTTCGACTGGAATTGGAATTGAAATTTCTGCTCTGGAATTGGAATTAAAAAATTTCAGTGGAATTTTTCCAGCTCTGAGTATAAGGCTTAATATTTGTTTATGCCGTGCTTTTAAGTGCACTAAAGGCTGCTGTACCGTACGTCCATATATCGTGGTCGTATTACTTAGCGTATTATTTTACATGTAAATGCATACAGCAGTATTGCACGCAACTAATTTGCTTAGTATTAAGGAATGATAATTCACTTTCTACAATTCATGTGAATATTGAAGAGCGAATAGGCTTTAACAAATCATGGGTTTTTCTTTTGTCTTATCTGTGTAATTAACCGGTTATGACTTTTTTGTTGATATGACTGACATGCCCTTATTTCATCGAAAAACAGCGTGCTGTAAATGCACTGCAACTATTCGCCTGAAAGTCGTGCAAGATAAAATTGATAATGCTACAATTGATCGTGCTGCACATACATGCGTGCACATGATATGTCACTCAAACATACGCGGCTTTCAAAAACCGTGCATGGGCTCCACAAATGGTAGCCGTGTGCTAATGACAATCGAGTACAAAATATATTGGGCATAGCAGTATACAAATGAAATTCAGCAAGAAAATTCGAAAAAATGTCCTGTCAAAGTCACGCGGTTAGATTCCTCCTCCATTTGTAGTCTAAATCTACTTACTGTAGCCTCTTTCTAGGTTCATTGAGGCGTGTTTTATTGCGTAGAGAAACGTGCTCAACAGGGCATTGAAAACCACGTGACTTCGCATAAATTCGCGCAGGTGATAACCATTTTGCGCTTCTGCGAGAAGACATTCATTGCGAAGGAAGTATGGTTGGATATTTCAAATTTTTTTTTAGCCATCATATTGCTCATTTAGTCGTCAATCGATGGTTTTGCGAATTCTAAACCCCTTTAGAAATGAATTATCACCCTTAGAAGTACCTCACAAAAGTCGAAGTCGGAGTGAGTCATTTTCACATCATCGATTTAAATTATGTCCGTGGGCCACTATAGGTGAGAAGCGATAGTGGGTCACCCAAAATGATCCGGCGGATTACGCGTTGCCCACCACTGTCTTAGGCCATCATCATCAACATCATCTCTGCTTCTGATGATGGCCTAAATTGACAAAGCGGGCAAAAGTAATTACCATCTTTTATACTTGGTTCCCAGTAAAACTCACAGGAAATATTCTGTACTTGAATGGATACCATACTTACAAAAAACATTTTCTTAATTTTTTCATAACTAAAAAATCTTTTTTGAGGTCGAAACAAAAGTGCAATCTGGAAAAGATAGACAACTTACCCAACGCTTTTTACTTTATGACTGTCCAAACAGTGAAGATTACATCGCTTGTTTTTCCTACTTTTTGGAATGACACTCACGATTCCTTCCAATAGAGGCCTGAAATTAAGAATATTCTTATATTGCTTTATGACAACAGTCCAAGGCACATTCAAAATTTATGACAAAATGCTAAAACCAATATCAATGATTGACTTTCAATCTAATCTTTTACTTTTATCCTCAGATGTTCAACATGGAGCCTAAAATTCCAACGCAGTTTTGATCTATTTTTTATAAGAAACTATTTGATCAATTTCAGAGATTGCTCCTATACATACTCCTATGTAAATATAACTTCTATATATTTGATATTACTCAAAACATACTCAAACATTACGGTCGTTGATAATGTATAATGCATCATAAATTTTTAAAACGAAACTTTACGTTGAAGTTCAACGTGGAACATGAGGTTTCATTTACGTTAATGTTCATTTGCCTTGCTTCTAGGTGCCGCCAGCAACCTAGAACATTTCATGATATTGTTGCAAGTTATCATGATATTATCAAGTATGATAACATCTATGGAACAAAATGCTCCTCTTCCGCGAATCGTCATTGGACTGTCGAATCGTCTTCCTCTAGCAGGTACAAAGATATAATTCTGACGCGACAGTCTCATCTTCCATATCTTCTAAAAGCAGCCATTACAGCGTCTGCCTTCAACCTGAAAGTCCATGATACTTCGAAGCCAATCCTGATATTCCCAGCTACCAATATGCCCGAAAAATAGCAGCTTGCTCTGGCGAATGACGTCCGCGATGGAATCATACACCAGATGCTTCTCTCAGCTCACTCCACCCCTTTTTCATCAATGGATCAATCCCACCATTCCCTTATCTGCTCTTCTCAGACGCTCCTCATTTCCAACATGTACGGCCTACGCATGCTGCCTGCGCAGATATTGTCTGACGCATGCTGCCATACTTTTCCATTTACTTTCAACTACGGGGTTCTTCAATTCTGGAGATGAAACGGTTGAATCTAACAACATAGACCACAGGACAAATTTGGAATGACCTTGAGCACCATCTCACGACTCTTGAATTGAGAATAAGTCTCAACCAGTACTAGAAATGCAGGGGTGCAGGATTGCCAGCCATCCTAGCTACTTTTAGGGTCAGATGGGATCAAGGGTGACAGAAATGGTTCCATTCTTTATTCTTAAAATTTGTCAAATTCTTCACGTTCAAGTTTTCAATTATCCATTCTTTCCTGAATCATCATAGATCGAAAGGAGTCTGCAATTAAGTTGCACGTGTTAACGCACCAACCGTGTTTCATACAAGCACCGGTTCATACATGATGAAGGCGCAAGCATTGCTAGGACAATCGTGAAAAGCCTGAGATACACAGACGACATCAAGCTAATTGCAGCCACGAAAAACTAATGCTGAGAGGCTCCTTCTGCGTGCGGACAATGAGTACGAAGATGGATGGAACTAAAACTGAACTCCAAGAAGACATAACTCACGGTTTTCGGAACGAATGAAGTTACAAAGATTGTGATTAAGCTTCAGCTTTTAAGTTGCGTTGTTGTATTATGACGGGAGAGACGATAAATAGATCGGTCGGACCGGTTGACGGATGTCTATGTTGAAAAGGTTGGAAGTCTCGACTATTTTTTTTCCGTCCTTCAAAGATTTAGCAGGTTGACCTCTAATGTTCTCGTTTATTCTATGTAGCTGTGCAGCGCACAGCTTGAGCAATGAAAATCGTTGGAAGCAAGCGTCGATTAAAGTGGTGCTGGAACAGGGTGTTATACTTCCATGAGACTATCATAAAAAAGTGTCAATGTTCCAGAAAAGGTTGGATGTGAAAGCAATTTGCCAAAAAGGGTCAAACCGAGTGGGCAATTCTTGTAAAGCATGTTATCTATGGTCACTCTTGGCCTGACCGACTGTGACGACCGGATTACAGATACTATCAAGGAATTTCATTTTTCTGCTTCAAAGATCTCAAATAGCAATGAGAAATTTTTACTGCAACCAGCAAATAACTATGAAACTGAACCATATTGACTCTCCAACATTATTTTTTTTATCATGCTGAGAAGTCTGTGTTACATATACCTGTGTGTGGCGTATCTACACTATGCTCTGCATGTAATTGTTGTATCCAGCACTTAAAGGTGTACTCCGGAGATCTTTCGACTTCAATTTTTTGTATTCCATTTTTTTGTCTGACTCTAAACTGCTTGAATCGGTTCACTCAAAGTTACTCTAACTGAATTGTCATAGCGCAAAAGCGATGCAGAAGCTTCTGATGACGTCATTGGTGATCTTCCCAATGAGAGTGAATCAACAATAGCCTTCCTATACTGTTCATTATAGGAAGCCAAAAGCGTCGATGTATGCTTGTTACCGAATTCTTTTTTCTTTTTCCAAAGAGATTACGAGGCCTTTCGGGCGTCGCAGATGTCCATCGTCAGGCAATTGAATGTAACTGCAGTGTCGTACACGCGCTGTACATGATTAGCATTCGATCATATCACGCCATTCAACAGAGACAAATAAAAGAATTCATTAGTAGAAAATAACAAAATAAGACACTACCTCTTAAGACATCGAACTAGTAGTAAGAAAATAAGTTAAAAGAAACGAAGGAAAGACAGAATCATTCACTCCACACATTCCCGACATGAAACTTAGTCTTGTTGGACGAATTGAAAGTTTGAGACTACAACGATTCCTTGATGATCCGCTTCCTCCAAACTACCTTTCTGTCTACTATCTCCATCATAGAGAGATCCACATTTAGATGGTCTTCATGCACATGTCTCGCAATCTCAGACCTGTCAACGTCTACTTGTTTCACTGCTCGAAGATGTTCTTTCTTGCGCTCCTCCATCGTGCGACCAGATTCTCCGACGTAGGACCAGGAGCAGTCTGGCTGTGAGACAGAGATCATTTGAGAATTTAATTATTGAAATCACTTTGGGACATGGAATCGTGTTATGTCACAAACGAAAATGAGGCTGATTTATTCGATATTGGTCAGACAGTATAGCATGACGCATACTCTTTGTCTTGTCGACTTCGGCGAAGTGGTCACAACATATATGACTATGTTTATTAGGAGTTAAGTCTTTCCATCCCATGCTTCGACACCATTTAATGAACAGGAAAGCTTTTGTTGTGAATCTGTAAGATACTCGTAGCTAAGATTTTCACGCTCAGCATTGGTTTTGTCGATACATTCTATTCCGAAGACAGAACACTGCACCTCTTTTACAGCAAACTTAATGATGCGCTTGCAGTTTGATGACTGTTTGTCACTGCACGTGATAAAAATGCAATTCATTCATCAGTGCGTTGAAAATCTGACGTTTGCTTACACTATTCCATCCTGCTCCCATGTTTTGAGGTCTCATGCTTGAGGAGAGCACTTTTAAGTTTATAAAAAAATCGTGGTTGCGATTGCGGCGCCATTTTTATAGTTGCGTGCTTAACATTGGATATTCCCATCATTTTGGATTCACAGTTTAACTCACTTCTATTTTAACGAAGCTACATTTAGATAGACTGTGCAAAAAACAAACAGATTTTTGAAACAGAAAGACAATATTTAGACCTTTTATGTTGAGCGATAATTCATTAAAATTTTGTTCATTTTTTTTATTCTGTTGCACTTCAAAAATGGCCCAAGGTTTAGAGAAAAATATTGCCACTTAAATCGCTGAATAGTAGAGCAACACACATTTCCATGACGTCTGCCACCCGAATGCTTTTCTCCATTACAAATAGCAACCTGCAACAGCCCCGGGCTAAGTTCTAAAATCACTAATGATCAACAGCAATTTCTCGTCAGGTGACAGCTTCCACCAGACTTCGATTTTACAATATTTCTAGATATCTAATAATATCTAATTATTAAAATAATAATCTAATTTTCAAAATATGCAAAATCGATTTTAGCATATTTTAATTGTGCGCGTTGAAAGACAAGTATGATTACTATAAATCTGAAATACATTTCATTCAACAACACTGAAAATCGCTACCTCATTACTCTTCGTGTAATATCTTTTCTAGGTTCAGCTCAACTATTTGGAAAATATGTTAAACGATAGGGCATACAATAGTGTAGGTTGATACCGGTAACTCAAAGGAAATATACAAAACAGGATGGATATAATCACATTCCTACTTAAAAAAGGAAATATCAACTAACACGTAGAGATACATGTAATGAATAAGACAAGACGAAAATGAGTTTCACTTTTTTACATATGGTGCGGACACCTCTACTAAGTTTCAGAAGACTTGAACAGATCCTTGACAATCAAACGGTAGCCTTACTATCAATTAACTTACTTGAAAACATAGAGAATCATAAACAGCTGCTTCAAAGGCTGTCTCTCAGAAACCAGGTACTCGTCCTCAAGAGTAAATTCACATGAAGTATGATGTTCCACACACTTGATCAGTTTAATCGGACTTAAAGTATTATAGTCCATTTCACTGACCAACTGAAATAATGTTTCCACCGCTCTTCTACATCCAACACAGGACACAGTTGTACTAAGCAGATTAATCATGTCATCTGAACAACATTTAAGACAATTGTTGAGTTCGTCATCAGTTAATATTTTTATCTTTTCAACGAACAATTGGAATTCTTTTTTATGTTCCATTTTTTCGTCAGCAACATCTTGAAACTGATCTAACATATTTGAATCGCCAAACTGGAGAACCAACTGAAACGATTGAACAATAATTGAATCGTAAGTTGACAAACAAGTTTCAACTGAAACACTTACCTCGGAGCCTTCACCAATTTCGACGGGTATCTGACGCTTCAAAATGTTGTCATGTTCATTGACACTAACAAAACGTGCTTTCAATGATTCGACTTCAGTGTCAGACATCTTGGAATATTAGCTGCAAAACATCATGGCAGTTAATGATTTATTACCTTTTTTTATGCACTTTTACCTTTAAAAATCGTAAATTCCATGTAAAATCACTAGATATATGAGTGGGAAATCGAATGAAGCTATAATTTCATGCATCTGCCTTTGAAGACAAAAAGGCATTGACCAGTTTGATTTTATTGATTGCTTTATATAGACTTTTACTAATAGATCCGAACGATTGAATTGAGTTGAGCGGTTATCAATTCTACCATTTCTTATAAATTTCATAAGAGCTATAGTTCTAAGCAAGAATTTGTAAGAATTGTGCCAAAAATAACAATGGAAATATATTTGAACTGCCACCTATATTTCATGATCATTGAAAGATACAGCGGGGGATTGAATTATGATCTTTGTTACGCCAATTATCTAAAAATCAAGAAATGATAGGTTGGTCTTCTGATGAAAAGTTATGGCTATTTATGAAATGCTAACCATTGTTAAGCTTCTAAAACACCAGACTTGGATGTTTCAAGGTCCAGAGGGAGAAGTTTTATGATAAAACTCGCAAAAAGCTCTACGTCTTAATTGAATAATTCAGGCGCGGTTTCATTTCGAGAAAATACAGTAGTTCGCATCATTCTATCTTACTTGGAAGCCTGTGATCCTAGTGACAGAAATCGAATTTAAAATTTTCAATCTGGAATAACAATTGCAGAAAATCCCAAAGTCCAGGAAAACGAAATACGCACACGTGCTACTTAGTGCCGTCAGATTCTATCGACGTCCAATGCATAGTACTTCCGTTCCGGTGGATTTAACGGTTATTTAACCCCGGATAACCGAGCATAAGAAGCAATAGTCACAAGACACAAACAGTCTTGACGCCGTAGCGAACGGACGTATTTCATGCGCTCCTCGTTTAGTCATCCTATGCAGTGGTACAATATCTTGTTTATCATCGTTAATTTTTGGCATTTACCATCACAAATTACATCAATCGATTCGTCTTCACTGCCACAATCTGATTCCGAGACTATTGAATTCACAACTCAAATACCAGCTTCGCAAACTCAAACTTTCGAATTTCCGAGCTATTCTCCCTTTGTTCTACCCATCGACTGCCTTCAACAGCATGTGTGTATGGCGTCATCTTCTCGCATTCATTACTCACGTTCCGATCTGCTAAAGCTTCGCCAGGATTATCATCTCCCACGCAAACAAAGACGTGCACTTTGGTTCCACAAACTTCTGCAGCCCCAGCGTCCTACTTTATCATGTGTCTCCCAATCAACCCTCTCTCAACAGGCGATTGCATCATCCCAAGTGAAATGTCCCAACACCGGTCTGAAATTACGCAACCCAAAACGTTCTACAATTCCTGCCCCACCGCCTATTCTACAGTTCAACGCCAGATCTCTTTTTAACAAACTCGATGACCTAACCAATAGAGTGTCTCAATTTGACCCTGATATCGTTGTGATTATTGAAACTTGGCTTAGCTCATCCATCGACGATCGCGCTGTATCACTCCCAGGCTGCAAATTGGTAAGACAAGACCGTAACTGTAATGGAGGCGGCGTAGCTTTATTTTTTAAATCCCATCTGAACTTTTCTGTCTTTACGTACGTTGAATTTCCTGATATCAATTCAAATGTGCTATGTTGTAGAGCTGTCGACATTAATGTTACTATTTGCGTAATCTACCACCCCTCAGTGAGTTTTTCAGTGTACATCAGTGAGTTTTTCTCTGTAAATGACATTCAGCAACTTGTTACTACCTCAACGAGAGGTAAGAATGTCCTTGATATTATTGCCTCTAAATATGCCTGTTATGTTTGATGAGCCAAAGTTTGTTGCCCCCTTAGGTCGCTCGGACCACAAGGGTATTTTCATTCTACCTTCAAAAGCTAATCCTGTTACGACCACCAAGATTAAAGTGCGCTCTTTTACTCCGTCTTCCTTTGCTTCTTGCAAGCAGTATCTCTCTTCGGTCAACTGGCATATTTGTTGTCTGTATCTTGACGATGTTAACCACGTAGTAGAAGATTTCCAAATGTTTTTGCAATTTGTGTTTATGACGTATTCCAAAGAAAAGACAGTTCGTATGAAGAGTACCGATCCCCCTGGATGACTCCAGTTTTGAAGTCTCTCTCGGACTCACGAGACAGGGCTTCGAAAAGCGGGAATTTTGGCAAATATCAGGCACTTAGAGAAAAATTTCTTCTTGCTCTTTCAAAAGCCAAACATGAATATTCCTCTAACTTAAATTCATCATCTCAATCTGATATGTGGAAATCCATAAATTCACAAATTTCCAATCACAGCTCGAAAGTGAACATAGATGATCCAACTGCTCACGATCTTAATGATAAGTTTTTTTCGACTTTCACTCCCCCGACCTACCTGAATCTTACGACGATCATAGAATTTGTCCTTATTTCACACCTACCACCGAGGAAGAAGTAGTGTCTATGATAAGACAACGTAAATCCAATTCGATTGGCGCTGACGGTATTCCAGGCTACTCCATTAGATCCTTTGTTGACGAATTGGCAGCTCCTCTTACGATAATTTATAATCGCTGTCTTCAGTCTGGTGTATTTTCTGATTTCTGGAAGTGTGCCAACATTTTGCCTCATCCAAAAGGCAAAACTGATTATCGCCCAATCTCTATCCTCCCGTTCCTTAGTAGTCTTAGAAAGGCTCATAAGAGATCGTATTCTCCTCCCTTCCATGAACCATAGCCTTAATCTCCAACAATTCGGTTTTATCCCTGGTAGGAATGGTGGTTGCACGAATGCTGTGATTGCCATCAGACTGTCAGTTCTTCAACACATTTCAAAAAGTTCTTCACATTATGCTAGAGTCCTTGCCGTTGATTTTCGCAAGGCCTTTGACACCATGAGCCATACTACTCTTTTGAAGGTTCTCAGTGATAACTTTGGTTGTAATATATTTGTCCTTTAAGTTATTCGTGATTTTTTAGCTAATCGTTTTCAACGTGTCATCACTAGTAATGTTGTTACTCCATGGAAGCCTCTCACCAGTGGTGTCCCACAAGGCTCAATCTTGGGACCACTGCTCTTTGTACCTTGATAGATGACCTTCCACAACTACGTGAAACGAAAATCATTGCATATGCGGATGATATGACTCTGATCTATCTCAATGACCTGAAGTGTTCTGATTGCTTTCAGAGTGATGTCGATGTTTTCACAAAGTGGGTGTCTGATAGAAAGCTTGTAGTAAATGTTGATAAAACGAAGTGTATGACTATTTCTCGAACAAACTGTAATCCCACTGTCTCTCCTATTTATATCAATAACGCATGTATTGAAGAGGTTGAAAATTTGAAAATATTGGGAGTATTTTTTTCATTTGATGCGAAATGGGATAAACAGTCTAGCGAACTGTATAATAGGTGCTGTCGGGCAATGTCAATAGTAAAACGCCTGAAATGTAATTCTAACCGCGGCAGTGTTGTTTGGCAGGCTTATAGTCTCCTGTGTATTGTCACATGTCTTTTTGCTGGCCAGCCATTTGTGATGTTTCAAAGACGAACTTGAAAAAACTTGTTCAGCTAGATCGTGTTGCCCAAAGATGGGCGAAAGTCAATGACATTCCCAGTCTGCAAAGCAGACTTGACAAGACTTGTATTAGGATTATAAAAAAGATTTCATGTGCGAAAGAAAATCATCCCTTATCGGAATTTTTTGTATTGAGAAAAAACCAAAGTGGTGTGAGACATTCACGGATTTTACGACCTTTGAATAGGCGACTTGCTTTGTATAATAACAGTTTTGTGAAATTTTCGATGTACTCATGATATTGTCACCCCGCCTCTGTCATTACCGCCCTTTGTAACTGACGAATAAAGTATTATTATTATTATTATTACTATTATTATTATTGTAGTAGAAAATCTTTAATACTTTCCAATGTTGCTTATTTACACACTATGGCATTCGTGGTAGTGAAACCTCGGAAATTTTGATAGAAGAAAAATCCATTGATGCTCTTCGAAATTGCTTTTTCAAGCATCAGGACTTGAATTCAGTGACATTTCGTGAATAGAATGACAAGAGATTTGCCATTACAATGATTCCACCTATTGTCATCGATTTAGCATTCCGAAAATGCATGTACTTCTCATAGACTACTAAAAATCTACGCATATCACCATCAATACGGTTTAGCAGTGGTGAAAACTGAATTTCACCTTCCATGAAGAAAGTGAAAAAACCCATGAAGTGAAAAGACCATGAAGAAACTTCACGTCCTTCCATGAAGCAACTACCGTATATATTCGCCTATAATTCGAGTTTTTTACCCAAAATTCATTCCAAAAGTAGGGGTCTCGACTTATAGGCGGGTCCCATTAAATGTATGACATTTTTCTTCTGCAACCGCAGTTACCAGTGCGCGCGCAATACTCAATAAATCGCTATTCATATTCATCGGTTGCTCCAGACGATGTTGACTAGCATGAATGAATTGTGCTTTCGTTATTATGGACTGTGCTAAAAATGTGATCGTTCTTTTTGTTTCAATATTTTGTCACACCGGTGGGTATACCAGGGAAATTAAAATTGATTTTAAATTGTAATTAAAATTTAAAAAAATCATTACTGACGAACTTCTGAGGAACTTGACTCTACAAAATTTCACCTTTTCATCTCGTCTTATAGGCGGCCTATGGAAATATACCAGTATTTGGCCGGAAAAGTCGGGGTCCACTTGTAGTCGGATCGACCTATAAGCGAGTACATACGGTAAATTTGTTATGATAGGCACTAAATTATCATTTAATTCATCACTTGGTCACAAAATATTGAACAGTTTGAATTCAAAAGCTGTGGTGCAGTAGGCATGCTTGCACTGTGAGTGTAAAACTGACCATTACTTTTTAAAAAAAGCATGTATTATGTTTCTTTTGCATCAAGCGAAGTCACAAGCTGGGGCGGGGCCCGCTACGGGCATCTCGATTTTTGCATGAAGCAAGGGCACGGGAATGTACAACAGTGGCTTAATATGCGATTTCACATCCTGTCTGTGGATATGCAGCTAGGGTTTCATGGCGGCATACATGACGTGGGACTAATGTATGTAGGCTAAGATCATTATACAATTGAATCTAGGCTAGAACTAGGCGTATGCTAGCTGGCAAGTTCCAAGCCTTGTGTAAGCGAAGTGTCAAATGGGTGAACATCGACCCATCATCATCTATAGCAACTTCGTGCAGCGTGATGCACCTAAAGCATGTTATAGGCTAGTCATCACGACAGAGGTATTTTGACTTCCTCTATGGATTTTAATGTTCTCTAGTTTGATTGGGTTTGATACAAAAGGCATGTGTGACGTGCAACGTTTGACGACAGCTTATGTTTCGCGTTGTCATTGTGGGACAATACCGACAACGAATTTTCCGATAGTGCAGCTTGCATTATTTCGCTATGACAGATGGGAGAACATCCTGCACTGAAAGCTACCACGTTTCTCTGAAAAACCCAATGTTAACTGTAAATGACAGCACTATAAAAAGTTCGATAGCATCAAAATTGAGCATTATTTTGACTTAAAAAGAACGATTGAACGGGTGCTTTATGCCATGAACGAACGAAGCGGGGGTGATAGCTCATTTGAGCGGTGAACGAACGAACGGGTCTGATAGGCTAATGAACGAATGATCGAACGAACGGGGGAAAACTTGACCGTTCCGATGCCTTACACAGAGGTATATTGTGTTGTATGTTATGGTAAGTCTACTTTGCATTCAGTGACTTAAAAAGCCAAAATAATCATCACCGATAGCGACCCATGTTGCTACATGTTTCATTTCATCCTCAGCCAACAATTTTCTGGTGTAGGCTATTTTCACTAAGCTCTCAACTCGTTGATAGGCTAGACAATTGAAACTTTGAATGAATAACTCCTTGACTACCGAAAGATCTCTTCAGTAAAGCACCTGTCGGAGATATCGCTGAGCAAATGGAAAGAGGGAGATCTTTAGAGAAGTCGGTGGATAAACCAAAACAGACATAACGTGCACTTTACGTTCCAGTCCTTGTTTTTAAACAAGCAAATTCAATGCAAAACAGCAGTTTGGCCCCTGCCAAAGAAGCAAGAAGCTCGCTTTTCATCAGGTCTTCATCATCAGTGAGATTCTTTTCTCAAATGCCGGTAGTGCAGGTCAAGGATATTGACTGTAAACTGAACACCAGTCAACAAAAGAAACATGTTTCTCCAAAATCATAGCGGAACTTTATATCATAGGGAAAGCAGAAATACATTCGATTTAATGATCGCAATTCACTGCTTGATCGTCGAAACCAGTTGAAAAATGCATCCAGTATATCATTCACGTTTGATTCATTTTTCACTCCTCGCTCATCTGCCATGACTACCAGACTCTGCAAGCTGGCGATGATGTTCCTCAGACTAAGCAAACAGAACTGCCCATGACTGCCAGCGTGCAGCTCTTGAAAAGTCAATACCATAGCTTTTGATTTTACCAGTGTCATCCGGTGTACCCAACATAGGGAATGCTAATCCCTCCATAAATGAAACTTCCTAACTACGTACTATACATAAATGTACATGTCTGTACTACTGCTTGACAATGAAAATTCATTTAAGATCAAGAATATCTCTGAAAAATTGCAATTTTCTAGTCATAGTGTTAAGATAACATCCATGCGAAACATGCTACACGATTGAGCGAATTTACTGACTTCAGCCAGCTAAATCGAAAATGTCCTTAAAATGTGAAGTTCAAGCTATTTATGAACTCAATTCTCGATTGATCATCTATCAATAGAGGTGGGCTAAACGGGGTCGAAAAAAAGGTCACAGGTTCAAATCTGGTGACTCTGTCATGGTCACTCTGTCCAAGGGGAAGTCTAGAAACGATATTCGAATGGCAGGAACGTTCCTAGCAACATATAAAGCGTATGTTTCTGTTACAAAACATTAAACGGAAAATCGATTGCATCTTGTATATCATCGAAACAGATCATCCAGAAGAATGCTATGCCTGATTTTTTTACTTGGAAGTCATAAATCTACAATTTACTATTTCACATGCCCATCAAAATTTTAAAGATGCTAGATGAGCTGTCGTAAGAGAACCGATCTGAAGTGTTGAAGAGACAGGTAAAAGAAGAACAAATCCTTAGAATTGGCGAGTTTAACATTTAATTTTCCTATGCTTTTTAAAGAGTCAGATTTCAACATCTTCGATAATGATGAAATGATTTCTACTTCGTCAGTCAATCAGGAGCCAAGAAAGTTTGAGTAATGTTAAACATATTTGAGGGAAACTGCGAGGGAGAATTGCAAGCTGTACTTCATAAAATTGTGATCTTATCAGAAGAGGCATAAGATTTTCGACTGAAAGTACTGCACAAGTTTTGAGTAAGCACATTCTGTAAGACTGTATCGGTAGCCTAATATAAAAATCAAGCTACACATAGCACCAAGGAGCATTGAGATAAGCAAAAGCGGCCGTAGACCAAAAATATTTTCTTTGAAGTAATCACTCATGAGGTTGTGCAGCACTGGTATGAAAGCTGAAGAATATATCTGATTCATATTGATGCACAAATGCAAGGCGTGGGAGGTTCCTAAACAACCATTCATCTGATGAAATAGGGAAGAGTAAGCCCATTGGTGCAGATGTCAAGCTTAAATTGTGAACCGAAGTAGTACGAGGGGCGTACCAAAAGTTCGTGACGTTTGTCTCTTCTATCTATAGACGTCCATTTTGGCGTAAGTGCATGTCTAAATACTACTTCTTATAGTTCTGATAATTGCTTTTCACAAGAAAAACATTTAACTTCCATTTTTACAAATATTTATTGACAAAATTAAAGACGTATCAAAACTCGTTTTTCGATCTGGTCACCTTAAATTTCAATACACTTTTCCCATCTCTTCTCATGTTTCTTCATTCCTTCTTCAAGCCAATCTGACGGAAATTTCCCGAATGAAGCTTTCGGTGCTCTCTTTATCTCTTTCACCATTGAATCGAACACCCCCGATTGCCTACTTCATCGGACCGAAGAGATGAACGTCACTAGAGATCAAATCAGGGGAATGCAGTGGGCGAGGATGCAGCTGCCACTTCAGCTGCTTGATTGTGGTCATCGTTTTCGCTCCTTGGTCCCCTGCGTTATGCTGCAGACATGAAGGACGTCGCGAAATCTTTTTGTCTTTTTTACGACAAAATCTTGCGCACGATCTGTGAGGGGCTGCTGTATTATTCAGAGCTGATTGTGTGATTAGGATGGCAGTAGTCAACATGAATTACACCTTCGCAATCCCAAAAGACTGTCACCTGGAACTTGCCTGCAGAAGATGCTGTCTTGGCGTGATCCGGTGGCTGCTCACCTCGCATTATCCATGGCATTCATTTTTCTTATCGTCTATATTACGGCATAAAGTTTGACAGCGGAGTTCCATCAACCGTGATGAATCTTCTCCGAAACCCTTCGTCAAGGTCTTCAAGAAAAAATCAAGAACAACAGAGGAGTTGGTGACCCGAGCGCCTTTCTGTTCTGCAGTCAGCAGCCTAGGCACCCAACGAGCCGAAACCTTGGACAACTCAAGGCGGTCATGGAAGATGCGCTCAAGAGTCCCACGCAACAGCAGGCCAGATTTTTCCTCCAGTTCATCAAATGTTGGGCGTCTCTCAGACTGGATCGATTGCCAAACAAAATGTTCATTTTCTTCGCTGGCTTAACTGGATGGATGGCCACAGCGATCACCGTCTTCCAATGATTTTCGTCCCTCTGGGAACATTTGCTTGATGGTCGCTCTTGCAGGAGCATTGTCTAGAAGACTGTTTTTAGACGATCAGGCGATCGGGTTGGTGTTTCCCGTTCCTTGGAAAGAAGGAGCAGAAAAGATCTCCAGTTACGATTTGTGAAGTCCGTCATGCTGACAAAAGTAAAATTGTTTCACTTGTTGCCGGTTTCAGTTCGTGTCTCTATAGGTTACCCATCAACTGACAAAACCTTACAGGCAATGCACATGATTGATACAACATGACAACGATCAATGATCAAAGAAAAAGGTCGAATTAAAACCACAGTAATCAAACGTCACGAACTTTTGGTACGCCCCTCGTATTTCGAAGCATTCATCCGCGAACAACCACTCTCCATCTTATACAGTCTTTACCGAAATTTGAGATCACAATTTTTCCCCAACATTCTATTGAATATGGCAATTGACCGAAGCAATGCGCATTCTCTTCCGGAGATGCCTAACGAATACCAATGCGGATTCAATGGATGTAAACGAGCCTTTCATTGAGTATGAAACAAAAGGGGTCCTCGCACAAAACGAAATCATGAAAAATATCATGAGCGTTCCTAGCATCACCTTCACCTCTGCAGCTGCCTGAAATTTTTGACTGGATAATCAGTTGCCTCTTGCAGTTACAAAATATTTGGAAGATGCCCTGGAATTGGAATGATCGGAATTGGAAAGAGTCATACATTTCTGAGATTTAAATAATCATTTCTTAACTAGATGTGCAAAATATTTCGATTAACATCAAGCAATCATCTTCAGGTACGAAAGAGTAAGGAAAAGTTATGATAAGTTTAAAATATGAGGAATTTGAAAATGATACTTAAAATGAGATGATATGACATGATGCAAAATAGCCCTACTTAAGCCTATGTCCACATGCTTCCACTATACCACAAGTGGCAATTGATTTTTTTCCGGCGATAATTTTCAAGCGCATAGATTTGGAATGTTGTTAAGATAGCTCTAACGACATCAAATAAATTTCGCTTTCTGACTTTACCTATGACAGCTTCATCAAAAACTGAGTTTCAGGACCATCTTGTGAGAAGTCTATTTTGGAAAGGTGCCTTGTTTTGCCGAATGGGATACTAATGCAGACACAGAACAGGTAACTGTATCAGTGATCATACGGGCGGATCATTTACTTTACTTTACATTGAACAGTGTGACCCATTCAATGACATGATGAGATGGAGACATCCTAAGCAAACGATATTTCAGAATGTGAACATTGTTCAGATGATGCCATGTAATCTATATAGGAGTATTTGACATTAGTAACCAGGTTTTAACGGTTACGTATAATAATCTGTTTGTGATAAATGCTTTGTGTCTTTTTTATTGAACTTTCACTCTCTTTAAGTCTGGTGTAAAAAATAAGCACTTTCATATTGGGTATTATGTAGCTGTTTTTAGTAACTTCACCTTAATTTTTTAAATGGGCCGCACCTACTCATTTTGGGTCAATTTTGATCAAATTAATGACGTAGTGCTCAGAGAAGTCAGTTTTATTAAAATGAGTTGGTGTTGAAAGCGATTTGAAATACTTGGACTTTATGGCCCCTATACTATCAAATCTCAATAGCCTCTCAAGCCACCACGAGGCATGATTCGGCCTGTTGGGTCTCATCAATAGTGGCCTTTAGTGGGTAGGTTCGAAAGAGCGACGTTGGAGATATAGAGCGTGCCAGCACTCCCTCTGACCATAAGGCCACCGGGCAATATGTTGAGAACGTGAATTATCCAGACATCTCATGAACGATGAATATGGTTACCATGTAGGCCACACAAAATTGCAGAGTGCAGTTTTCTCACGGCAAAGCCGGAGCACACAGAGCATCTGGTTGTGCTATCATTCGGCTTGCTCAATCTTACCAGATGTTATAAGCAAAGTTGGGCAACTTCAAATCATGACGCAGACTTCTTTCAAAGAACGCAGCGTCTACGGTTGTCAAGAATATCATGTGGGCCTTTTATTGCCTGAAGGAAACTATCCAAGCGCGCAATATCAAAAAGAATAATGACTTACATACTTCCATGGAGTTTCCATATTATGATATTATCTTGCAGACAAGAAATATGCTTTTTATCTTTTTACTCTCAATTAGCAGAGGACTTGTGTTTCATTACAATATATTAAATGATATCGGCTAATAGAGCATCAAAGCTACTAAATTCTTGAATAAAAAGAAAGATATACGCCATATGAGCATAAACCATACGCCGACAGTATACGCCATCATAAACCGTAGGTAATTAACAAGCAATCAGAGCTACATGTGGACTTAATAAATTAATCTATTCAACGCATTTGAAATACATGACTAGCTTCCGCTGAAACAAGCTTAGTATAGGGCCTAAATATTTTTATGTTGAAAACTAGGTTTCCGTTCACTAAGCTAACTTATTTTGTATCTACTGAAAATATGGCATTGAAATCTTCCCATATCTCAAAAATCGCTGGTGACAATAAATCAGCAGGAATCGATCGCGCATGAGAATTTCGCTATGTTCAGGTTGTCGATTTGAAATAGGCACAACCGGACCCAGATAATTAAATAGATGGAACGCTTAAGCGGTCCAGTCTACCCGGACAAGTGCCCGGGCTATCGGTATAAGTCGGTGTCAAGTTCAGGAATGTGGCTTGTATGTCCCTCCTTTTCTCACCGTAGCCTGCATCACTGCTAGAGCCTACAGACCGTTTCATAAACAATTGCACAAAAAGTTAACCTATTTTCAAATTTATCGTGTTGAAGTCCTGCTTCAATTTTGCTTAACGATACATCATATGAAACCTTATGTTCCACAGATTATTTTGACATGCATTTTCTATCTTAAGTGGTCAGCAGGCCCTATGAAAGAAAATTAAACGTTTTCTTCGGTGCAGGATTCTGGCATGATTTTTTAAAGAAAATTGACAGATAGTGTCAGCCATCATTTAGCCTCATCATGATGTAAAGATTTTAAGATTCATTGAATGTACAAAGAGATACAGTACCAATCAGTTTAACAAAAAAAATTTTTACTAAAAGAGCATCATTTTTCAATGATTATGATGATGATACTCAATTTCAATAAATTAGCGCCATATGAAAAGTTGCGTTTAGTACTTTGAATTGGCTGAGCATTTAGGTTGTGTCTAATCAGTTAAGGTCAGCTTAAAAGTATGAATTTTCGGTCAATTTATTCATTGATGCCTACAGACAAAAATACGGAATGCAGAAAATTGAGATTATCAACATTGAATCAGGCTTGTGTTAAGCTTTCAGTCGGGTAATTCCACGGAAAAAACGACACGAAGGGCAAATTTTCAAACGCATTATTTTCTCTAAGTTACTTGCGTAATATTTACGACCGTCGGAAGCGAGGAGATGAATGTTCGCTAGTGACTGAGCAATTATGTTCGTTCGAGACATGACAACAATTTCATAATTATTTCATGAACTAGGAATTTTCCTTAACTGAACAATTAACTATGAAAACACCTTTCTGGTAACAAAAAAGGACAATACATCAATACAGGAGAGCTTCAAAAATAATTAAAAAATGATTTTTAATAATTAAAAAAATTAAAACACCTTTATGGAGAGCTTCAAAAAAAGTATTTGGCGTAGACGATTTAGAATACCCGCTGAATTAGCCACTTGAATGCCTTCAACTATCTATTGATGATCCGCCAGAACACCGGGCATCATTGGCGCGTTCTCGAGGGCATCTTGTAACTGGTGATGAGTACAGCAAATGTCACCTGACACAACCATGCCTACATGTATACTGTTACAATTGTTGAAACAGGCAGCGAGCTGTTGAGCACTCTGCACTTGATAATGTCTCGAGCGACAACAGTCCCAAACCATCCGCTTTGCAGAACCGTCGACAATCCTTTACCATGAGCCGTCGTGAAGAAGTTCGAGCTAATCTGTTAATGTCTCGGAATAGGTCTGATGAATTTCTCAAACAATATACTATTAATGAGACATTTCTAGGGCATCAATGTTGAACATCGGAGGGCGCTGCCCTCCGATGTTCAACATTGATGCCCTAGAAATGTCTCATTAATACTATTGTGTCTAATTTCTATGAAGCTGTGAAAAAGAGGGCATCAATGTATCTAAAAAGGGGGCGAACAATGAGATTGATATTTTATTCGATATCATTGGAAATCTCCACGATATTTACGATTTAAAACGAAAATTTTTATCACTTCCAGCTTAGCTATCATTGATGATTCAGCGTGTGTACTGTGAAGAGTTGAAAGGAATACAATGGATCCTATACTAACATCCTCTTTGATTGACTTGGACAACATACCGGAGAATCAACTGTGTGGTGTAGACACTGAAACATACAATTGGGTCACCGAGGAATCAAGCAGTCGTTATTTACATGAATTGAGTCGCGAATTTAGTGAGATGTTGCAATCAGATGAAGGAGAGCTTTTGACTGACAGCTTATTGAATAATGAAATTACTCATGAATTAAATGAGTTAGAGAGGAGTTGCATACCAAAATCCTCTCTGAAGCAAATGGACAGCATTGCAAAACGGTTTAAGATATTTTTGAAATCAAACAACTTGTCCGATGATCTATTAAAGATACCATCAAAAGTATTGAATGACTATATGAGGTTTTTCTACAGCCGTTTGCGCAAGCAGGATGGTAGCTTCTACACGTCTTCATCTCTTGTATGCATTCGAGCGGCCATTCATAGATTTTTTAGCTTGAACAGACCTTCAATCAATATTATCACGAATGACGAATTTTCACAGTCCAACCAAATGCTAAAATCCATGGTTGCGAAATACAAGACTTCAGGACACTTGAAGCCTGCGGAGTCATTTCCTGTAATTCAAACTGAAGACATGAAAGTCAAAAGAACCTACTTTGACCGATTAGACTTCACGATACTTCAGCAAGAAGTAATTTTCAACATCATATACTTTTTTGGTCTCAGAGGGCGTGAGACATTGCTTCTGCTTTCAAGGGAAAGTATAATTTGTGAAATCGATTCCAATGGCAGTCGCTATTTACGCATATCGCACGATTTGTTGACAAAAAATTCAAAATTATCTTTGCAACAAAAGGAGTATGAAAATGTTAAGAAATCTCGAGCATACGAAAACAAGGAGATGCCACAAGAATGCCCTGTTCTTGCATGGGATATATACTGCAATGCAATTGGAGATTCAAGGAATTTGTTTCCGACATTAGTGAATCAAGTTGTATGTCAAAAAAATACGACGGATGCAGTAGATATTCGATGCGCGACGACACGAAGCAAATGTTAAGAAATGACCTATTAACTTCATCCTTATATAAAACTAAATGTGTAGGACACATTTGTGACTGATTTCTTTTTTGATCTTTTTTATCATGAGGTTGGACAAAATGTTCGTTCGTGACCGCACTTCTCGAAACTTGTGAGCAGTTACTGGTGAAACGCTTCTCAATTTCTTTTCAGCATTAATGTTGATCAAATAGCATGCTAGTCTATTCAATCAGAGTAAATTTCATGATGATGCATTCAGAACTTTGGAGGTTATTAGCGTTCATATATTTTCTAAAAAAATTCATGTCGTTTTGCGTTCGTTCTAGTGATTTGTCGTTTCTAGTTCGTTGACTATTTTATGAACAGTGACCATAGTAGCCAATTCAAATATAATTTGATTATCAGCGGGTAAATAGGTTTGGAATGACAATCGAAAATGTAAGGTAATATTCTGCAAAGTTCGTTCGTCACTGCGTGGAATTGTCTTTCGAATTTCGACAACATTCAGTAGTTTTATTCAATTTACACTTTAACCTAATTTTGCGCCTAGTGTCGCGATAACAATGCTTTTAGCGGTCAAAATGCACACAACTTATTAACTTTCATCGTATTAAAGCTAGCGGTTTCCAGTTTGGGTTTAAAAGAATGCTGGTGATATCATCTCTAAGAATATGTAAGTTTTATACATATTTATTTTTGTCGCATGTTCACTGGCAAACTTCAAATTTGCAGTACTCCCACATTCAGTCATTCGGTGAGTCATCATTTCCCTCGGTTGAGGTCAGAATTTTTCGAATCTCTGATCTGCAGACGTTTCCTAAGCCTAGTGTGTCGACTGGTCTAGTGAATAAATTTAGTAATCAATCAATTATGAACTCACGATAAACTTTTATGAGAATAAGCAAAAGATAAAAGAGCTTTTCGTGGTGTGCAACGATTTAGGAAACGGACTGTATAAGCGACAGGCCTGCGCCAAGTCACCATCGGACTTTGCAGAAAAATGCGAAATAATTGAAAATGCATTGCTTTGTAAGCTGTTTTTCACTTTTATTGTAGGTTCTGAAATTGTTCGTTAGAAGATTCGCATATTTCCACCTGCATTGTAGTCATTCAATTTGTTGCAGAAACAGCCTATCTACTTGCAACAAAAGCATGCTATTATTGTGAAGAACAGTGAACAAGGCTCTGCGTGGAAAATGAATGACTGAAGTTGGGCACCGACTGGAGCCGCGCCCGAAAAATATCTGGACTCATGCCCTCTATTGTGCCTAGAAAATGATCGGCTAATGGCCGTGACCGGATTCGGTTATCCGATCGATCACCATGAATCAGTAGGCTCATTGCTTCTCTCTGTACTTAAACTGATGCCGAATGCCGCCTCGCCTTGCTGAAGCAATGTATCTTATCACGAATATCCCTCAGCCAACGCCAATTGTTCCTGCTACTCTGCATTACACCGTATAATTACGAGTATTTCAATTAGCTGATGCTTCGGTCATCAGATTTAGGATATTTTTGCAGTTTTACTCTATCCACTTATTTCCTTGCTGCAGTTAGCAAAGGCACAAGGATATCAATTGATGCATGTAAATTAATTCCCCAGGAAAATTGTGTGTTGGTGCCATGTCCGTATGTACACGAAGAACTGGATTATCTAATATCATTGCAGCCCTGAGAAGGTATGCGATGTTCTCCTTTGCCCGATCGAACAACCGACATGACGACAAGTGTCTATTGACCGCACTGGCTGACTCTCTCGCGGTGGTGGTGGCATCAACCTACCTCTCTCTGCTATCGGGAGGGGGTCGTCAGGTGTTGGGCGGGCCAACCATCCACTCCCAGCGGCGGATGAGCTCCGCATACCGCAGGGGCACCGTGGGGGCAAACCGCATGTCCCACGATGTGAGCGATGTCTGTATGCGCAAAAGAGGTGCTATGTGCTGTGCGGTTGAGAATTACAAAGGGGGCAAAGAGGTGAAGAGTGGACAGAGGGCTTTATGTTGTGCAAGTACTCTTTCAAGGGTGACATTTCTGGTATGGAGTTGTGCCACCATCTCATTTCAGGTGGGCCGGCCGCCTGGTTGGTGCGCTCTTGATACTCCTGGCGGGAGACCAGTGGTCGGGCCAGAGATTTTTCCATTTTTTTCGCAGCTCTGCTGCATTTTCGCAGGCCCACCAACAAAAGCGAATTATGGCATCATATTTCATGATAAAGCAGGTTAGTCGCAGTTCTTATTAAAACTTGACCAAGAAAGTCCAATATCTTCCTAAAGAAACTATATGTTGTAAGCAATTTCCGCAAATTTTGATAGAGCTAAAACGCACTAATTCAAGCGGAAGCTAATCACCTGTAACGAGAGAGATTTTCCGAAAGCAACTGCGCTTGGTCATTGATGACCCTCGGAGACTATTCTTCGTGAAGATCTGATTTTATGAGCTCATAAAATATAATAATAAATAATAATAATAAATATCATAGCAATATGCAAATTATCAAGCTGGCATATTGTTACCGAATCATTTCAACAAATACATGAGCTAGGTGCATGTAACAAATATGAGCAAAACTCACCTATCTTACAATTAAACCAACTACAAAAACTTTACAACTTAAATTGCGTCAATTATTTAAGACAGGATCTGCTCCAGTTGATATCAAGCGTCGACAAAAAGGTCACAAAGGAAAACAATCTTCAGCAATTAATAGAAAGTAAAAGTTTTCATCAAAATAGGAAAGCACTTATTAAATGCGAACCAAAAGAGAATGGACGGATGATGTGCATGCAGGAAATTTAAATCGTAAGGATGCAACAATACTTTTCATGATAACCTTGAAATGTAACTAAATATGATGTTCTTCTTCCTTTGACGTCAGTTTTGCTTGGTTTTGCATCAATATTGTAGGAAAAATACACTTTGCTAGGCTTCAGTTAGTATTGGTAGACAGTAAGTTTCGATCCAAGATCTTGGTCGCATGCAGAAGTAATGCTTTGACTGCATTATTTCTGCACTTGACGGAGGATCCACTAGTGGCTTTCATTCCTTTGTATATTTCCCTTCTCCGATGTCTCTTTCTCATATCTCTCGATATATTCTCGAGCATCGAATTCATTTTCATCATGTTAATTTCCCTTTCCTGCAGCCACCTTTTTAAAAACTTTTCTGATGGTCACCTGTCGGTTCATTCGTCATTCTTCTTTTGCAATTTTAAACAAGCGTTGGAATGTTGATTGGCCAACGACACATTTTCACGAAGACTGTCTGTGATTGATATTGTGCGGCAGAATCGATTGTGAAATTAGTGAAACATGCAATCGTTGTTGATTCGGTCCTCTTAAATAATTTCATCAAAGGATAGTAACCGTGAATCTCTACAAAGAACATCGACAAGTGACCTGTACCTAACCCTTAATTGTCAGTCAGGGAGTCATCATTCCTTAGGTACTGCTGCCATGGCAACGTGCGTCCAATACGTATAATAATGTTTTCAATGTGTATGTCCATCCTAGCCCTTTAACATATGCTTCTTGTCAGATTTCCATTTATGGATATCGATGACAGCCTCTTCGCGAATTTCATTGTACATGCCTCGGGATTCGGAAATTTTATCAAGGTTTCTACAGAAACTGGAAAACCATTTTCCAGGACATTTCCAGGATGAATTCAAAGAAATTTCAGGATTCATGATTAGGTCTCGGATTTATATCAGGGAGACAGCTACCCCCTATTTTGACTACGCTGGTTCGAATGGTTTTTTTATCAACGGTTGCTAGGGAACGCTTTTTTGCATAATTAAAGGTATTTCCAAAACTCAGTTGAGGAAACATAGCACTGTTTCCAGATCATTTCCGATCGCGATATTTTTCACGTTGTTTGGAGCAGCTTACAGATGCTTCGGCAACAAAAACGAAATACGTGAAATTTACGAGAAACGTCAACTTATGTGGAAAAATTATTATCCTAGCCCTATTCATAAGTAAACTATCAAACAAAAATCATGCTGAAAAGGGATGTGCAGCGCTTTAGCAGCTGCTTTAGAAATTATTAGGAATGAATATGCCACGAAGATGTCCGTCAGATCAGAATTGGCACCCTCTCCTAGATTAACAAGCTTGCTATTTGATTAACAAAATCAGAATCACTAAAGACACATAAGTTTCCTCGATAGGATTCGATTCATACATCCCATACACAAAATATTAGTGTGCTACACCTAACATGAGAACATGGAAAACGAGTCTGCTGCTAATTATCAAAACTTTGTTTAACCAGAATTATCGTAAAATCTTTTTAAATGCTAAAACTGCATTATGAAAAATATTTTGTTTGTGAGGTTAAATCATCCTCAAGAATAATGTTTTGTACATATGAATGTAAATAAAAATACGCATGAAATTACTTGAAACAATTGTTACATTTTCTTATTATCATTAGCGACAAAAACAAAAAAATGGAAACAAGTGCATCTCCCATTTACCATGGGAATATAACAATCAGAAATGTCAAGGCGAGGACCACAACTGTATAAAAACTTTGGAATTATAGCTGATTAAGAAGCTGGTGTGAAAATCATTAACCCTTTCGCATAGTTGATTTGCCACTTAAGTTGCCATACTCATCGATCAGAATGCATGAAGTTTGGTGATTGGAGCAACAGAGTAGATGCATGTGCTGACTACTGGTTTCACCCAATTTTGGCATCATTTATCTACATAATTTTTGACTTCATAACTTTGAATTTTTGTAAAAATCTACATGAACAGGCTAAAGAAAACCTAGTGGATATGTAAAGCGGACATAAAACTAAGGGATTATGTATATATTTCCCCATTATGTACTAAGATGCAAGGACACCTACAATGTAATAGCCGATGAGAAAGGGTTAATTGATTGTAAACTAAACTAGCTGTTGATAATGCATGCTATTTCAAAATTAAAATCAAGAAAAGGGAACTAAAGCTGCAATTCCGCTGCTTTTAAAGCAGCAGCCATGTTGTTCAGTTCGTTAATTTGGTCTTGCAACTTTGAACTTTCATGTTCGATGGATTGCAGTTCGATATCCACTTCATTTTTCAAGTTTGGAATGATGTATAAGACTAATCATCAAAACATTTTTGATATCGCATGGAAATCAGACTAGCAATATTATTTTCAAAGCCACACAATTTGTTTTTCAATCGACATGCATTTTTACAAGTGAGATCGATGTCACAGATCATTCACAGATTAATTCAAGAAAAGTATCAGCTCTTACTTCAAACGCAAAGACATTTGGCAACTTTCATCCCTCCAGCGCGATGCTATGATATAACAGTCACACCCTGCGTTATCATTTGCCCTCATTGGGTTATGTATTTGTCATCCAACATCTCTTCGTGCATGACTTTTGTATCATATTCAGACAAATACACATTATTATTATTATTATCATATATGCTTGGCTACAAATAAGCTTTTTCCAGGTTTTCCAGGTGCCGGCTTCGTTTTCCAGGACTTTTCCAGGCTTTCCAGGATTTCCAGGACCTGTAGTAATCCCGGTTAATGGACTTAGCATCACTTAAGCGAAAATTCGTATAAGTATGTTTTCAAATGTCAGATGAAGTTTTTTTTTGCATATCTGGCATAAAATGTGTTCACTTTTCGCAGCATCCACTTCTAAAGAATGTTTAAATTCCGAATTTGTTTAACGTCAGGTGAGAACCGTTTGTAATAAGTGGGGAGCACATCAGTGACTTCTTTTTACGGAGCCACCGGCGACTTCGAAAACAACAGATTTGAAAGGTTCACATGTGATTTGATACATAAACACTGATGCTTTTAGGTGTATGAAACAGCCACACAAACTCAACACATACTAAAAACCATTGCTGCAAATTTTCTCTTTCGCTGAACCTGCTGCAAGATGTAAGACGCTACGATGACCATGAAGCTTTGACCAGCTCATAATATAAAGAGTAATACATAGTAATTAGTCATCACTATGTATTACTCTCTTTTTATTCTCAAAAGCAGCATCCAATCCATTGATTAGCGTAGGTTCATTGAAATGCACAAATAAGACCATTTTTTCGCAGGACCATGCCCATTTTTTTCGCAGCGAGTTCATTTTTATTAACATTTTCGCAGATTTTCGTTTGCAGCTGGCCCGACCACTGCGGGAGACATTGCCTCTCCCGTCGATCTGGGCCACGTCTTGCATGAATTACAGTTTTACAATAAGTAATTCTGATAAAGCCGCAAGGCGAAGTACCTTCCGATGAGAATATATTATTTTAGTATCTGCAGAGAGTTATTTTTTCAACACATTCCACCTTGCTTGATTGCCATGCAAATAGGTCGCTATTTAATGGACTACTTGCAATACATTGCCTACTAATACCTTGATCACTATACCACATATTATGACAACACATCAAGACCACTGAGTTGGGCAAAACTGTAAAGAAAGTCAGTCATGAAAATACGAGTGGGCCTAGTCACCTGCATCGAGGTCGATGCTTCGATAAGACACTATAACTCTGTCATAGATGGAGAATATACTGATTGCTATAATGCAAAAGAAACACAAGTTCGATTGAAACTCGAAGACTGAAAAAATCAGAATAAAATGTTCAGTGAAGTAGGGGTTCAACACCTCAAATTGCGCAACATGAATATACTTTGGGTCATTTGTAGAATGCGATCGACAGTAGAACGATCGAGCATCAAACCGAAGATTAAGGGTTCTAACAACTCCTTATGCTTTAAATTAAGCTTCATTAACAAAACAGAATTACTCAACTTTCCTGGATGGTGTCTAAATTCACACAGCTTTATACATTATAGAGAAAACAATAGGCCCTGCTACAGTACTACAGAGAAAATCGAGACTTAATCTATCTTATTCACGCCAGGAGATTGTATTCGCCTACATAATTTTTTCAGGTCTGCAAAAGCAAGACATCTAATCTGTTGACCGACATTCCTTAAACATCATGTGCTTCTAGCACAGTGGGAACCACCTAAGTTGATCAATCAATGTCATAACAAGATGAAGAGGCATGTTTATGGTTGCGTGCTATTCAGATTCTAGTGAATAATACAGTGCTGAACGCGTCATTTGATAGGGCGTGAGCAGTCACGATATTATCGGGGAACTGATGGAAATGAGAGTTATCAAGCTGCCCTTCAAATGCGTTGACATCGCGTAAGCATGTGGTAAAACAATGCCATCAATGTAACGGCAAACTCTGCAAAAAGACAGGGCAATTAGCACTCTTTTGCTCGAAATTCTCTCTCCAAATCGGCTGGAAGTGCTTGTTCACACACTTTCAGCGTGTGAAATTTCTACTGAGATTACAAAACAACACATATTTACCACAAATTAGCTATGGTTTATTTCGTGGATTTACACAATATGTTTTTATTAAATGAACTTGTCGGACACTGATATCTGAGTTGGAGTCAAGGCCATTGTGTAAGTCATGGTCAATGCCCCTACTCTATGGTCAATGCCATCATCAAAGCTATTTGTGTAGCGTTATTATTGGACAACAACATGATTAAAATCAATCAAAATCAATATCTTTGATTAAAATATTGAATTATCAGGTAGTCCCGAGAAATTGCTGCCATCGCATCACAAGGCTCAAAATTTGTCATGCCAATGATTCAATCATATACTTCGAACCATAGAAATAGATTGTTTAACTGAAGTTGAGGTTTTATTGTTGTCGATTTCTATGCTTCGAACATCAAGAACTAATATTCAGAATTCAGATAATTCACGGAAATTTTCATTTAGTCAAATGGTTCAGTTTACAGCATTTGCATTGACAATCATATCCGATCACAGAGCAAACTCCAAAATGTTTAATGAAGTGCCTGAATTGTTTTTTAATTTATTAGCAGTGTCAATGTGGAAGAGTAAATTGATCACAAATTCTGATGACGACATCGGCTCAAATAATTGAATTCTGATCTCAAGCAGGGATGGACTTGGTGCTTAATTTGTTTGCCAACCATTGATCCAGCTTTTAGGAAGTGCCTTAGTAGCATACAGTAGGCATAGAAAGTAGCAGGCACCGTTGTTATGACAACGTTTTTTCACGACCAAATATTGTTCAATATACACTGTAATATTGATTGACACCTGAATACCTCGATGTTTTCTGTCAAGCTTGACACAGCTAACAGCTCCATGCTACTTTGTCATATTCATCTACTTTTTTCATCTGACCACTTGTCATTCGCGTTATAAAAAGAATTGCTTCTCAAGAATTGCTTTAACCGCGGTAAATTGATTATTTTATATGTACTTTCCAATACAGTTGTTACACGTGAGACAATTTTATGCCACTTCAGAGACGGACAGTGCAATTCATTAGTCAGCACTACAAGTGTATTATGTTGTTCAGTATTTTGTCCGTTGCCTTGATATTACTGATAGGCCCATTCGGCAAGGGTCAGGCCGATTCAGAAGTTAAGGTCACCGACCAGGTAAGAAACAGTAGCAACTCGTCAATCCTAAAAAGATGTCGAATTTCAGGAATACCAACTCATCCCGGTTGTAATGACTAGAAATTTAAGTGTGCTTGCAGCGCCAATTGTCAAATGTATGCAGGCTACCACTTGATCTGTATTTTACAGAGTAGTCTGTACAGTATGTATTTGGTCTTGACTTTTTGCCGTCTATTTCAAAGAGTTGGCTTAAAACATTTTAAAGACAAATCTGTCCTATGTACACTTCTGTCGGATTTATGTGACGCCACTCAAATAAAATTAAAGCAGTTGTAATCAATTATCGTCTATCCGTGTGAAACACAAAAGCTATTATACACCGGAGCAAATCTTTGGAGATGGCAAACTTGATGACTCTCCCCTATCTAACTCGACTTGTTCAAACAGTTCTTCTGGCACTCCTTCACAACATGATAGTGGAATCAGGGTTTTCTATGATGAAATCCACGGAAATATTGCACCAGTACAAAATTACTCCTGAAGCGTATGATGCTCGGCGCATCATTTTTACAATCTGTTTATAGCTAAAAAGAATCATGGGCTCACTTTTTTGGAGTTTCCGTAGCTGTTCTTCTTGAACGATGACAGCATTTAACTTTCACCACGAAATAGTCTGGTTTCTTCGTGTGTTTCTGCTACGTTCAGAAGATAAGCTTCACGAGTTTTGTAATTTTACAACTTCGCGGTATTTTATACGTACCGGTACGTTTTGCATCAAGTTTTTCAAGTTGCAATTGCAATAATTATTTCTTATTTTTGTGCACGATAATATATTGTTTGTGCGATGCATCGTTTTAAGTGCTAAAATGTACCGTCGGTACTTCTGTGTGTATCTAGGCTACGTAGAAAGGTGGTAACTTGGTAAATATTGCATTTAGTAAGCTGCTGAATTTTTGCTTAACAATAGCCTTTGATTGTGCATAATTAGTTCAAATTCTACGTTTGAGTCTGCGTCATGAGAACCTTTTGTTCCTTTTGGCTTATTCATTGAGGGCCGTTCATCAAGCATGTGGAGGTCAATAGCGTCGAGTTGAGTTGTCACGTATAGAATGAAGAGGGCATGCGTAAGTGTGTCAGAACGATTGGTAACTTCAAGCGAGTAGCATTTCGAATGGATTTCGCCGTACCAAATGGACACCCTTCCTGGACATTCCTTTTATTTACCGCTAATACTCGTATATACCATTATCAAAGTCAGAAAACAATGAGTCATCAAGTCTGCATTTTTGTCTCGGTGAAGTGGTCACAGGCCTCCCAAAAAAACCTATAAAACCTATAAAAACCTATTTTTTCGGACTTCTTATGATTTTTGACTGAGATGATCACATTTCTTATGCTATTTTACATATCACGTAAGTTTTCTTGATTATCGATAAGGAAAGCAATTTTTAATACAATCTGGTTTCAGATTGTGTGTTATTCGTCTTTTGAAGGTCGGTGATTGATTTTGTTCCTCGTGTG
Organism: Prostheceraeus crozeri; assembly: GCA_907163375.1. NCBI lineage: Eukaryota > Metazoa > Platyhelminthes > Polycladida > Euryleptidae > Prostheceraeus > Prostheceraeus crozeri. Next base: position 169,530 of record CAJQUW010003361.1, on the reverse strand, counting down.
CCCAATGATCAGCAGTTATTACTCTTGAATGATTTTCGATTGGTTCAGTCTGGTTGTTGAACTGTTCGTATTGTTTACTTGTCAAACAGAAGGCCTTTTGATACATTTTCTATATCCTTCTATGTGCGATTTGATAAAGTCTGTCTTGTTCCGCTTTCAAAACCAGAGTTATGTAAAAGAAAACTCAAAGAAGTTGAAATCAATCGATGTGTCACAGAACCATTTGGCTAATGAAGATATTGAAATCGGACATGCAGCCAGTGACGCGATTTAGAAGGTCGAATCGAAATCGAAGTATGAAGTCATGAAACAGATACTGTCGTTCTACGAAACTGCATCGCAGTACTTGATCGATAAACTTCCACATGATAACAAAATACTTCGAACCCTCCGCGTACTACATCCAAAAGAACAATCCAACAAGAAAAGATGCCGCTATATCAAAATCATAGCTGAAGCAATGCCTTTTCTCAAAGATGACGACATCGTGAAAATCATCGACGAATGGAAATTGCACGGTGAAGAAAAAGTTAAGTCAGACATTCATGAAATCCGCATTGATGAATTCTGGTCTCAGATACTAGAACATGAATCAGTAAGTGGAAGAAAGAAATACCCGAATCTTTCCCGTGTCGTAAAAGCAGCTCTCACATTGGCTCACAGCAATGCCGACTCAGAAAGGGGACTTTCAGTTAATAAACGATTGCTTGGTACGGATAGAACAGCGCTTTCTGCAAAATCTGTAATCGGAATAAGAGCATGTAAAGACACTGTCCGATCATTTGATGGCATTACAAACGTTCCCATCACGAAAGACTTTATCAGCTTGGCGAGGACATCTTCGAAGGTGTATCAACAGGAATTGGAGGAAGAAAGGAAAAAGGCGGAAAAACTTAAACAGGAAAAGAAAGAACGCGAAGAAAAAGAAATTCAAGCAGAAAAGGAACACAATGAAAAAATAGAAAAAATGGACGCGCAAACATGTCTTATTGCGAAAGACGAAGAAAACATTAACGTTGAAACGTCGAGAGCCAATCTTTTATTAAAGGATGCAAAAACCCGTCTCGATGAAAGCATAAAAAAGAATGATATGGATGGCATCAGTATAGCATCAGATCTTTTGCGATTGGCAAAAGAAAAAATCGAAACATCCGCAAAGAAGCAACTTGAATTACAGAATAAAAAGCGGCAGCTCATGACAACTTACCACGAAATGACAATAAAGAAAAAAAAGACTGTAATAACGAATTTCAACTCTGTTGATGAGAGATACTTGACTGTAGTGATAGCAATTTGCTTGTCCTCATTTTTTGTATAGATTATTTAACTAGTGTCACATTTTCAGTTATTGGACTTTTTAGTGGAAAGATTGGACATTTTTACAAGTGTTTGTTTTGAAGTTTTTCTGTTCGGTAAAGCTGTAAATAAATTTTGTACAAAACTTTACAATTCACGAAGTATTTTTCTTAATTTCGAAAGACTGCTTTCTCTAATAACTGATAAGTTTGTAATTTTTTAATAGAGTTTTTTTTATAATGAATGTCAATATTTTGTAGCTACATGTACAAAATATTCATAAAGTTAAATAGCACTTGAACGTATTAATGCATGTATTGGATGATAGTCGTTGACTTCAATTTTCAACGTATTTTACTTTGTCATTTACGTAATTTATCTACTTCTCATAATAAACCTACTTATTAATTGCAATCGAATTTACGTGAACGATCATATTAGTTTGGTTGGAGTTTCACATGTAATTGAACAAGATTGATGACATGATAAATTTAATTTCAATTAAACAATAATATGCCTATACATAATAAGATTATGAAAACCTATAAAAGCCTATATATTTTTTTGGGACCTATAATTTTAGCCTATATTCTCACTAAAATTCGTTGGGAGGCCTGTGGTCAGCCTGTATGTATGGAATGAGCATTCAAATGTGAAACTCTCCAAGGTGAATGCATTTGAGAAGTTTGGATGCTGATTTATTGTGTACATGCACCGATGCAAGTTTCGGGATGTTCCGAAGGTACAATATGTAACCTAGGTCTACAGTTGTACATGAAATCAATGCATTAACTTTGTAAAATGGTCAATCCCCGTGTACCTGATTTAAAAGACTTCACTTGTAGCGTCTGAAGCTTAGACAGGTTGCAATTATTTTAATGCTTTCTAGATGACACTTATATTCATCAATTAATACAGCGGTGTTAAGTAGTCAATCAATCTTGCATTGATTTGCAGTGTTTACTTCTATTTCATAACTTACATGCCGAACAATACGAAATTTCGTAACAATGCGATATTGTAATTGGAAAATGTATCAAATGCAAAACAGTGTCTACTCAGTGTACATGTACATTCGTGCACATTGGTGTCGCTATTCCGACGCAAAGTTCGGTACAAATAGCCATAATCAAATAGAGGTTATTCAGACGAAAATATTCGTTTGAATAAAGATTTTATTGGTAATCCGTTTTTCGCACGTATTATTACGGACGAATAGCAAATTCTTTGTTTCCACGTTATTGATGATAACGTGATGCCGCATAATAGTCAACGGATATTTGTGAAAGTATAACATTTAGGAGTTTGGACATCATTGCCAACAATAGTTAGCCGATATCTAGTATGAATATTGAAAGATTGACGTATGATTTCTTCGGTAACAAATTCTCGAAAAAAAATCACGTTAAAAAGGTCAGTCCCGAATATCACTTATTCTTCATCTGATATTTAGACATTGCCGGTACCTCAACGGTAGTTATGGTGTCATCAATATATGAAACTACTTGTTTGGTGAATAGGGGAAAGTTTGTTATGTGTGGGCAGGTCTGAGGTGTGGGCCGACGTCCCCTGAGGAACCAAGAACAAGATGGATGAAGTAGTTGTACATCACATATTTGTATGGCAATCGTAGCTTAGTGCTTTTAGCAGCTATTTAATTATCAGCTCTCATTTGTTTTGGAGATGTAGAGTAAATTATCCCCAAAAATCTGTTTAATCAAATAATTTCTCTTCGCTGACATTGTTAAGTTAAACGCTTCTTTGTAGCACGAATTCAGCATCGAGAAAAGGGCATCTCTCCTTGCGTAACATTCTCGGTCTAATTGTTGGGTTCCCTACATGCGCCACCTAATCGGAGGTGGCATGGACCACCCAAAATTACTGCATGCTGCTTCTCTAAGAAGCAGACCAAGTGATAATCATACATTATGAAGTATCACTATTATACACAGTGAGAAAAGTTAAGACTTACTAGGTGAGCGATCAACAATGCTCCATCACATTGTGAAATTTTCAGACCCCAATATTTCCTAAGCTTCTGCGAGAAAGTAGTGAATCATGTCAAACCATGTTGGATGGCCCAGCTTGAGAAGACAGATGCAATAAAATGACTTACTGATGGGGTTTCGTGAGTTCAGAATCTCACTTGGAAGAATCGTCGCACACGAATTCGATGGCGAAGTGGATGTCAACAAACACTGACGCCTTATGCGCAACTAACATTCGTGTAACTGACACGCAATGCGATTGCCCCTGACGAGTAGGCAAGCTTGTGCTTCTATTCACAGTGTGATAAGACTTACGCCAGATGGGCTCACCTATGAGAATTTTCCGCCTACAAGCGGAAATTTTTGATATTCCGCCTTGAAAGGCCGAAATCGGTTGGGTCTCGTAAATCGTCCAAATCCATCAAAAAAAATCAGACCCCTACCCCCTTACCCCTAGTCATTTTTTAAAAATTCTTTTGTCATTTTTCGGACAAAAGAGATAATTATTTTAGAGGATTTTATAGCTTTGTTGCTTGTACATTGTGCGGCTAGCTATTCTTGATCCACTCTTGTCATTTTAGCGCATAGGTTTACCTACAATCTTTCAAAGTAGGCCAACATGTTGTAATATACATCGATTTTATACTTTGCACTACCAAAACGACTTTCTTCAAAGACCTCAAAACTACGTGCATGCAACTACAAGATGTTCATAAAGGCGGAACAGGTCCGATACATATTGTGATACATGTTTTACATGCTCAAGCGTTGCCATAGCCTATAGTGCCATTGCCTACATATAAGCGATTGTAAATATTGGGCGGGTTGAGGAAAAAGTTTTGACCGATGGTTTTTTGTTTTCCTCAACACTGGTGCATGTGAAGTGACTTATTGTGACTATTTTCAGAAGCCGAACTTTGATTATTTTGGAATAGAAATTGATCTCGCCTACGGCGACAGCAACTTGTAAATTATCTGCTTTCACTTTCTAGATTTTGTAGGATCCAAGTGAAATTAGGCATCTGTGCAAGCCTTGATCCATGCATTTGTACTTTCTTCTATCGGTGTTTTTTAAGTAGAGATTTTTAAATAAGAAAATCACTTTTACATGTGTTTCTTGCTTTCATCGAACGGATATTCGAAGAAGCCCATTCTACACAAATTTATTGCCAAACATGGCCAACTCTTGGAAGATGCTACGTGCGTCACAGGCAGCGTCTGAGCGCAGACCTGCCGCTGGCCTATTCAAGCGCAGGAGACTCCTCCTGGAAAGAAGAAAAAGACTGGAAAAATTGCAGGGATCAACGAGAAGAACTGCCTTGATCCGAAGAAACCTTTGGCTGTCTCGTGGTATGCCTGATCAAAGTCGGGTTACTGAAGATCCTCTCCACACCCAAGCAGTCGATGCATCGGAACTGCCTTCTGAAGGTGCCAAAGGTGACAAAAGACCAGCAGAAGATCCTGTAGACAAGAGCCAGCCCAGAAAGAAGATGAGACAAACTACACTTTTCCCACTTGCCATGGAGTTAGGGATTTTTGACTTGTGACTTGTCTGTGATTCATATGCATGTGCTATTAATATCAGTGTGATATTTTATATAGATTAAATGTTTTCACACAAAGCATGTACATACTCGTAGGTTAAAAAATGTTCCTGTTGAAATATGTATCACAATATGTAGGGTTAGCCGCAGGTTAGCCGCACCTAATAGGATACGAAGACGATTAATAATTGGGCCTACATCGTCTTCGATTGAGTATGCGCGCTGCTTCACCTGTATTTGTTCAAGAATTGTGCTGGATGCTAGAGTATGCATTTAAACGAAAGCACTTTGTTATGCGCTTTGTGCTCATAATATTTGAAAGGAAACTTCGGTCTGTTTCTGCATATTTTTCCAATTTCTACAAATGCCAAAATTAACTGGACATATGGTTGTCTATATGATTATATAATAGCGCCTACGTGTACGTCAGATTACCAATTTGTGCTAAAAATATGTCTACCATGTCAGCCGGCACTAGTGCTTTGCAATGTTTATAATCTCTTTTTGCGTGGAGTTTTTACCTCTAAAATAATTTTAAAACTTTAAAAAATCCCCGAACACCATTTTCCATACTACTAATTTTTCCGGCTTGGGGAAAGTAGATAATTCTCATGGGTGGATGGGCTGTTTTTTTCGTCGTTTATATCATGGTTCTCGCGGTCCTGTAATAGTCTCTTCGTATTCGTTCTCTTTTACATAATTGCAATATTTGCATTTTATTTTGTCTGATGGAAAACCCAATTGAAACGATGTGTTTACTGTGTTTTCTATCGAACAAATGATGTCACTTGCCCAAGGCGTATTCTCACTGATTTGTATTTTACTCAAGCAAATAAAAAAAATTTTTTTCATGATCTTTTCTGGTAACTGGCTAACATATTCAGTAGTCATAACCTATTGACTTATTTTGGATTTAGCGTCACTTGTGGCAATTTGGATGAATAAAAAGATATGTTGGCTCAAAAAAATATATTTCAATCCGTTCTTTTTTTATTAATAAACATATACCGAAATGTTGAACCCCTTTTATTGATTTTTATATCAATGTGAATTTACCGATGTTAGTCGAAATATTTCTTTTATTCATAACCGCTTTTCATATTGAGCGTAGTAGCAGACAGGAATTCTTATTATCGATTATGTAAATCATTTCATATTCAGACAATGCCGTTTCTATTAACTAGAAGCATGCCAGTCGCTAAATCGGTTATGAATGGACGACAGTCGATTCGTATTCAATGCCAATTTTGTGATCAACATTACTAGTTGACCAGTCAGAAGAAAAAAATATTGAATCGTCGTCATGAAGCTTTTTGATTGGTCGAAATACATCAGTCTCTAAATGATCACTTCACCATGCGCGTGTATCTTTCTTTGGCTTTTAAAGCGTCGATAAAGGGTCTGGACCCAAAACTTTCTTGTCGGCATAAAAGAAAGAGGGAGTGAGAATTATTTTCATTTTCCCATTAACCAAAATGAGAAACCTCCCGTTGGCGATCACAAACTTTGTGTTGGAATACTAGCGTTGTTCACTTATTTTGGCTTATTTTCTCACCACCAACAATGGTGCAGGAAATCTCTCAACTGGCCCAACCAATGAGAAAGACGTAGTCGAAAGCTCTTCAATATATTTTATTATTGACCTTGTCTTTGTTTTTATAAATTAAACAAGTAAATCAATGGTGAACCGAATTTACTGGCCCAACCGTGTGTGTTTTTGATCGGCACTAAAAAAATGGTAGAAAGAACTGAAGAAACAACAAACAAACATGCAACCTCAACACGATCAAAAAGCTCTGTTATCGGCCCTGACAGCGCACCCTTGGGACGAAGCCCTACGACTGGTAGGGGAGCGCTTCAAGACAGTTAGTGAGGGAGGACTTCAGGTGGACGTTTGTCGGTGACTTTCAGAAGATTGAGACCGCAAATGCCTTGGGATTGCCGTGTGCACTGACGGAGCTTCGATTCTACATTCACAGCTAACAATACACAGGCGCTCGGACGGGGCGCTTGTACTTATCAAGACTCTATAGTAGCTCAAACTAGAGGAGATAGATTCCGAGGAAGTCGGCCTTACCGACATTGATCTCCGGTTCGAGGCTGAAAGACAAGCTCAGCTGCCCAATCCTGGAGTCGGACCCCTTCAGCGACTTTCAGCAAAACATCATTATCTCCGAGGCAAGCTCTGAACCAGACACCGAACCCGAACAGGATCAACCGGGCCGAGGACTGGATGTATTGTCGCAACCTGATGAAGTGCAACTGGGTCCCCAGATTCTCTGGGACAGCGGCGGACCGTATCCCGATCCTCTAACAGACAAAGAACCTGACTCTGACAATGACTCAGATACCGCACCTCTTATTCTTCCGCGAGCGCCTACGCCGCCCTCTTCAGGGTGCCATAATCCTGTTAATTCCAACAGTAACTCTAGCAACACTGATTCACTGAGCAGCCCGTCTAGTATAAGTTATTCTCCTATCTCGTGCGCTACCGCAGGACCTTTCAGACTTTGCTCGCGACAACTTTCTGCTCATTTCAAAGTACATCAGAAAATTAGTGGCGTCCCCGCCTTCCCCCCTCCTAAGAGGGCCTCTTCAGTTGAATCTCCTCAGAGTTAGGGACTAGAATTCCGGTAGGGGCGCTCATGTATTGGTCTATATGGGGATCATCTTGCAATCAGAGAGAGGTAAATGTTTTTCTGGAAATTTTTATACTTGATTATCCAGATTGTACTGTGCTGGGGTACATGCATGCATGCAGTGGCTTAAGTGCATTCTACAGGATTTCTGAATCTGTTTTAGGGTTATTTCATATAGGAGATATTTTTTGCTGCGAAGATATTTTTTCCATTTTCGAAGTGGCAACACTGGAATTGAATCGAAACAAGAAGGAAGCGAGCGAAACTGGACGTAGACGTTGCAATGTAGGTAGAGGATGCTGAAATTACGACAGGAAGGCAGAAATTATGATCTCATTTTAATTGAATGCGCTGCGGAATCAGCTAGTAATGACCTAAAAAAAATTCAATACTTCGGAAAAATACAATCTGATTTAGTTTTCTTTTATTTGAATACATCGTTTGTTTTCTATGCATATTGTTGTCTTTCATCACGGAAGCTTGTCAGGAAATTCCAAAGCCTAGATTGCATGGGCATCATGATGAAATCATCAAATACAATGAAACTTCTCTGAAAGTTTTGCCTTTTTAGTTCCCCTAAATACCTCTAGCAGTGCTCCGAGTACAGCCCGAACTCGGGCTTCGCCCGAGCTAGGCCCGACTGCCCGAATTAAAGAGCGCCCGCCCGAAATTCTTGAACGAGAATGCCCGAAATTTTTAGTGGCCCATTCTGTAAAAAATACTTATTTTACAATACAATCAACATTAAAAATCAATTCCATGCATGTTCGGTACAAATGAAACAATTCGATCTTCCTATTTGTAAATATAATTGTGATTTACATAGATTTCTCATTAAAAGTATTGTTCGTTAAACAATTTATGTAATCGTTTTTTGAAATTCTCAAACCCTACCCGGGGTAATCGCTTTTTTACATTTGCATATATAATCACTTTTCGAACATTTTTGACCCCCCCTCCCTCCCCTTAGAAGTATAATTACAAATAATTCAACTATACTCACTTGTTCTTGCAGGTGTAATCTACATTGTATATTACGTGTTTCCATTCTGACTTACAGAAAACGATAAAATCGTTCAAAGCGTCGTAAAACGATTCGTTGCGGACCACCCGACGACGAGCAAACAGTGATTGATTTTTGGTGTTGTGACTCAGACTGTCGATCAACGTTTCTGTTTCTTTCAGGGTTGTTATCCCATGAACGTATTTGCGATTTTATTCCAATATGTAATTCATAAGCTGATACAGTGATAAATGTTTTTCACATTTCCGTCAAACCTTTTTAAGTAATATAAAGCGCATAACGCTACATGTACAGCATACGTATATGCTAACGGTTGTGTTATGATTTCGTTGGGAACTCAAGTTGAGAAGTATGAGTAGCTTTAATATCACAGCTCAATCATGGCTAATGAATAATCAGTGAACAAGAATGGCCAAGGTTCATAAAGTATTGTGTCATCTGATTTGTTGTAATCTGTAAGTGATTTAGTACCATTACTTCAATAATGTATAAACCGGTTTGGAATTACTTTAAACTATCACATAACTATCAGAACTTATCAGATGTTTATTTCCAAAAATATTGGAAGAACATTAATGACGCAAATGTTTTTGAGATGGTGAAAACTGCCATTCGCCATAATAATGTTATTTAGTTCTTACAATTTGACGTCTGTGGTATAATGTCCTTCTTTTTTCATTCCTATAGGATTGTTCAATCAGATAATCGCATAGGGGGGGGGGTTAGAAATGTTGAAAAAACCATGCACTTGTTTAAAAAAGCGATTACGAGGTAAAGGGTGAGAAAGTCAAAACGAATACGTAATTTTTGAATGACCCCTTAACACTTGATAAGTACTACTTCAACGTTGGATTTAATATGATAGACCTAAATAAACGGTTACGTTTTACTCAAAACTGATTAGGCATTGTGGCGATCACATGATAAACGCGTGAAACTCATTTACTTCAAAAATTTCCGAAAGCCCGAAATTTCATGTCAGGCCCGAAATTTCGTGAATGTTAGCGCTAGGAGCACTGCTCTAGGGAGAATTTGGACAGTGAGAGCATCTTTTAATTCTATATTTAGGCTTACTGGAACTCTGCAATTATATATGGTTTAAGTCTTTCATTTATTGTCCTTATTTGAGGCTCGTGACAAACATTGTAATGAATGTGATCGTTTTTTCAGGTGTACTTTGACGTAACTATCGGTGGTAAAGAGGTCGGTCGAATTGAAATAGGTCTATTTGGTGAAGTTGTTCCGAAAACTGTTGAGAACTTCAAATCAATATGTGAAGGCAGGAAGGTAAAGTATAAATTTATACTCGCAATGTCAGCTTTGTTTGCTTCCTTCATGCATTTTGATGATTGAATTATGTACATCTACATGCAGCTCTTTGCTGATGTCATTGATCATGCTCGGCTTCAAGCATGCCACCTCGGCGGTGCGATGATCAAGTTTTAGTAAGTGCTTGTTGTTATCGTATCGTTTATTATTCTATAGGCCTATTATTATGAAAATTGCAGCTTGAGTTGAAGCAAACCATATTTTTCAGCATCTACAGGGTAGGCCAGAAGAAACCGTTGAATATGTTTCTGCATAATCTAAGTGCTTTTCACTGGATTGATGTTTTAGTATGCAACAGCTACGTGGCCAATTCTAAGTGCTTTTCACTGGATTGATGTTTTAGTATGCAACAGCTACGTGGCCAGATGAATTCTGACTTGAGTCGTGTTTTTGAAATTCAATTTGTCTGGGATAGCAAGTTACACTGAAATGTTCTATGACATCTGGTTTCCAAACTGCAATAATCTCTGTGAAGAATCACATGAATGCTGTTCGTATGAATTAATTCATTACGTTACTTATCCAATGAAATGATCATGTCACGAATGTGATTATAAATTTTTGGCAGAAACCATAGTATCAGTTAAGTTCAAGAATTGAATGAAAATGATTTCGATAATCGACTGAAATTTTGTGACAAATTCTTCGTTCATTTTGGTGATCTTTCAAACATCATTTATTTCTGATGAAGTATTCAACATGCTCAGTCAGTGTCTGTTTACTACAACCATAAAAATCTGTAAATTCGAATAGTCAGTCAACAGTCCGTCCCATGAGGGAATTTGTTGGATGTTGTGTGGTCCGCACATTTGGTTGGTTCGTGTTCTTTACGTAAGCCGATGCTGAGTGAAGTTTCCTTAGGGTCATAGAAATAAACTGTTTATCTGAAGTTCGCTAGAATGGAAATTGACTCGAGGTCGCGGCACATCCGGGGGAACTAAGTTGGGGCATGAAGAACCAATTAAAAGCTTCGATTTACTCATGTGACTGATTCTAACCCAATGATACAGACGTTGGCAGGTGCATCTAAGTGAAAATGCGTGCGATTTATGTGCCGTTATTGTGCATTGCATGAAGCTTAATTTCCATTCTAGAGGTTCTGTTGTTGTCAATTTCTATGCTTAGGGTGCGTTTGCACGTGCAACTTGATCGTTGACACTTTTCGATCCATGATGAGTCAGAAAAGAGTGGACAAACAGTGCAAACAAAGTATACCTTCAATGATCGTGCTTCGTCCGTCACCAGACAATAGCAATTTATTGAATGGTGATAAAGAGAAATGAATTGATCTCATCAGCTCAATATTGAGTGAATCACTTTTTCGTTGTTTATTTTAGTATTCTGTTTTGTTGTGACATCAATGTGATATCGCTTTCTTTCATGAACTAGATCTACATAGGTCATGAAAGAAAACGATATCACAATGGTGCTACAACAAAACAATACTATAGTATGCAATGAACAAGTGATTTCCTACAGTTCACTTGCGTGCATGAAATCACATACAGGGTGTTTCATATTTACCTGCCTAATATCGGTGTAAGAGAAATTTCCAACTTATGACGTTGTTATTTGTTTCACTGAATGCAGTGATTGATGACATGAAATAGAACCGTCAGCTGGTGAGAGATGTAATGACTAATGACAAATCATTGTCTTGTTCCATGAACGATCGGTTATTTGATGACTTGTGATCAACACTTACAATTCATGCTAATATCATTTGTGGTTCACTGCTGTCGCATCAGAAATGTCCAACCGATCGCGAAGAGATCATCACTTGAGCATAAATGAGCGCATCATTGTTGTTTAGCTCTACTATGCAACAGGTGGTATCATCCGTAAAACTCAGCGAGACTTCAGTGAATACTTGCAACAAGGAATCTTTGCTCAAGTCATCCTCGCACAGTAAAATCCATCATCGCGAAATTCGAAGCTACCGGATCCGTTGGACATGCTGGTGCTGGAAGACTTGTTTCACTGTCGACAGAAGAGAACCAAGATCTCCTTGCAGTTGCAATTACTGCAAGTCCAAGCGTCTGTTTGCAGAATGAGTGCTGAGCGATGAATTAATGAAAGATAATATGGATCGAATACTGCAGTTTTGTGAACTTTTCAACAGCCAATGTCGGGATGATCCCAACTTTCTCATGCTGTGCGAGCATGAAATGAAAGCTCAAGGAGTCATGGTGTTGGCAGAAATCTGTTCGAACGGTGTTATTGGCCCTTTATTTTCCCATGAATTCCTTTATTTTTCCTGACAGTCACACCTGACACTTGCAGGATGTTGCTACCATTGTTGCCGCAATTTGTTTATCTTAACACTTGCTTTTGGCAGCAAGATGTTGTTCCCGGTCATTTGTCAGCGGGATGTCAGGAGCTTTCTGGACAACTCCTTTCCAAAGAGATGGTTTGGCCGTCGTGGATCAATTGATTGGCCTCCTCGATCGACCGCCTTAACCCCAATGGACTTCTTCTTCTGGGGTTACCTTAGAGAAAGGGTTTATGGCACTAGACCGACAACGATAACTGCTTTGCGAGAGAACACAATTAAGGATGCAAGCAACATACCGAATACATGTGTAAATGCTGACGGTTGTCATTTTGAGCATTTGTAAATATATGTTTTGCTATGGAATGTGTTGTTTTATCATTTACTCGTTTAATTTAATCGTTATTAGTTCGATTTTAAAAATTTCACAAAATTTGGCAGGTACTTATGAAACACCCTGTAGTTTGTAGACAATGTGTACAAGAGTCAGCAAATTTGCACATTGCGTGCAGATTTGGGGGAATAGGTATTGTACAACAATACACGTTGTTGTAAAGCTGCATGTAGTCTTCAAATCGAATGAACTTCTGAAAGTGTAATGATGGCATTATACTTCATTATTAGGATCTTAGAAGGAGTGCGCAACCGTCTTGGAATCCCTCAAAAGCACCGCATACTCGTATTCTTTTCGAAAATCAGGCGTGCGTGCAATTGAAAACTCGTCACAGCAATGTCGACAGTGGACTCGGCGCAATACATACCTAGTGTGTTGTGACCACAGATAAATTACCTTGCTTGCGTGTTTGGGTCTGGAGATGACTTTCCTCAACACTGATGGTCACGGCCAGAACTGCTCTCGAGATGCTAGAATATAAATTCCCTATTGAACGCAATGCAAATTCAATCCTGAAGAATATTGACACACAAACGCACACTCACGTTAATTTAGATCGTGAAGAGTCGCATTAAAAGTTTGCAGTTAACCTGGCTGACATATTGTCTTCAGCTTCTAGACAATCAGTTTCATTATGAATTCATTCATTTCCAATGAGATTGAGATTTAAACATATAAAGCATTACTGTACGAAACTCCATTCGTGAATGTTTGAAATACAGCATTACAAATCAGAACACTGAAGAAGTCGTAAATAGGGCATAAAGAATCTTGAGAATCCATAAAGAATCTGCTGCAAATCTACAATGAAGTGCTACTCTTGCATCTTTCATTACACATGTGACGGCGCTCCTTCTGTGAATTTCAAACAAATAGTTATTAAATATGTGCTTCATATTGACCTATGAATCCTCCTCTGATAATTAGTGTGTTTTCTGTTGATTAGTATGATCTTTATTAATTGAGCAATTTTCATGAAGACAAAATCCTTTTTATTCGATGCAATTCTTGTAATTGCAATCAAAGCTCGTCAATTAAGACCATAAATGCCACACTTTCAATGTCTCAAGTATCGAAAGTCTTAATTAAACATCAGCTTATATATGCCAAAGATACAAAAATGCCACAGCCGTATGATCTTAATTAACCGAAATCTTAATTATCCGTGTCCGTATTAGCGGGCTTCGACTATAGTAATGCATTTCGCATGACAATTGCGCTTACAATGCTTGCTTGCGCGTTTATTAACTGTGCACTTCGGGTTGGGGGTCGTTATCTTCAAAGTATCGGTACCGGAACTGCTTCTTGCAAATTGGAACTGAAACCGATTCTTTGGATTTTTTGGGAATATATTAAACTCTGGAATTAGCATATTGCAATTTATTTCACTTTTTCAGGTCGGCGGAGAATTGTTGTCATATAAAGGATCCAAATTCCATCGTGTTATCAAGGATTTCATGATTCAAGGTGGGGATTTCACCAATCATGATGGAACTGGAGGTAAGATACGAATTTTTCAATGTTTAGCACTAGCTAAATTTTTGGTTAATAAAGCATTATAAACCGAAATTTTAGTCATTATTAGTCCGAGAGCTACTGACATTTTCTTCCAAAATTCGCGCACGAGCTTATTAATTTTAGCATGCAGATCGTCACCCAGCGCCTTTTAAGTATGCCTGTGCATCATGATGAACATTTTTCGGTTTAAAATTGATCTAGAGAGTCCTGATTTTATTACATTTCAATTTATGTATTTACTGGTAATTTTTAAGAATATTGTCTATTTGATTAGAAATCTATTTTCGTCGCTGATCGATTTTTACGTTAAAAGATGCACGTACTAGGCGGTCATAATATATGACCAAAATGAGCTCTTTCCTAAGTGGCATTTCTGAATTAAATGAAGTGTTGGATTGATCTCCTTGGCAGAGTACTCCTCCTGATCTTCAAGTGTTCCCACATTGTTTTAAAGCTAAAGTGTCTAATATATGCGCATCTGTTACTTCATTTAATCTGTTAACTCGAAGACTTGTCTTTACATATTTATGTCTAATTTATGTTCATGTTCATTTAAATGTGCCGGGAGTTACTCGGAGGCAATGAGTGCTCGAAGGTTGTGTGTTGACGCACGAGAGCTAGAATTAGCGTAAAGCGTCTACTGAAGCCGAGAGAATGAACACAAATCAGGCAATACTGCACAGGGACTGAATGATAACTAATCACATCGAATGATCAGATCAATGCACAAAAGGTTGCAATTGAAAACACTTAATACATGACAGTAGTACATATTTATCGCAGTTATTATTTGAAAATTACTTGTAACACAGCAACCTCTACCTCTATTGTATGTAGCAACGAGGAATATAGAAATTAAACATTTCATTTAAGTATTCAAAAAGTCAACATTTCGAGCCCTGCATGAGAGTTGTGTCCACGGAGAACAATTGCTTTGTCTGCGTGTTTACGTCTAGAGATCATTTTCCTCAATACTGATGGTCACGGCCAGCACTATGCCAGCTCCAATCCACATTTACAAAAGTGAAAGTCAAATTCTCATTCGTGAAACTCTATTGCTCATTCGTGAAATCAAATTTCTCATTCGTGAAAGTCTGTTTCACATTATTTTTCGAAAATGTTTTCTCCATTTTAATGCGTCTGAATCCTTTCCTAGTCACCAAATTTTGCAGTGTCTACTTTGTATAGACTTTAGTGCACACATGTCATTACTTTAAAGATGTCATAGCGACCTGTTGTGGCGCTAGCCTGTAAAAATACACGTAGGAAAGTGCGCCAATAATCAATTAAGTATAATTCACATGTACTGAAGAGCGTAACTTTTATGGCACGAACATAGCGAAAAATTATTTCAGCCGTTGAGAATGTATTTCCCAGTATTTAGGCTTGAGTCTTCGTGAAAAACTACCAAATGAGAAGGAAATTGCTCTTTTTCACAATGACAGTCTTTAGTCACATTGAAATATAAACGCTAGATATTAACAAATGTATAATAACTTACATATGCAAGATGTTTAGGCCACTAATAATTTATTAGTGCTTGTTTTTATCTATTAGTCGACGTAATATTTCCCGCGTAATCATAATCTCGATTGCAAAATAGACATGTTATTGTAAAAACAATATTAACAGCAATTTTTGCTGAATAATCGGGTCATTATCAGAAGATTTACAAGTCATTAAATTTTCAACCCGAATGATCTGGCGCTCCATGCCAGATCGATGGGATTTAAGAGATGCAAGTATTGAGCCAACCGAAGAACTTGAGCATTTTCATCCACGCGCACTACATCCTCCGCTCTACTGTGAGAACAGGAGTGTTGTCGGTCACGAATGTAGGGGTTTCAATGCATTGAACGTTGCATAAATCCATCAGTGCACGAAGCCACATAATGAAATTTTCCAACTTTAATGAACCACGCCTTAATTTAAAATTGAGCGACTGGGAACTCGACGTAGCTGCAATGCAGTAGTGTAAGTTGCTTCCTTTCGAGTTGTGTTTGACTACCCAAGAGCGCGATCCGATCTTCGACCAGCCCTCGGTACGACGGCAAAATAAATTAAAATTTGTTTCATCCAACCAAATTATTGGTCGATCACTCGATCTTGCTTCAATGAGACGCTCAACATGAACCATACGATGAGCTTTGTTTTATTTACTGTTAACATTGTGAACAATTTCAGGGAACTGAGTTCACAATCCAACCAATTTTTGACAGTGTTCTTGCTTACGATAACGTGAAGCTGTTGCTGAATAAGGCCAGCGTTCAGTCCGAACAGGTGTAAGTTCAGGCGTATATTGTCGGCACATCAGCACGTCATAGTGATGCGATAGGCCGGATATCGTCAGTCATGATTTTGATGGTCACCCCGAAGAGTTTTGCAAGTTAGAGTCACACTGGTCGCTATGACATCTTCAAAGTAATGACATATGTGCGTTAAAGTCTAAATGAAGCAGGCAGTGTATAATTTGGTGACTAGAAAAGGATTCAGACGCATTAAAATGGAGAAAACATTTTCTAATAATAATGTGATATGGACTCTCACGAATGAGAAATTTGATTTTACGAATGAGAAATAGAGTTTCACGAATGGGATTTGAATTTCACTTTTGTGAAATTGGATTGGAAATGCTATAGCCAATTTTCCATTGAACGTAGTGCAAATTCAAGCCTCAATTCTGAAGTAGAACATTGCCACCACATTAAGCACTCAATCAGTAAATTAAAATCGCGAAGAGTCAAACGATGTGAATAATATTTCCACTTGACGAATTTATCACTAAGAAAAATTGAGTCAAAAATGCGTACTTTCACTTGACATGCCTGCCTGCAATTTGACTGTTGAAGCTCGTGGGTTCTCTGATAAGAGCTACTTCTGCAATGCGCGCGCTTAGCCAATCCCAGAAGCCAAAGAGAGACGAATATCTAAGTCCATCCCTATCGCTTGCTTCCATTGCATCCTTTGGGTGACCTATGTTCGCTCTAGACTAACCCACGCGTAAATGAATCTATCTCTGTGGTTGTATCATTTTACACTCCGATCGGGATGCCAGTCGCCTTTATTTCACTATTCAAAGCGCAATCATTGTAAATACTTATTTTGGACATCATATTTTCCTATTATAGTACAGCACACAGCGAAGTTTGTTTACTGTACTCTATAAAGCTAATAGTTAAAAGTCCACTAATTAGCGATTTGCTGAATTATGCCCACCAACGTTCGCTACTGATCATGGTACAGAAATAATAACTTCAAGATCCGTAGATCGCTGTAATTCTTAGTATTTTCTCAATTGAGCCCTTCATTACAATGTTGCAGCTTTGACTTAACCTCCGTTGACAACAACATAGGATTAGACATACAACATTCGTAATTCTATGTATGAAAAGTACGAACTAAGAAAGCTACTTATCAGTTATCATTCTCTCCTGCGGGCCTAGTCATTCAACGTTTCAATCTGCATATTTGCTTTTAATATGTTTAGACTATGCGTTTGTGTATACATTGTGCCTACGGATGATAAGGCAACTATTCGGATCTGTTCCCATTTTTCAACTGAGGATCCAACTCAATATTTAATTACTGTATTCTATTTACACTGTGTCTACATGATTACAGTCAGTGTTATCGGTATTTCATTTTCAGGCAAAAGTATTTATGGCAGATCCTTCGCTGATGAGAACTTCAAGTTGGATCATTATGGTGCTGGCTGGCTCTCCATGGCTAATGCAGGTGAGTCCCATTAAATATATTTTTCAATACATTTTATGCATGTTTTAGTTAATGAAGAACACCAAATGACATTTGAAATCATGCATGCATATTGAGATTTCCTTCCTTAAAATGAATAGTAAAAGATCTTGGAAGCTAATCGGTTAGGTGATGTATTTCTGAAGATCACTTCAGGTTAGAGTCTAGAGTATGCTATTCTAGTCAGAGGGATGCTAGTTACAAGATATTCATGCACTATACATAAAAATTGAATCATTTTAACAAGCAAGCATACTTGGGAAACAAATATCCTTGCACATCGACATTGTCATGGAGATCATGACACAACGTGTATGCATGCATGGCATAGCACTCATAGAAATAAGAATGAAGAAAGAGTAAATCTACATCAGAAGGTTAATAATGAATTACTTTCAGCACAAGGATCTGGATTCCTAAGTTTCACTATTGTGGCATCTAAGACGACAAAGATAATTCACAGCGCTCACTTATGCTCACTCTATTTCCCTTTAATATCAGTCAAAAAAAATTAAGGCTTTTACCGTCCAAAGTTTGCGCTCGTTAAGAATGACCGGAAGAGCTCAATGCTAATAGATTGTTTGAATGATCTATTGGCAATCTCATTCATCTGTTATCATTGCTAGATAGGTATTCTAGGCAAGTCTATTGGTACCAGGTATGCGAAGTCCTACCATTTTGATAGGACTCCGACTCCGGGGGTTGGTAAGACTCCAACTAAGACTCCTCGAAAATTTGTGTCGTATGCACCATTTTTAGAGAGGAATGTTGAAAGAGACCATAGAAAGAGGGACATACCGCTGCGTGTGAAAGGAAAGATCTATGCTGCCTGTGTTCGAAGTGTGATGGTTTATGGAAGTGAAACGTGGGGAATGACAGAAGAGCAGATGGTGAGACTAGAGCGGACTGAACGGAAGATGGTGCGATGGATGTGTGGAGCAAGCCTGAGAGACCGAGCACCGAGTGATGAGCTGTTGAGACGAATGGGTCTGGTTTCGGTGAGAGAAGAGGTCGACTAAGATGGATGGGACATGTTTTACGGAAAGATGATGCTGATTGGGTGAAGAAGTGCATGGAGATCGAAGTTCCTGGGAGAAGAGAGAGAGGAAGGCCAAGAACAACATGGAGCCAAGTCGTGGAGAAGGACATGCGAGAAGTTGGATTGACGCGGGCGGATGCCAAAGATCGAGTTCGTTGGAGAAAGCAGCTGTCGACTGGAGTGACCGGCCAACCCCTGCGCAAGCGGGGAAAACGGCCGTAAAACGGGATGAGTGAGTGAGAGTGAGGCCCCATAGAGAGGAAATGACATACAGATTTCAAAATGAATTTCGACTTACTTTGTGATCTCTCTGACCCGATTCCTTTTTCTTGACGGTTACTTGACTTTCTTCATCCTCCACAACCTCGTCATATTGTCGGGGATGGCATCTCATCAAATGTCGCTTTAAGTTGGATGCATACGACCCGGCTCCTCCCATCTTGCTGATGTGTGCTTCACACGGTTTTCTCCAGACTCTACCAAGCATGAAAATCTCCATCCTTCTCCAAAAAAAAATTAGTACAATTCGATTCTATTATGCGCTTTGGAGCAGCCATCACGCACGATTAATGTGAGGGTGAGAGGTAATGTTCTCAAACAAGCTACGAGGGGCGTACCAAAAGTTCGTGACGTTTGATTACTGTGGTTTTAATTCGACTTTTTTCTTTGATCATTGATCGTTGTCATGTATCAATCATGTGCATTTCCTGTGAAGTATTGTCGGTTGATCGGTAACCTATAGAGACACGAACTGAAGCCGGTAAGTAGTGAAGCAATTTAACTTTTGTAAGCATGACGGACTTCACAAATCGTAAGTGGACATCTTGTCTACTCTTTCTGTCCAAGGAACGGGAAACACCAATCCGATCGCCTGAGCGTCTAAAACGTCTTCGACAAGAGCGACCATCAAGCTAATGTTCAGAGGGACGGAAGTCAAACGTTGAGCGCTGTGGTCCATCCACTCAAGCCAGCGAAGAAAATGAAGATTTGGCTTGGATCCAGTCTGACAGACAACCAACATTTGATGAGTGAGGAAAAGTCTGGCCAGCTGTCGCATGGACTCTTGAGACATCTTCCATGACCGCCTTGAGTTGTCCAAGGTATCAATGCTGTTGACTGCAGAACAGAAAGGCGTCTACAACTTCTTCTGGAAGACTATGACGAAGGGTTTTGGAGGAACTACTGACTTTCATCTCATCGGTCCGATGAAGTAGGCAATCGGGGGTATTCGATTCAATGGTGAAAGAGATAAAGAGAGCACCGAAAGCTTCATTCGGGAAATTTCCGCAGGATTAGCTTGAAGAAGGAATGAAGAAACTTGAGAAGAGATAGGAAAAGTGTATTTAAATTTAAGGTGACCAGATCGAAAAAAGAGCTTTGGTATGCTTTTAATTTTGCCAATAAATATTTGTGCAAATGGAAGTTAAATGATTTTCATGTGAAATGCAACTGTCAGAACTATAAGAAATAATATCTAGATATGCACTTGGGCCAGAATGGACGTCTATAAATAGGAGAGACAAACGTCACGAACTTTTGGTACGCCCCTCGTAGTATTTCACTTTTGTCTCTGATGTGACCTTAGGTGCGTAGGTGTGATCGAGGCTAGGAAGGCTTGTCTTTTCTACTAAATCACCGACTGAAAAGACAATCCTTTTTTCAATATCACGTTTCATTCCCACAACTACAAGCTTTGCATGCACTGCTGTCTCTGTACTTTTGTTTGACCGGAGAAGGTTGATTTCAAGACACTGACAGCTATGAACGAGGCTAAAAAATTTATTTGTATTATATTTCGGGTCTAGTTATTGGCCGGAGTCCTAAGTTCTACTCCGACTCCGCATCCATGATAAGTACTATTCGCATATTATCATCAACCATCGAAGCTGCAAAACTCGAATACTCGATGCAGCTAAACACCACTTTTATGCTTAAGCCTTATCAACCCGACCGGGGACTCAAAAGATTCCATAAATATACGTGCTATGTTTGCATACCACCGAAACTAATATGGTTGAAAAATGCTTTCAATAAGTCTCTAATTAATTTGCATGTTATGGGTGCCTTTTCATGAAACTGCAGGTCCCGATACTAATGGGAGTCAATTCTTCATCACCACTGTTCAAACCCCTTGGCTCAATGGTCGACACGTTGTTTTCGGAAAAGTTGTTAAAGGAATGGTAAGTTTTTGCGATTCTTTGTTTCGTTTCATTGTAATGTTTGAAATAGCACATTTGTATTATTTCTGTTATTCGAAGCAACTGGAATATTGTCACATTTTATAGATTTGCATAGGTGGTGCTGTTCACGAAGGAGAGATCGGTTTTATGCGAGAATGATGCAATATGAATGTCGCACCACGCATCCGCTTTTTATCAATCTTAATATGATTGTGTTATTGAGACAGGCATCCAGTTGGACCTATTGTTTAATTTAGAATGTGTAATTACAGTTTGTGAAATATGCCACGGGAATAAAGTTCTCGAGAGTAACCCAATTGAGAGGAAATGGAGAAATTGGAACTTGAGTTAACAAAACTTACCTTGTTTCGTTTCCGACAAGGATGTTCTACAGTCTCCACTGCAGCTTTTTCGCAGCCTCAGCTATCTTCAAAATCGGAAAGATTCCTTGGCTTTGAGTGAAGATTTTGTTTTCTTTGAAAAGAGCCAAATTTAAGTGATGGAATGAATTTAATTTATTATTGTCGATTAATTTCAGCTGTTAGCTATTTTCAGGTAATGAATTTATGAAAATACAGAATAAGATTTAAAATTCACATCAGAAAATACATTTTATACATAGTTTTGTATTATCTGTAATTCTGTGTCTCTTATATGCTCTTCTTTGAAAAGCTGAAGGACCCGGGTGATAACCTTATTACGAAATCTTTTAACTTAACAGATGTTCAGTCATTCGCTTTCGACTAGGTTCCATTACCCATGATCCGGACAAATTTATAAAGACCTCTTTTTCTTTCGAAGGGAAATGTATGTAAGCAAAGAAAATTGTTTTCCACAAAGAATATCGCAAAAGATGATTGTCGCCAATCTATCGTTTTTCTTGGTAATTAGATTTTCAAGGTTGGATGTTATTAAAGGAAAACTTATCAGTCAAACATGCCGGTAGATTGCAAAATCTATTGCCACAAGTTTATGGTTTTGTAGTAGGATCGCTTATCTTTGCTACTATAGTAATATATGCAAGTGTAAGGCCTAAATATAATTATCTTGATTTTTGCCATTTTCAAGTCATTTGTAAATCTTCTCCACTTAGCATTTTGATCACTTTCTGAAAGCACTTAAAAGTTTATCACTTGGAAGGTCAGTGAGAGCCGAAATACTGAGTCAGCGTCGGCAACACAACTACAAAGTAATAGCGTTAAAAATAAATTTCATTACAAATGCTGCTCAAAGATAATTTTGAATTGTTACGTCCTTATAGGCGCATTGAGATTTAATATGAAATATGATCGAACTACTGATCTTAGCTCTAACACACGAAACGTACACAGTTTCTCAGCACCATTTCTTTGACACCTATTTGTGTCAAGGCCCCTGGCTGAACCCGAAGTTATACGACATACTACAACCATTATGATTTTCAGTAAAATTATCAGAATCATTGCGGCATAATTCAGCATTTGTTTTCAATATGTTAGAAATCCTTCATTGAAATAGTCCAATCTACTTGATGTGCGCTTATTTATGCATGCGATCTTTATATGTACATGTATTATTATCCTAATTTAATTAGTGACTACTAAATTTTATCTTTCAGAATGTTGTAAGGATGATTGAAAGCTCACAAACCGACTCAGGAGATAGACCAAGCAAGGATATCAAAATCAAGAGCAGTGGCATTATTAAGCTTGACGCCCCGTTTACGGTCGACAAGAGTACTGCAACATTGTGAATGACCAATTGCGTCTCACTTTAACTTTTCTATAAAAACTTACATTGATTTTGCTATCGCTTTTTTAATATATAGTTTATCTTGGTGTTTCGGATGTGCCTTTGTTAATCATAAAGTTTTTTTGGAGTTGTCTGTTTTCAATTTAACGTGTTGCGGAAAATAATGAGTTGCGTGTAGGAATCTTCATCATAAGACAGATTCTAACATACTCGTGCAAAGTTAAATTTAGAAGTCTATGGACAAATGCATTGATTAGCATGAACATATCTGCAAAAATGTCTTCCTAGGCTATGCGGCATTGCTTTTTGTGCATCTACCTATCTTTTCATTCTTAGAATTTGGATCATTCGCATATCCATGTGCATGTATGTAGCTCCATTTTTATGACTAGAAGATTGTCAAAACATGGATGTCAATTCGACAGAGCTTTATGTAATTCTTTGGTACAATTGTAGCACATGTCACTCGAATTTTCAAAAATGTCGGCTTCCCTGCCTCCCTGTGGGAACGAATCTTGCGAAAAACTGGCGGATTTCAGCTGCAGAATATCATGCTACAGTTCAGTCATATTTGCGGGATATTCGCTGGCGAAGTTCGCCGGCGACAATTCGCGCTCTACATGTCACCTTTTACTTTTGACTTTCTTATTTTCTTTAGTAATCCGCCTCTACAGCCGAGGCTCTATTCTCTCCCTTACCTCCTCACCATCACCCACTTATGGGGATAATATATCTAAGAAATAAGTGCAGACTGTCATTCTTTGATAATGATAAGAATCTAGAGAATCCGCTTATATCAATTTTCATAACATCTCTTGACATTCAATAATTTACAACAATGACAAATATTTGAATAATATCATAGTATTTACTGCGACATTTATGGAAGGTAAATACTTTTTTTATTTTAAGCCTTTGTGAATTAAAAAAAGATCCCTTTTGTCCGATCAGACTGAGTATACAATATATTTTCATGTGAAGGTAATATGTGAACATTAGTAGTGATGCAAATGGAAAATTTTCCACTGGAAAATTTTGAAATTTATTTTTCGGTGATTGACGTTTTTTCCTTTGTTTTGGAGACTTATTTTAGTCGTTTGAAAAGACTATGTAATATTCAAAGACCGAAAACTTCTCTATCATCCTGTATGTCAACTTTTGTAACCAACTGCACCTTTTCTATGTCTATTTCAGATCTTTCCAAATGAATTTCAGACATTAGATGGATTTCAGATTTCTCTAGCTGAATTTCAGATATCTGTTAGAAGCACAGATGAAATGATCTTAAATTCATTTGGAGATTCATCTGGATCAGATCTGAAATTCATTTGGGCAGATTTGAAATCGAATTTGAACTATCTGAACCATCCGAACTAGAAATGGAAGATGTGTCCTCAGCAAAGATGTCGGACAATAGGCCAGAATTTAGAAGCTATCATAGATATTCTTTTACTCATCAATCTAAGAGTTTACAGTCCTCATGTCTTCCAAAATGTGGACTTGCTTACACTTCACTTTCATCAACACATGAAGAATTTCTTTCACTGATCCACGCTGCATAATAAAGCTTAACTTTCAAGCTAAACTTTCAAGTAAACTCCAAAATGAAGTAGGCCTACATTATTTTTGCTCCAGATCTTTCACAGTGCATGAAATTGTACCCTTATTGTAAAGCAAGATTCACGTTATCCAAAACGGTGTCTGTGTGATAATTAAAAATGATAACAAAATGGCACAAATAGCCACTGTGGCAAAGGAATGTTCAAAAATCCGCGGACGGAACTCGCATTGCTTCGATCGCTTTAATCGAAATAATGATGAAATTAAGAGTTTTAGACCCAATTTATTGGTACTAGCTGTCTCGGCAGTCAGTGGAAGCGCTCAAATTATAAGGCAGCTATCAAAAAAATCAAAATTTTCCAATTTTTTCCATAATTTTCCACGGAAAATTTTGATTCAAAATTTTCCGGAAAATTTTCATCACTAGATGGAAGTGAGCTTCATCGGACCAGGTTAGTTCCACTAAATGGCTCGGGTTGGCTTGGATGAGTTGTACCTATAGCTCCTGTTCTGCGAACTCCATTCGGTTTTCCAGATCTTCTTCGTGTAATCGCTGCACCACCTGGACTAATTTGTACGGATGCCATCCACATGGAGGATGCGCTGGATAGTGCGGCGACTCACTTGAAGTGCATTAGATGCACGACGGGTAGATGTGTTTGGGTCCTCCTCGAAGTGCTGCACAACTCGTTCCACATTCTGCTCCGTTCGTTCAGAAGATGACCGGTCCCGCCTGACAGTCACCACACTGCCACTGGTCAACAGGTTTGTGTGCCACCGCTATATGGTACGGGCATCCAGTGCTCTTGCGTTCTTGCCATACTCTGAATGATAAGCCTCTGTACCTCCACTGGACTCTTGAGCCATTAGTACCAAGCCGCGCATTTTGCTCGTTCTGCAACCGAATAATCATCCATTCTTCTATGTTCGATTCTTTTCAGATAGTGATTTAATCGTCGAATGGTATTTCATATGACATGAAAGCAACTGAACAATATTCACTTCAAGACAGCGCACTTCGTTGTGCAGAATACGATTCATGTTAAGTCAATTAACTTGATCTAGACTTTCGATGTCAACAAAATGAGTGCATGTCATTCGGTCGATAGAATCAGAATTTTCTGACA
This sequence comes from Prostheceraeus crozeri, assembly GCA_907163375.1. NCBI lineage: Eukaryota > Metazoa > Platyhelminthes > Polycladida > Euryleptidae > Prostheceraeus > Prostheceraeus crozeri. The sequence goes on along the minus strand of CAJQUW010003361.1, from coordinate 144,136 downwards.
ATTCTCAGTACAACAAGTATAATCATCATAAATCCTATACTCCAAACTAGTATGAGTCGAAATTTCATGACGATCGGATGAATATTTGAGGAGTAATAAAAGTTTAAAATCTGGCGGTTTACGTGCGCCACCATGAATTTCAAATAAATCCATCATAATCTAAATACAACTTAATAAAACGCATAGAATCTTCTGAACACGACTGTCAAGTGAACAAATGATCAAAAATCTCGAAGTTCTCAGTAACTGTTCTATTTACAATGGAACATGTTTTGGAAACTGCAGACAGTGAATCTATTGTATGAAGAATCTATCACATCACGAAATTTCTCATTTTTGTTTTTTTTTCCATTCTTCATCTGGTTCCTCAAATTCTGTGAGAACTCCACTCATATCTTTAGGATGCAAGAACACCACAGGATATCCATGTGCACCAGTCGAAGGTTCTTTTGATAAGGTGCGAATGCCCTTTGATTGCACATCACTCATTGCATTTTTTATATTATCCACCTGAAAAACAAATAAGTGCAGTTAACAAGATCGATATCACATGTTACAAAGTCGTTTTCAAATGTGTCTCGTCTGAGCAGCCTCTCACGTCAGGTCTAGGTCGTGCCAGCGTTGCCTGCCTGTGGACCGGCCATTTAAAAACTAGAAATTAATTCTCAACTACGCGGGCACAGAATAAGTATTTGATAGAAGAGGAAGAACCTATACATTCATGATTTGCAAAAGGTCTGTAATTTCAATCACATTTCCTCGAAAATGCTCAGGCTATTCCTTAACATTATGTAATCAGGGATGCGGAATTGGAACTTTTCGCCGAAGTCGGAGTCGTAAAAAATGTCACAACCGGAGACATGAAAACGTTCACCAGACTGCCGAGTCCATTCAATGGACAATGTTCAATTGTCTAAAATCCGTTTTTATCACTAATTTTCTTTGGTATAATTTATATAGCTTCATTACAATCATGGCAATTGGTAATTAACGTCAGCTTTTATAATCAGTCAATAAATTGAACTTTATCCATTCAGTCATTTCAAGAGCGGACTGCTACACTCTCTTGTTGTAGATGATTACAATTAGGCATATTTCACAAAAGCAAGCATGACTTTTCCATCAATAATTTCGCTGACATTTTACACGTAGATGCGGCTACAATTTCTGCCCGAGTCGCAAAAAATGTCCCAGCAGGAGACGGAGTTTTAGACTTATTCGCATCTCTGCACGTGAATGCTTTACAGTTTTTGTACAAGTATACTTCAACTTAAAATTCTACATATTTAATACACTATTTCCCGGAGATTTTCCATCCATCTATGGTAGATTATGAACAATATACAGCATTATTAATTGGAAAATCTGCTAGCAGATCTCATTCATAGAAGAAATAAGACAACACTCATCAAAGACCAACAATCAGGAAATTTCATGGAGATAAGTGTCAAATCAACCCGTATACACCTCTCCTTCGGCTAGGAGAAAACATGCACCATGTAATCAACTGTATTTGAACTTTTGATAAACCCATTCAGATAAGAATTCCGCATTTTATCATTTTGTGACCTTTGAAGAAACCCAGGCAAATTCCTTCTTCACATCTTTCAAGAAGTAAACTTTGACGTGACATTTCCTAGTGAATCCACAGATCTAACCAATGCATGATGCGTGAATCATCCATTCAACATGATCTATGATGAGTCATTGACTAAATATAAATATGTCAAGATACTGATTGGCAATTAATTTAATTAATAATCGAGAACCATCAGATAAAAAAATCCATGAAACGGGTTGTCTTCTTCCTCAAATTTTCCGCAGAACGCGGTTTATAATTTGATCATTATTTCAACATCACCAGTTGCTTCGGCGATTTTTTTTATTAGATATGAATAAAATAATGAATTAATCATAGATTTGAAATAAGAAAAACTGAGATGAACTTCGCTTTGCTTCGCTTCGCTTGCACCGGATGTCACACTTTTGCGGGTTTTTTCAAAATTTTCAAAATTTAGGTAGACTTCAAATTTCACGTGGCCGAAGGCCGAAGGGCGAAAATTTAGGTAGTGACAAATTTTCAAAAAAATCAGAATATCACGTAATCAAAAATTTAGGCGGTCTCAAAATATCACGTGGACGAAAATTTAGGCGGTCTTAAAATATCACGTAATCTAAAAAATATCACGTGGTCGAAAAATATCACGTAGCCGAAGATCGAAAATGTAGCCGAAGATCGAAAATGTAGGCAGATGAAAATCTAGGTAGCCCAAAAAATATCACGTTGTCCTAATATACCAGAAGATTGTATTCAAAATATTTTTTTAAAAATGGAAACCTCAACAGGGGAAGCCTCAGAAATGGAAGGAATCTGAGTGATCTGATGTCCATTCATTGTCTTTGTTGATCCGTGAAAAAATTATTTTTTATTTCCATGACAAATATATCTTTTATTGTTAAAAAAATGATGTTACCAAATGTTGGTGGAGGTGCATATATCCCGAATAATCGTGAATTAGAAATAGAGATAGAAAATTATATCATGAAAACTGGAGACGTTTTATCTGGTCCATTGCATCTTCCTATTCTTCCGCAACAAAATACAGAGTTAACAAATAAACAATATGTTGATACACAAATCAATGACTTAAAAGAATAATATATAAACGATGTTTTGGTTCCACTGATGAATGAATTAAAGTTGCTTAAACTTAATGACAAATCATTAAACGAAAAATTATCAAAACTTGATAAAAAGGATAGAGAGCTAGAAGCAGATATAGCAAAACTTTTTAAAAAGATTTCAGAACAATCAAAAATTTTAATATTACTTTCTATAAAGTTAAAATCTGCAGTCATTAAAAATAAACATCAGATACAACTATTGAAAGAACAATTAGAAGATGAAATAGAAAAACTACCTGAAAGAATTTAAAAAAATTTAAAGCAGTTACAAACTACATTCCAAAAAAGTGTTGATGAATTGAGTTCTAAAATTACTCAACAAATGAAAAAGATGAATAGAATAATAAATGAAGTAAACTCATTTGATCAAAAAATTGATGAAATGAAAAATCTTAAAATCAATCTAGAAAATGAATTAAAGAAAAATTTACAAGAAAACTCTAAAGAAAATAAAGAACAGTTAGATTCTGTTAAAAGACAATTAGATGTTCTTAAAATTAAGCTAAATGCTCTTAAAACGGCGTTGAAGATTAATCAGCAGAAAATGCAAGTTAATAGAAAAGAAATTAAAGTATATCACACGTTACTTGACGCAATAGATAAAGTGCAACAGACAATTAATAAAGTTATCTCGAAGTTGTTGTCCATTCACAAACGTAAATCTTGATCGGAGCGAAGCTCCTCGAGGCTTTAGCCGATCGGACCAAAGGTCCTGAGGTTATTACCTTATCATAAACGTAAATCTTAGCGCAAATATTAACGTAAATATTTTTTCCCAAAAGTCAAATTTAATCCTAAAAAATGCCTATAATTTATAAACACAATCTTAAACATTTTGCTTCAAATAAAAAAATTGCTCATGAACCATCTATGAAATCTGTTTACCATTATGACAGTGTAGAAACAATCGGAACACAAAAGTTCCTAGGCACCGCAGGTGCCGTTCAAAAAGAAGGGGCTGGCATCTTTTCTGGTATTGGAAGTATCGTTAACTTAATTAAAAGTAATAAAGATTTGATTACATCTGCTGCAAAAGGAGCAGCTGCTATAGGTAGTACAGCTAGTGCAATATCAAATGCTGTTAAGTCTCAAAACGAATTAAAACAATTAGAAACTATTCGTAAACTGAAGAATGATTCTGAAGAACTAAAAAAATTAAAAAAACTTTCGGAGGAAACAAAAAACAAAATTGCTAACATAGCTGTGGGGGGTGAAACCTTGAGGAGCGGAGCTCCGTCTGATAGTAAACAGGAGAAATCAGGCGTAGCCATAGAACGTTCAATTGAAGAAATAAGAGGTAATGGTGTTAACAGCAACCTTCGGTCTAACCAGCAAAGCTGTAGCGGAGCTGGTCTAGCAAAATTCTAAAATTATATTTTAGTAAAATTTTTTCTGTGTGTGAGAAAAAACAAAAAAGTCAAATTATTTTTTATAAAAATGTCTTCTCTTATCGAAAATAAATTTAGATTAGACGATCCTCCGTTCGTCAGTTACAATCAAAAAAAGAATGACTATATAAGAGTTGCTATGAATCCCGGATCTTCCAGTAGAGTAAATACTGGAGGAGATTTAATTTTTGAAGTTGATAATCAGCAGAGTTATTTATATTTACCTGGTTCCTTTTTACACTGTGAATATTCTTTATATAGTGATGCCAATTTTACAACACCATTACCAGATAGCGATAATATTGCATTAGAGAATAATTTTTTCCAAGATTATTTACACAAATGCGTTTAGATGTTGCAACTCAAAATATAGAAACAATAAGTGATTCTCCAGGTGTAATTGATACAATGCTTAGATTTGTAACAATTGGTGAAAATAATAAAAAGCATGAAATCGAAGGTTGGTTTCCTGATACTAATGATGGTATAATTGTTGATGATTTATCTCACGCTGGAACAGATGCAGCAGGAATTGCGAAAGATGTAGAAAATATTGCAAAACATTTAAATAAAACAAACAATACTGCATATAAAGAAAGACGTGAATTTAACAAGAAAAGTAAACAGACAGTTAATTGGTCATCGTCTCCATTATTCGGATATTTAGATTATGACAAAATATCATATCAATTAAAATTTAAATTAATAATTCATCGTACAGCAAATAATGAATTAATCTTTTTTGGTAAGACTGGAAAAAAAGCATATTTAAAAATTGATAGACTTGAATTGTGGATTAAGCATATTACTCCTAGTTTAGAGGTCGAATTAGCTATTGCAAAAAGATTAAATACTAACAAACCAATTCCAGTAAATTTTCTAAAGCGTACTGCTAGTTCAGTAACTTTTTCAGAGCAAAGATTTAACTGGCATTTTACTAGAACTTCGAATACTCCAAGATATTTATTACTAACATTTCAAAGAAATAATTCTCCAAGTTTTGATAAGAACAACAATCTTTTTCATATTAATACAATTCGAAGTTTACAAGTTGCTTTAAATCAAACCCGATATCCAATTGATCCATTAAGATTCGATGATACCAATAATCAATTTATGGAAGGATATGATGCTTATAGAAATCTTTGTATAGAATTTGGAGTTGAACCACAATTAACTCCTGGAGATTGGAGACATTTATATCCAATTTTCTGTTTCGATTTAAGTGCACAATCAGAAGATATTATTAAAAATGGTTGTGATGTAACAATTAATATTGAAAAAAAGATTCCACAACTTCATTGATGGCTTATGGTTTATTGCTAGAAGATGTAAAATATCCTATTGAAATTCTTAATGGAAAGATGGCTAGGATCGGTTAATAACCTGAGGACCTTTGGTCCGATAGGCTGAAGCCTCTGAACAAAGTTCTATTGGTTAATTAAAAATTCTTAACTTAAAATTTTTCCTAACTTAAAATTTTTTTATTAAAAATGTCGGAAGCGAAAAGTAATAATAATAAAACTGTTGAATTAAAATTACGTAATATTGTTGACAAAAATACCCCTAAAACTATTACGATTAATAAAAAAAGTATTACATAAGTAAACCAATGATAGAGAATATTCAATTACAAGAAGAAAAGAATGGTGGAATTCTCCCATTAATTCCACTAATAATAGGAGGCATAGCAGCAGCAGGAAGTGTTGCAGGTGGGACAGCTGGTATTGTCCAAGCAGTAAATAAAAATAAATCAGAGAAGGCAGCATTAGAAGAACAAAAACGTCATAATAGAGAGCTAGAGAAAGTAATATTAGAAAGATAATTTTATTAGTAAATTAAATTTAGTTGATGAAGGAAAACGTGTTCTTAAAAATATTCTTCACAATGTTGATGATTTGATTGAAATTAAAGGAACTAAAGATGGTTCTGGAATATATCTAAGTCCTAGTATGATTCGGTAATAACCTCGGAACCTTTGGTCCGATAGGCTAAAGCCTCTGAACAAAAGTGATCGGCTAAAGCCTCAGAACCTTTGGTCCGATCGACTAAAGCCTCAGAACCTTTGGTCCGATCGGCTAAAGCCTCAGAACCTTTGGTTCTATTAGGTAAAACATTTATTTTATCTTTTAAAATGAATTCTACAAATTCCGAAAATTTAATTAGATTAAAAATTTCAAATCTAGATCTAATGGATTATCTCTTAAAAGTACATAAAACCTCAAATTGCCAGCACACCGGTCGGCTGCACAGCGGTCGGCTGCACACTGGAGGGGATATACAAAAAACATTAGAAAACTTTCCTGGATTTATTTGGAGTAAATATTCAAAAAAAAAACATCTTCCTGGTCATTCATGTACCGGTCCAGGAACTCGATTAGATATAAGACTAGATGAGAATGATAATCCAAAACCGGGTGAAGAACCAATAAATAGAGTAGATGCCGCAGCTTACAGGCATGATTTAGCTTATCGAATCATGATCTAAGTTCTCGACATGCAGCTGATAAGAAGATGATTCAAGAATTAGATAGTATTCAAAATCCTTCCTTTAGAGAAAGAATTGAAAGAATGTTTGTTAAGAAAGCTTTACAAGCTAAAATATTATTCGGACAGGGTTTAAATGAAACGACAGCAAAGCTGTCTGAGAGCAACGCTCGAACCTACGCGTCCGAAATGTCGAATGACCTAAATCGGCATAGTGGAACCTATGCCTCGGAAATGTCGAATGACCTAGATCGGCATAGTGGAACCTATGCCTCGGAAATGTCGAATGACCTAGATCGGCATAGTGGAACCTATGCCTCGGAAATTCACAAGGAATATAGAAGGCCTAAATATTTATTGAAAGTAAAAGTATTTGATAAAGATGATATTTGGAGTGCTGATCTTATTCATATGCCGAATGAAGGAGGGTTTAAGTACGCATTGACCGTTATAGATTTATATACACGATACGCTTGGGTAAAGCCTTTAAAAAATAAAAGTGGTCTGTCAGTTAAATATGCGTTTGAAGAAATCTTTAAAGAAAGTAAGAGAAAGCCAAAAAAATTGTTTGTTGACAAAGGGTCGGAATTTTATAACCGAAACGTTCAGCCACTATTTGAAACTGTTTATTCAACTGAAAATGCAGGGAAGGCCGTAGTGATAGAAAGATTCAATCGGACGTTAAAAAATAAATTATTCAAGAAATTTACTGAGCAAAGAAATCAGAAATGGTTGAAGATATTACCAGGAGTTGTAGAAGAGTACAATAATAAAGTTCATTCTGGTATTGAAGAAACTCCAAAGAATGCTTCTGACGACCCTGATTTGATAAGAAAAAATTTATTCGAGAATAATTATTCGAATGAGAGTAATCCGTATTTGCAGAAACTTAAGCCGAAATTTAAAATTGGAGATAGAGTTAGAATATTTAAATATAAGAATAAATTTGAAAAAGGCTTCGTCGGATACTGGACTAAAGAAATATTTGAAGTTTGTAAAATAAACCAAACTTATCCGATTACTTACGAAATCAAAGATTTAGATCATGAAGATATCAGAGGGCGTTTTTATCAAAATGAATTACAACGAACTGATTTTTAATTATCATTATTATTATTATTATTGGAACTAACGTTTCGGGAATGAAATTCCCTTGTTAGGCGTAGCCATAGAACCTACGGTTCGTTCAATTCTAACATAATATCAAGAAATGGTACTCCTTCCTGTAATTTCAATAAAACATAAAGACATAATTGACCACAATAAGTAGTTCCCGGTTTTTGAATTTGAAATGTATTATAAGTTATATTGCCAAGTAATTTTTTGACTTCGTTTGTTGGAGGCAATCCATATGAGTCGAACCAATAGTTCTCAGCCTCCGGGCGGTCAAAATAGTAATTATCTCCATTTTTATTTCTATGCCCCGCTGACCAATGTACGCCTTTTTGGTCTGAAGTGTGAAGATTCGTTATGAAATTTACAGTTGGCTTATTTTTGATCAATTGTAATTCGTCTCTCATTAGAACATGAAAATTCTTTATTCCTAATTCATTTGCGATTTTCTTTAGGTCGAAATTTGTCGTGGTTTGCGTTCCATATAATTTAAAAAACTCTTTTATGTTGCTCATTTTAAATGGAATAAAATGTCTTGTTTAACAATGTTCCATTTTATTTTTATGAACTCCCATTAAGAGGATATTGTTTGTTTTATCTGTATTAAGACAATAACAACATCTGTTAGCACATTTCTCAAACCGCATGATTGTTTTAGGGGATCATACGGGTTATGCACTCATAACATGGCGTTAAGAACATAAAAGCAATCTATTAATTCATTCTCTGCTTTGAGGGAATATTCTGTTGTTATAGCAAGCATTCAATACAATATCGCAGTATCGATAGTCGAGACCGACTGTCGAACCAAAACCGCAACTTTTCTGGTTTTGGTCGGTAGTTTGGTTTTGGATCTGGCTCGCGTTATGGCCGATGAAATGATTTACAATGCGGTGCAATTTCCTCATTGTCATTCAAGTACATTTAATCATACGCGTCATGTCATACCCGTATGTTGTCAAGCAAACTTCATACACCTACAATGCCGCTTTGCTTAGATCACCATTCATAATTTTCACTTGCTATTTAAACACACACAATTCATAAAACGTGACACATTACAATCTTAGTTTAAATCTTATCATCACAATGGTTGGATCTACTGAAAGATCTGTTCGATTGGAGACAAAGCGGAGAAGAATTCAGAAGTTAACAAGGGAAATCATATATCTGCAAGCACAAAGTAAAATATTCTTACACTTGGATATGAGAAGAATTTTTGAATATATCGGAGACTCGCAAGATGTAGAAAATATTAAACTTAATTGAACAACGGCAGACAGTAATATTTTCTTTAAGGCGTAGCGCGTAGCCATAGAACCTTATCACAAGAACGGGACGAACAAATTATTGAACAATCAACAATATCATCGAACAACATCGATACAACAGGTCCGCCAACTTATAGAAAATCTCAACAAAATATTCAATCTATGTCAAATATGCAACCTATTCAAAATATGCAGCCTATTCAAAATATGCAACCTATTCAAAATATGCAGCCTATTCAAAATATTCAATCTATGTCAAATATGCAACCTATTCAAAATATGCAGCCTATTCAAAATATTCAATCTATGTCAAATATGCAACCTATTCAAAATATGCAACCTATTCAAAATATGCAGCCTATTCAAAATATTCAATCTATCTCAAATATGCAACCTATTCAAAATATGCAGCCTATTCAAAATATTCAATCTATGTCAAATATGCAACCTATTCAAAATATGCAACCTATTCAAAATATGCAGCCTATTCAAAATATTCAATCTATTCAAGAAATTCAATCTATTCAAGAAATTCAATCTATGACAAATATTCAATCTATGTTAAATATTCAATCTATGACAAATATTCAATCTATGACAAATATTCAATCTATGACAAATATTCAATCTATTCAAGAAATTCAATCTATTCAAGAAATTCAAACTATTCAAGAAATTCAAACTATGACAAATATTCAATCTATGTTAAATATTCAATCTATGACAAATATTCAATCTATGACAAATATTCAATCTATTCAAGAAATTCAATCTATGTTAAATATTCAATCTATGACAAATATGCAGCCTATTCAAGAAATTCAATCTATGTTAAATATTCAATCTATGACAAATATGCAGCCTATTCAAGAAATTCAATCTATGTCAAATCTACATTAGCTGGCGCAAAACAAACAAACAATTTGAAGAGAAAAACCTTCATATAAACGCTGTGAGTGCTATAATTAATTAATTATATTTTTGGATGTAATAAGTTTTTGGATGTAATAAGTTTTTGGATGTAATAAGTTTTTGGATGTAATAAGTTTTTGGATGTAATAAGTTTTTGGATGTAATAAGTTTTTAGATGTAATAAGTTTTTGGATGTAATAAGTTTTTGGATGTAATAAGTTTTTAGATGTAATAAGTTTTTGGATGTAATAAGTTTTTGGATGTAATAAGTTTTTAGATGTAATAAGTTTTTGGATGTAATAAGTTTTTGGATGTAATAAGTTTTTAGATGTAATAAGTTTTTAGATGTAATAAGTTTTTAGATGTAATAAGTTTTTGGATGTAATAAGTTTTTGGATGTAATAAGTTTTTGGATGTAATAAGTTTTTGGATGTAATAAGTTTTTAGATGTAATAAGTTTTTGGTTGTAATAAGTTTTTGGATGTAATAAAAAATATTATTCCCACGTGTCATCATCATCACTTAAATTACTCTCACTGACGATTGTTTGAAATATTTCAGCTTGAATATCTTCTCCGTTATAAGGTAACATAATTTCATTTTCATCAGGTGCTTGACGTTTAAGAATATTTATTTGACCAGAAAAATTTTTTTCTTCAGTATTATTATTTTTATCAGGAATACTAATTCCAGTTTCTAAAGATCTTTTCCATGGTTTATTAACTGTAGTCGATAATGTTTTACCCGAATATAATTTTATAAAATCTTCTACTTTTACTTTATCTTGTGAATATCCTTTGAATGTTTTCTTTTCACTAAGTCTCCCTTGTTCATCTACAGTAATACAATATTTTATTTTAGGAGCAATAAACATTGCAAAAATAATTCCACCATTTCCATAATCATTTTTTCCTTGACACAATTCCCCACCAACATATCCAGCAGCATCTAATTTATTGAAGAGCTCATTAGAAATGTATATTGAATCAGTGTTTTTTACAATTAATGGAAAACCACAATTAAATGCGGCATCTTCTGTTTCAATATCATAAACATATTGTGGTTTATTATTTAAGTATCTTACAGTGGTGACATCTTTGGTAATATCATTTTTAACTTGACACGCATTAAAACACAATGGTTTATCTTGTCTTTCGCTTACTACCAAATTAATACCTAGAGATGATGCCAAATTGTATAAACCACTAAAGGTTTCTTTATTTTTCTGTGTAAAACAAATAGTTGCATATTTACTTGTAAAAAAAGATTTCTTGCTCCCATCTGCTGCATAAAACCCAACAAAGAACCAATATCTAATATTATTTTCAGCATTTAGAATACAATAAGGAACACGCTTTTCTCTAAACTGATTATAATAATTTTCACTAAAGTATGTAGCATATTGTTTTGGATTTTGAAAATTAAGTTTGTATACCCTAGATGATCTCATTGTATCATATATTTTACAATCATTGTTATAAGCTTGATTAATATATGTTTTTAATTTCATTAAGAGGTTAAGGTCTTGGTTATTTAAAGTACAACAATATCTGACTCCTGATTCATAATTATAGATTCCAGCAGAACCATCTCCTAAAAAGAACCCTTCTACAAATGCTCGCCTACATATTAAATTAGGTGGATGATTAACATAAATATCATATAAAATTTGTTCTAATATGATTGTATTGTCGTGTAAAAATAATTTATTATGTAGTAAATTTGTTCCTATATTTAATTCTTGTGGCTTTATTTCATTACCTGTTTCATCTAACAATGAATGATCTTCAGTAACATCTACTATTCCCATTTTTGTTCTTATTCGATAAATACGTTTATTTGTAAAATGTCTAATAACTTTCTTTACTTTACTCCATCCATTATGAGTATAAATTTCTAAATTATCAACAAATGAAATTTCTTTCATATCACCATTAATTTCAAACGGATTAATTTTATAGTTGTTTACAATACTATCTATTCTAGAAATAAATAATAAATTATTCTTTCTCAATATTACAGGCGTGTCAGCTTTTACTGAATCTGTATAATGAATGTATTTTTCGTTGAAACCATTAATTTCTAAAATAAAGTTATTCATGATTCTTCTAGAGTGAGAAAGAATGAAAGAACCTAAGCATGAACGACGTCTTCCCATCTTTTACAATATTAGTTTTAAGAAATTCATCATCTTCCATTTCTACTTTCGCTAAATATTGTTCATCATTTAATTTTTCATAATCTTTTACTTCTTGAGTGAAATTTTTTCTCAATGTATTCTCATTCCATAAATGATATTTAGTGGTTATATCTTTTTGCACAGTTTTGCCATATAGTGAATTCATCAATAATTTAATTAACTCATCGCCTACAGTAGTTCCTTCTGTTTTATATCTTTTTCTCAAATTAAAAAGTTTTTCAATATAATTTCGAAATGGTGAAACTTGATAATTTTTTTCATAAATTATACCATCAGTAATATGTAAGATTTTTCCCCCACATCTAACAATTTCTTGTATGTCTACAGAAGTTAATACATCATAACATATACCATTTCTAAACCTGATTACTTTTACATGAGAATTATTATTTTGATTTTTAACTTTATCTTTTATAGGAACTGGTTGAAAAAACATATCATTGGGGTATTGAAACACAACTGTAAATATTCCAGTTTTAGGTCTAAATGTTTGAGTATTAAATTTATAAACTATTTCCCGTTCTTCTTCTTGACGAAATTTTCTAGCGGATTCAGCTTTAGGGTATTCTGAATTTTCATCATACATAGCTGATGGATATAAAGATGTAGCATCAAAAGCCATTAGAAATTCATGTTTTTGTTCAAGTAGTTGATTTGAAATTTTCTTACAAATTTCAGTTTTATCTCCTAAATCTCGATACTGTTTCATTAAATCTATTAAATTACTTCCAGGGGACAAAGCCCCACCAGCGTAGCGACCAGGGGACAAAGTCCCCCCAGGGGAGCGACCAGGTAAATACTGTTTTAATATTGGTAACAAGATGCTACAAAATGGCGATATGTATTTTCTTATATTTGCTGAAACTCTTCCACCTTTAACAGATTTTCTAATATAATTTCTAGCCCATAAATCTATATGAGAATGAATATTTATATTGTTATTTTGTACGCTTTTCATCCAACCGTTAAATGTTAAAGCAGAGGATGTCAAATTAGTAGTTATATCTTCACCAACTAAATCTCGCATAACATTATTATATTTGTAGATACAAAAAGCTAAAGAAAGAATATCGTTAACTAAATATGGTCTCCATTCATTTTCTTTTTCTTTATAATTTTCATGTGTTATGTCTCCAACTTCATAATTTAATTTACACACATTCATAGGAATTTTAAAATTCTCACACCATTTAGAAAGACTTGTTTTTACATGTTGATAACTACATTTCATTATAATAGTTTGAAGTGCTAATTTACCTGACGGTGAATCTTTTTTCATATTGTTTTTAAATCTAAAAGATTTTTGAATGTATCTACTAACACATTCAGTTGTATAAGGATTTTGTAATGAAGCAGTCAATATTCCTCTTGAAGTTTTAAGAGGCGGTTTAGATAATTTAAAATTAGCTTTTATCGGAAAATAGGAATCAAAACCTGATGAATTGTGAGCTATTAAAGTTACTCTCGAATAATTAAATTTTCCAAGAGTTTTAAAAAATTGATGGATCGGACATACGTCCTCTGGGTTTCCCCCGATCGGACATTCATCATCCTCAGTTCTCGTAAATATTTTCACACAATTTTGAAGTTTATTAAATTCTAATTCAGTTAAATTATTATACTCATTAATCTGTTTTTTAAGTTTTTTAATTTCATCTTCATCTTTTGATCGTTTAATTTTAATCATATCACTTAACAAACGTGTTTCTAATTCTTTCAATCTTTGTTTCGGTACGGTAAGCAACATATAAATTTATTAAAATTAATGGCTCCTACAGCATAAGGAATAGGATGAGCTGTTGAACAGTTAGGATCAGGAAAAGTTTCGAGATCCCAAATATATGTTGAACTATAGTCAATTTTTTTCTTTGTTATGATTTTATATGGACGCGTTGTTAGATTTTCATCAGTAACTGTTTTATATATGGGTTTGAAATTATTTTCAATTTCTCTAATAGCTTTTAATTTATGAGATTTATTAATTAAACAATAGTGACCAATTGTTGAACCTGCGTGAAAATAATTGTAATAAACATAATTATGAAACGTTTCAATTCCTCTAGGATTTAAATGACGATTGGCAGGACTATAATATTGAACACATTCTCCAAAATATTTATTGAATTGAGAAAATTTGCAGTTTGACATTACTCCTGTTCTAGATGTGGCTTTCTCTTTATGTAAAAAATTATTAAACATTTCTTTCATCATTTCTCCTTGTTCTTCATTAAAACCTCGTAAAACATTATAACATTTAATAAAACAAAAATCTTCAGAAGGAATATAACAATATTCACCGAAATATTCTTTGATTCTATATTTCATATTAATCCCTGCCCCTCTATGCGATCTTTGTACTAACTTCATTCCAAAATCTTCATATTTAATATTACCTGTAAAAATCCATTCGTTAGCATCGGATTTCTCATCTAGATTCGAAAACCATATTTCAAATGAATTTTTATTATAGAAGGTTACGTAAAAATTTTGAATTATATTTTCCTGATCTTTAACAACTTTTCCAAGTAAATTAATAATTTTACCATTTGCTAAAAGTTTCCGCATATCATTTACTACATTAATAAAAGATACATTTTCATATTTAATTTCATTTGGATTAAATAAATTACATAAATCATCACCAAGCTCATCCTTAATTCTATCATCAAAAAAGATATCACTAATAGGAGTTTCTAATATTTCTTTTGTTCCACTTTTCTGTTTTTTAATATTACGTCTAATACTACGCCTAGTACGTTTCTGTTTTTTAATACGTTTACTACGTTTGCTATGTTTAATTTGTGCATCAAACTCAGCAGTTTGTTTCTTGATTAATTCATCAATCCTAGACGTTTGTCCGAGAGACATTTCACGATTCATATTTTCTAAAAGAAAAAATGAATTTTTACATAGAACCTCGACATATATACAGGAATATGTAATTGATGTAATGTTTCTAATTCATGTGTTGTTAAATGTTCTTTCTTAACCAACCACCATAAATTATTATACGCCAAAAATACTCGGAAACTTCTTAAACAAAGTGGAAAGTCCTTTGTTTTAACACACGGTTTAATACCATGTTTTGTTTTATAATCTGTAACGAGCGCTACGTATTTATGATGATAATAAAATCTAACTTCTTTCTTCGAATTTACAGGATTTGTAGGATGACGATAATCTTTTAAAACTGGTACATGTTCTATCTTGTAAACATCCAACATATTTTTTTTATTTTTATTAACAAAAAATTTATAAGAAAAAATTATTCGGTCACTCCGTTTGATCACTCCGTTTGATCACTCCGTTCGATCACTCCCCAAAAATATTTTCTATCGACTTTCAGTCGGGGCGAAGCTTAGTCAGAGAACAAATCTTCTATAACTCTATCATGAATTTTTTTATCAATATTAATTGTAATGAAGCCATAATCTTTTGACCAAGCATTGTTACACGATTGTTTAAATTCATCTTTATTTCTTACACATAAATCTCTTAACAAATCACTTAAGTTTCTTGCATTTATTTCAAATAGTATAAATATATTTGCATTCTTTCTAATAACACTTCCGTCTAATGAATACATACTTTGTGTTAAATAAAAAACACTACAATTATTATGTCTACCTCTTGTGAAATAATTTCTCTGAACTGACTGATTTCTATCATTAACACAATCATAAAAAATTACACAATGTTTCATTGTTTTATCTAGTTTACTAGGATCTTGCATATTACCACTATCATCTATTAATTGTATCTTTATATGCTTATTTTTATTGGATTCCACTAACTGATTATTTTTTGCTGCTTCTTCACACCACGAACTTATTTCTTCTTCATATTCAGATTTTTCATATTCTTTGAATAATGAAGCAATTGCTGTTTTTTTAAGATTATTTTCAAATCCATATTTTAAAAATTGATAGACGGGTTGTTCTGCTGTTGTTGTATAAATTATAAGATTGTTATAATCCAAAAAGTTTGGAGTCGTTAAAATTTTAAATAATAGATATGTTTTTCCACATCCTGATCTTCCACAAATAACTGACAAAACTTTATTAGATAAATTTGGATGATGATTAAATTTAAGTTTTTTTTTATTAAATGGAGGTAGTTCACTCATTTTTTAACAAAAAAAATTTTATTTTTTTTATTTTTTGTTTCTAAAGAAGAAGAAGAAAATTAGACTTCTCTAGCTTCGCGTGGGAGTTTATACCTCCCGAACCAAAAGATCTATCATAATCTCTTCACCTCCAAAATTTATTTCTTGTCCTTTCTCATCAGTGATTCTAATGTTAATGTTGTTAATAGTTTTTCTTGTAATAGGGAAATATATTAATGTTTGTGGAATTACATTTAATCTATAACCAATGGGTACAGTAAAAGCTGGAAAACTGAATATTAAATTTGATAATTTACCATTTATATATCCTCCTTCAATAATGTCACAATGTACAACAATTGAATTTATTTCAGTTATTTTTGGAATCTTCTCAACTAAATGATAACCTTGACTATAGGTTTGTTTATTAAATCCTAATAGCTTTGACAATGATCTATCATGATTAAAATCAACTTGATGATTTTCGTCTAAAGTAAGAGAAAATTTATTAACTGCCGGTTCAACTGCAAAATGTAATTATTTCTTATCTTTAAATGGTATACCTAAATGTCTCTTAATTTCATTTGATATTGATTCAACTTCGTAAGAACCAGGAAGAAAAGTTAGTACTTTCCACGTTTTGCCTTTATCAGTAGAATATCTAAATTGATCATTCACATCTTTTATAACATTTTGAATAGTGTTAAATGTAGAGAAACTAGTCAATGCAATTTGATAATTTTTATTTTGCTCCAAATGTAGAATGGGTTCTAAATTACAAGTGTGTGATGAAGTAGTTGTTATAATTTTTAACGTCGTACTAAATTTTGATGAACCCAAAATCTCTGTTATATTTTCTAAATGATTATTAATTTTGTCTAAATCTGCTGAACACATTTTTTAGTTAAAATTTTATTAAAATTATTTTAAAATTATTAAATATTATAGATAAAAATCATAGATAAAAATCATAAATAAAAATCATAGATAAAAATCATAGATAAAAATTAGAAACAACATATTTCAACTACGGGCGAAGCCCTAGAACCATCGGTTCGTTATACTTTTATAATCCTCTTCATTTAGAATCTTCTTTTCTAACAGTCTTTTCAATATAGCATGAATTTCATTGAAACTAGAATTATGTCCTTCTTTTATTGCAGATATTAAAATATTTAATCTATTTAGTAATTCTTGTGGATCATCTGGTAAAAATACAGTTGTTTCTGTATTCTGTTTTTCAGATAAACCTTTTCCTACTTTAACTCCCGTTGATAATACATTTTCTAATTGTTTATAACGTCTAAGAGATTTTACTGCACCAACTCTATCTAACATAGCTTTATATTTTATGAGATCTTCTACAGCATAATTATTTAAATCTGCTCCTCTTAAAAGATCAACAAAATTTCTATCTAAATTAAAAGGATATTTATCTGGTGAAAAAATTAAACCTCGAAAAGGTTGTGGAAATATTTCTTTCTGTCCGAGATAAAATCTAGGTATTTTTTTCCTTCTATAAATGAAATAGAATGTTAAATTGCATAGATTTTGGTAATTTCTTATTAATGTTTGATTCTAGTAATCCATAGTCATCTAATATAGTTTTGTGCTCTGGATCTGTTATATCAATTTGTTTATCATTATTTGTAAGTTCTTTTTCAAAAGTTTTAAATGGTTTCATAGTTTTTTCAAAATCAGTTTTTACTTGCTCGGTTTGCTGCATTTTTTCAAACATATCAGATTGAATACCAGCTTTTATCATTCTATGTTGAAGATGATTTTCTTTCATAATATTTCTTTGTTTTATTAACTCTTCTAATTGTTTTATTCTTTTAAAATTATCAGCTCTAATTTTATCCATTTTTAAAATATAATATTTGAATTTTGTGGTAACATTGGAATACAACAAAAACATTTTACTGAACAAATTATTTTTTTATTGCTTTGTTGTCTGACATCTTTTCGTTTAAAGTTTTCTCGTTTTAAGTTTTGTTTAATAAAGTTTTGCTTAAATTTTCGCTTAAAGTTTTTAGCTCTTCTAAAAAAATTTTGTCATTTTCTTCATTAGAAATTTTACCATCAGTAAAAGTTTTGCCATCCTGTTTATTCTTATCATCAACTTTTTCTGACTGTAATTGAAATGATATTTGATTTACTTCATTAGCTATTTGGTCAATCTCATCTAACGTAATAACATTATCATCACATACTCTTTGAAAGTAGTAATGTAGTTTATCATAGACTTCTTTAATATGTAAATGCTTAGTTTTTAATGATTTTCGTTTCTTAGTTATTAAAGATTTATCTAACATTGTAACAAGTGAAGTTGCAAAAACACCCGTACCTGTTAAAGCTGTAGCAACTACTGGAATTACTAAAACACCTGAAGATATAACAATTGTTAAAGCACCTAAACTTATTGTTAAGAATATGCCAATTCCTTGTGTTACATTCTTAACTTTACTCCATCTCTTTCTTAATTTTTTATAATGCTCTAATCTTAATAATAATTGAGATTCCTTATCTGTCATATACCTAACTCTATCTTTGTGTTTTTCTTTGTTCATCTTTTCGATGTTTATCTTTTCAATGTTCATTAAAGTAGAACTACGTTCATATGATAACGAAGGATATATTCTTGCGGTTTCTTCCACTTTTATTCCTTCCATTTCTGAGGCTTCCCCTGTTGAGGTTTCCATTTTTAAAAAAATATTTTGAATACAATCTTCTGGTATATTAGGACAACGTGATATTTTTTGGGCTACCTAGATTTTCATCTGCCTACATTTTCGATCTTCGGCTACGTGATATTTTTCGACCACGTGATATTTTTTAGATTACGTGATATTTTAAGACCGCATAAATTTTCGATTACGTGATATTTTGATTTTTTTGAAAATTTGTCACTAACTAAATTTTCGCCCTTCGGCCACGTGAAATTTGAAGTCTACCTAAATTTTTAAAATTTTGATTTTTTGAAAATTTTGAAAAAGCCCGCAAAAGTGTGACATCCGGCGCAAGCGAAGCGAAGCGTCGCGCCGGATGTCACACTATATACTACTAATACAAGTACACGAACCTCATTTTATGATGTTTAACTTTGTCCTACTGACTTCAAAATATCCAGTTGACGCATTTTCACATCACCTTGCAGCAGAGAAGTTCTTCGGAGAAGTTCTAGGAACTAGCAAATTCAGTCAGATCTACGAACTGGAATGTTCTTTAAAAAGGTTTTGTGTCACCTTCAAAAGAACACTGACTTCGATGGCAATGGAAGAGACCAATCACCTAAGATTATCTCGCACCCTAGATTGACAAAATACAACTAGCAAATATCTGATATATCTGATTGAAATTTAAGAAGGAGAATGACAAATATCTTTTTCTAACCACTGAAAATTCGAGTACAGTTCATGTACTTTACACATCCATGAAATTCAAGCACACGCGACAACTGCATATTCTGCGAATCATCTCTGTTATGCGCTTAAGATTGAGACAATAAGCCTAAAAGACGAGGACGTGTCGACTATCAGGACAGGGCAAAATTGTGGTATGACACGAACTGTGGAATTAGAGATACCCTAAGGATGTGCAATTTCCTTGCCTAAGCTATGTTCTATAATCTATGCATTCAATGCTAATGCTGATAGAATTGTTTCCATTGATTGTAAATGCAGAACACAAACGCGGTCGTCGATGTCGACAAATACAAGAACTAAGGGTAATTAGAACATGCTTAGCGTATTAGCAATTTTACAGAATGCTTCTAGCTTTCATGAAGATGCAAGAATTATTAAAATGAAAGGACAGACATGATATAGAATCATGAAGTTTAGAATCGGTAGCTCAGAACAACTCTAATTTATCGCTGCTGTTTGTGTGCTCAGGTGGTTGCTGAAGATCCTCGTCAAGCCTTTCTTCTATTTGGAAAATTTATTTCATATTCACGATATTATTGTCGCATCCGCAATATGAAGCTGAAAATTTGCATCCCGGAATAGGCATCTCGAAGAAAAGCAGGTTCATTACTCAACACCTTCATAATTCAATTTTTAGCTTGCACATCATGGAAATTGCACAGTAGTACTGGATAATTGAAAGCAGAAGTGCATACACATATATTTCAGCATGACCTTGATGATGTAGACTTTAGCAGGTTTTACAATGTTTTACCAGGTGCTTTAACAGGGTGACACCTGTTAAAACCTCTCTCAGTCACACTTCGAACCTGGTGAAACCCTGTACACAAGGCATATTAGGTGAACAAATAATAAAATGCATGAGTATGCTGGAAATTACTACATTTCATTTCTTGAGGGAAGAGAGAATGCAATGAGATTGACTGTGGAAACAGTCAAAACTTCGCAGACAGACTTAAGGTTTACTCTGGCTTTGCTACTATACAGTTTATTTCTATGTTAAATCTGCGCAACTAGACAAAATCTGCATATCTCAATAGCGCAACTAGATTGGCTTTTAAGAGTCATTTGTTTAGGGTAGCAGCGTACCAGTTTTCGAATATAACATATCGATTTGAAAAAGAATGAGCACACTCTGAATCAAAATAGTGCCTACTCACTTCAACACAAATATGGTGAATTCCTCCATTCTTATTTTTCTCCAAGAAATTCGCGATCGGACTTTTATCACCGAGTGGATAAAGAAGCTGAAAAATAAAACAAAATCAATGCACACGCAAAAACTGATTCAGAGCGATAGGAATCAGATACTTTTGTAAAGATATTCCCTGATGACAATTTGATTGAAAAATTGATCTTTGGCTTCATTTCACAATCAAGAAATTCGAGACTTCTAACTGTTAAGTTGACTAAGGGCGACAAACAGAAAATTTTCTTTTTATCTAATCTGGACATAAATAAAACACAAGCTCCATCTCAGATTTGTGAAAATATGCCAGCTATTTAAGTGTCACATCCAATATCAGTAGATCATTGGCAGTGTTTTTGAGCGAGCTGAGCGAGCGGCATTTTTTCAATTTTTTGATGAGCGGATGAGCGAGCGAAAAAAATATTCCGTGAGCGAAAATTGAGCGAGCGAGCGAGCGAGCGATGATTTTCTGTCGTGAGCGAGCGGTTGAGCGAGCCATTTTTAGAAAAAACAAAAATTTAGAAGATCAAATAATCAAAAAAGCGAAATATTTGAAAAGTCTCTTAAAAATGCCTTCTATAAAAGTCTTTTTATAGTACATGCATGTATATAACTTGATTAATGAACAAACTTCCTAACTTTTTCTCTCTTCTGTAGTTCTCACACTCTTGACAATATACATTGAATGACTGTCTGGATTCTTCTTCTGAATATCAACTTAACAATAAGAAGGTCTTTGTGATCGATGCTGCACTCAACATCTGACCATCGACACATTATTTGCTCGCATGTCTTTTGAATCGGTCTCCCAATCGTCGCTTCGTCCCATAGATGCACTAATGGTCTCCGGAATTGCACGAAGACATTAATAAAAGATGCCTTAATTTGATGGAAGAATTTCGTTGCTGGAACATATCCACATGCAGATCCTTGAGAGACATTCAGTTTCGTCAAACGTGAAAGAACTGCGAAAGAGCTACAATTTAGGAAGAATTGAAACCAACCAAATTAGGCCTACACCAGGACAATCCTAGTGTAGGCATATATGGCTTCCATTTTGCGATGCATTGATTTTAAGACCACGGACATTGATTCACTTTAGTCCTTTTCCATGCCGGACTCTGAAGTGCGTAGGACTGAATCTGCCTCCCCTTTAACATCCAAACCAATGTTCCAAATCACATGAAATTCACGGCACAACATATTTAGGTTCTGAGCTTTCTTATCGTGATGTTCATTTGCTCCAACTCATTCATCTCCCCATGTTGTAGAAAGCAATTCAAGATGTCAAATCACCAATTTTGTCAGATTTTTTAAATTTGAAATTCCACCAAACTTAAGAGAAAAATCTCCTCAATGATAAAGATTGAGGAGTGCTCGCTCGCCTGGACAAGTAATGGAGAGATGTCCTCAAACATCATATCTGAGGACATTTTTCTATTCTGTCTCAATTATTGCTATCTACGATGCTAAACGAGTTGAGTGTAATAGGAAGTTACTTATCTGAGAACGACAAGATTGATGTGTAGGCCGTATACATGGAATAGCCTACATGTCAAACATACGCATACAGTCCGTTTCATAAATAGTTAGAAATTAGTTAGAACTAGACATTTTAAAGTAAACAGCACGTTTTCTAACTATAATTGAATAAATTTGCATCCTATATCATATTAAATATTTTTCTTTGTTATATGTTTCCCAGTTAGGGCCTAGTCGTTAAAAGGGAGTAGACCTTGCTGGCCAGTCTAAGGTTCGTTTTCCTGCCTGTCTTCTATACAATGGAGTTGCACTAGCACGATGGCATGGAGCATTGTCATCCATGAGAATCCAATCAGATGATGGATCACCTAAACTGCATGCTAAAGGATAAACATGTTCTTCGATCACTCGAACGTAGCGTTCGGAATTCATGTTTTCCCTCATAACATGCAGTGAACTGCGACCATCACTCCCAGATGGCTCCCCAGATAAGCAATTTCCTGCAATCGTCCTGACTCCTCGATGTAAAAAACGATCAGGAATGTCTTTCGATTATTGTGTTTCATACCCAGCATTAGAACGGTCATATTTTTCCCAATTCGTTCGATCTTCCGCTCATTAGCCTTTCAGACCCGTTCGTTCGTTCACCGCTCAAATGAACTATCATCCCCGTTTCGCTCGTTCATGGCATAAAACGCCCGTTCAATCGTTCCTTCTAAGTCAAAACAATATTCAATTTTGATGGACTCCACATAGTGCTGTCGAACCTTATTATATAGTGATGTCATTTCTAGCTAACATTGGTTTTTTCAGAGAAATGTGGAAGCTGGCGATGCAGGATGTTCTCCCATCTGACATCGCGAAATAATACAAGCTGCCCTATCGGAAAATTCGTTGTCGGTATTGTCTCACAATGACAATGCGAAAAATGAGTTGACGTCAAACGTTACACGTCACACGCGCCCTTTGTATCAAAACCAATCAAACCAGAGAATATCAAAATCGATGGAGAAAGTCATACTCCTTCTGTCTTGATGATTAGCCTACAACACGCTTTAGCAGCATCACGCTGCACGAATTTGCTATAGGGACGATGGGTAGATGTTCACCCATTTGACACTTCGCTTACACAGTGCTTGAAACCTGCTAGCTAGCATAGGCCTAAGTCTAGTCTTCAGAAATAGTGATTTAAGAATACGATGTGACTAAATTCGATAGTGACTGGATTCAATTGCATAATGAGCTTAGGTTACATACATTACGCCCACGTCATGTACGCTGCCATGAATCCCTACCTGCATATCTACTGACCGGATATGAATTCTCATTAAGCCATAATTGTAAATGCCCGTGCCTGCATGTGAATACCCGCTTCCCGCAAAAATCGAGATGGCCGCATCGGGCCCGATCCCAGCTTATGACTTTACTTGATGCAAAAGCAACATAATACCTGCCATTTTTAAAAAGTAATGGTCAGATTGGCACCCACAGTGCAAGTAGACCTACCTCATCACAGCTTTTGAATTCAAACTGTTCAATGCTTCGTGACCAAGTGATGAATTAAATGATACTTTAGTGCGCATCATGACCTATTTCGTTGCTTCATGGAAGGACGTGAAGTTTTTTCAGTCCGGCTTCCTCAGTTTTCACCACTGAAAAACCGCATTGATGGTGATATGCGCATATGCTTTAGCAGCTGATGAGTAGTAGAATAAGTAGATGTATTTTCGGAACACTAAATCAATAACAAGAGATGGAATCATTGTGTAATAGCAAGTCTCTTGTCATTGTTTTGTCATTGAACTGAAGTCTTAATGCTCAAACAAGCAATTTCGAAGAGCATCAATAGAGTTTTCTTTTATCGAAATTTTCGAGGTTTCACTACATCACGAAAGCCCAATGGGTTAGTGGTGATCCATGCACAAATTGGCAATTAAATATTTTCAAATTTCAGAATACTACTTTATTGAAGTCAGAATGTGTAAATAAGCAATTTTTGGATGCATCAAGGATTTTTTACCATTATTTCTTTTGCTGGGTTTCCGGGGCTAAATTGCCGCTCAATCACGTTCAATCAAGCAAAAAAGCCGTTCGTTCCGATCACCGCGTTCATCGGCTTCTCAGACATGTCGTTCGATAATTCGTTCATCAGAAAAATGAAAAAAGTACCGTTCAGACCGTTCGTTCAAATGCTATGTATACCCCTGCTAATCTGACACGTTGAGGAATCCGGACTGACCCTTACTGTCATCTGTGTGACATGCCAATCTTCGCCGTGTCCTCTCTGGCTATGATTTGGTTTCGGAGAGAGTATGCTACACGCACCGGAACGGTGTTTAAGTGCAAAGATCACCATGAAGAAGAGTGCAAAGGTAGAAGGAAGTAGGACCTGGGCGCAACGAGCTGCTGCGGACCGACCATCTTGACAGATACTGATCTTAGTGGGCCGAAGTCTCAGTGACGGCTGGCGCCGATGTCTCAGATCCTTTTGGGTGCAGCATTTGCTGTTTCACATAAACTAGCGATTTCGTTTATCAAGCGATTTTATTTATAGCAGATTTCTTGCATTTATTGATCACTCAGTCACTCATAAGTCACGTATGTCATCTTTAGCTACTTTTAGGAATTATCTACATTATTTTGTCACGACTTCAAATAAGTTCATTTTCAATTGTCAACACATTACATAGTTTCTTAACGCACCTTGCTAATTTTGTCCAAGTATTGCGCCAAGAATTGTATGCACTGATTCATGTAATCAGCATGTAGGATTAAGTTTAGATTATTGCCCATCTCTACACATGTCAAAAGAATTCTGTGGCTGTGTTCATCAAAATATATTGTTTCAACTAATTTTGTGCAATAGCTAATTTAATACATTGATATGATGGTTTACATTGTTTCATCGTGTGTTTCAAATTTCAACTAAAATGAAATTATGAATTTCCTTTGAACGCCTATGAAAGGTATCTATTTGATTTAAAGCATGGAATTAGCTCTGAGCATAAAAAAGTTTGCAGAATTAAGGAGGGTATTATCGAGAAATGAGCGAGCGAGCGGCATTTTTTCATGATTTTGAGCGGTGAGCGAGCGAAAGGATTATTTTGAGGAAATGAGCGGTGAGCAACCGACAGGGCGATTATGAGCAAATGAGCGATGAGCGAGCGAAAGCGAAATTTCGATCCGCTCAAAAACACTGATCATTGGTTATAATAGCCTCTACTCGTATCATTACATTCTCTTCACTCCTCGATTACAGAATGTTTTTGGAGAAACTTGTCCGTTGCAAATTGCAGAAGGTACAAGAAACATAAGACATTTTCACCGGAATAAAGTATTCACAACTTTTCTCAAGAAGAACGTTGGTTGGGTAACGTATTGCGTGATATGGAGCTCAACCAGTGTAGTCAATTGATACTGTACAGGGGATGTCTACAGTGCTGTTCAGCAAAGTTGCCCACTGATGTATATATTTTAAAAAAAATGCAGTCATCAAGAGGTGGCTACGCACGCCTATTAGTTTTGCATCTTTTTGCATTTTTCTAACCATTCTTACGAGACTAAAATGCATGTTCAATATTGATTTGCATTAATTAATAAATGTTTAATGAAGATACCCGTACATTTTTTGCAATTTTGATCGTGTAGGCAATTTTACTGTGCAACACTGCATTTTTTGAAGTAATGCAAATATCTTACTTTACAATGAAAACTGCTGCTTTTAAATGGTTTCATTTGACAAATTCGCAATGCTGCAACTGAAATTATTGCACTGCAAGATCTTTATCAACTCCGAGGATTTAAACAGACCAGATCATACATTGTTCTGTTCGGCTATATTCTATTGTTCTATCGGCTAATATCGAAAGATTGAGTGACAGACACGTCCGAACATCTTAACTTCTTTAGTTACCATTGCAGATTTGCTCTATTGTAATCGTCATAATCTTTGCTTGAAGCAGACAAAAAGACAGTTGACTGCAGATAAACCGATTCGGTCGATGGAAAGAAATATGTCTTTTAAGCATCAGGCATAAATGTAGATGTTCCCGACTTTCAGAATGCTCCGCCTAAGGTATAAGTTCAATGAAATAATACACCATGTTTCTCCATGATTATCTACATTGCTTCACTTACTACTTACTAGATCAAGACATGTTATGTAACAGTTGTAAGTGACAGCACCTTTTTTGTTCTACAGTGTGCGAGTACAGTCTCGTATTAGTATATTTTATGAACTTCCTGTAGTAGCTAAATGGAAAGCAGCATCATTCCAAGCTGTGGGATAAATATTCTTAACTTAAAATCTAAGTCTTCATACGTTCACAAAAAACAGGTTATTTGGCAACTTACGGGGATAAGTACTATATTTGCTGCATTTTATTAAAATTTGTTCATTTTTCTAGTCAAATCGCTTGCTTGTCACACCACTTTCACATAGCTACTGTATATTGCACGTTACGGCGCCGTCTGAAGCAATTGCTGACATCATTTCGGCATCGTGCTGCCTAAATTTGGGATGTGCAGCATGCCATTCATGTACAGCAGGGGTTCTCAAACTCCGGACCGCGGCATCATTTTTACGAGTCGCAATAATCTTGTGATGAACACGCTACTGATCTTACTGATCTACACGCGATGAACTTAGCTCGTAACACGGTTCACTGCATCAGTGCTTCAAATGCAATCATACGGATTTATTGGCTAAGATTGTGCCCGACGTTTCGCACATCCTCAAAGGACACAGAGCTACAAAAAATAAGTAAGATCAGAACAGTGTCAGGAGAGCGCGATGCCCTCACTTTGTGTCCCTATATGCGCAGTCATGCAGCCAGAACGCGTTTCTGCAGGGAATGAGGCCGAAAATGAGACTTTCACAGAATGATGTATAACATATGGCTGCAACGACTTTGCGCGTGTGCCGAGTTCCACCTGGCTTCTCTTCTTGCCAAGCAGGATCAAAGAAAAACACAAGTAAATCCAGTGGGAACCAAATTGAAGTTTTCTAAATGACAGTTCTATACATCCTTCGATTAAGGTATTAAGTACGTGAGGTACTTGACTGAGGTAATAAGTCTAGAGTCATCATTTTTTTACATGGAAAGTCGCTTCTTAACATGTGCCTGTGTTACTATCACACTTCTAATGGCTGCGTATGTGAAAATGGTGTCAGAAATAAAAATGTGGCTGAATGTTGATAAAATTGACCAAAACATTTTGTTCACCGACATCCTAAATCCGATTATATTTGGTTTCATTGACACAGGTGCATGAACATGACAAGAAATGACCTGAAGACAGTCCATGTCAAAAATTATGACTCTAGACTTAAAGTTCTGATATTTTCATTTAATCAGAGAAAACGTCATTTTTGCAGAAATCTTTTTAGTCTTCTTCCCATTGAATTTACGTGTTTTTCTTTAGAACTGTCTGACAAGAAAAAAGGACCGGGTCGAATTCAGCACACGTCAAGATAAACAATGACTGAAGCGTGCACATCATTCTGTGAGAGTCTCATTTACGGCCTCGCTCCCTGCAGAAACTTGCTCTGGCAGCCAGACTAACGGTCAGTGGTGTGAGAATCAGAAATCGAGCAGTTCATGCTTACAAGTACATATCGTAGGTTTCAAGCATTTGGTGAATTGAGTTTCGTTCAGCCGATTGTCCACTGGATTCTTGCATTTGCTCAAGATATGCAGAGAGAAGACATTGATAGAGGCAATAAGATTGCACCGAAGAACGACTGTGCTCAAGTTTACTTTTAATTTCTTAATCATTATATTTTACAAACATTTTGTATTTTCGACGAAACACCTTTCTCCTGGGTGAGGGGAAAGATAGTGCAGTCAAAGAAAGTCAACATAGCACGTTTATATGTAAACTCCCATCACAGTGGCCACAATACAATTCGTGTCTTAGTAGTAAATTATAATTCTCTTCAAGCAGCATTATTCAGAAGTTTCTTTCTTGAAAATTCTTGATAACAGGCAATTCATATCTTCATGTATCTTCTTAGTGTTGTAGTGTTAAAGAGAATGCTTACTATGGGAAAAGAAAATGATGAGACAACAGGAGCAACTTATGAGATGGAATGCGACAAATGCAAAGCAATAGATGTTGGAGAAACGTCAAGAAGTGACAAAAGAAAAAGTAATGAGCACATCAAGCGATTCAAAGAAAACTAAGAATCATCCATATCATGGAGACACTATGAAACCGACATGAAGAAATTGAACCGAAGTTCAACATGTGCGCTGCGGGAGTGAATTAAAATGAAACAATGGAAAGACAGGACGTAGAGGTCTTAATTAGTAAAAGCAAAATCGAACAAAAGATAAAACTGATGAAATCATATTACTTTTGATGAATTTTGACTCCTTTTATTCTGCTTTGCGATCTATGACAAAACGGAATGGAACCAGTCAAAATTACCAACAATAGCACTGCAACACCAGAAAGATGCATGAAGACATGCATGAGAAAGAAAATTTGGTAGGTACAGACAACTTTCACGCCAGTATATTTCCGTCGAAACATATGGGATTTTTGGCAAGGTCAGATAGGATTTTTTGAATGTTTTGGGCCGCTTCATCACATTAGGATGATTATGCTATAGATTAACTGCCACGCTTCTCCAATAAGGGGAAGCAGTGCAGCCATCTTCGCAACTCCGCCGAACAGAAGTCTGAAACAATTTTCTTTCCGTATATAACCTTGATGATATAAATTATTATACTCCTTTACAACTCTTTTCCGTTTTCGACCTTTTGACCTTCTTATAATTTATTGCATTATAAGCTATATATTTGAAGATTCAAAATGTGCATTCATCTATGGACCAGTCTGTAGTTCATTTAATTTAATGATTTAAGAGAAATGTGGCAATTTTTCTCCTTATCTCATGAATTCCTTCAATGACAAATATGACGAAATGTGATAGAATGATACGAGCTTGCTCACCTCAATTTTCGTGTTGTCCAACTCTACGAAGACTGTTGTAACTCCATGAGCTGTTTGAGGTTCAGGGTCACTCACTTTTGCTCCCAGAATATCTCGATAAAGCGATATAGCTTTCTCTAAGTCTGGTACAGCAATGGCAACATGATTCAGTCTTGTCATTTTCCAATTCTTTCCTTCATTGGTCTACAAAATAAATTTACCATTTTCTAATTAAAGCCTACAGTAGGAAGAGGGTTTAAATGTTTTAAAGCAAAAAACATAACTTTTGGCTTTTGAAGGTTTTATTGTTTTCTATTCTATTTTTCATGGAACAATCTACTAAATGTGTCGGCAACTTCCAAAGCTGCTTTGATGTGTTAAATAAAGCACTTGTAATGTCGATAACATGATATTTGTAGACGTGCTTGTTACATACTGCTTATATCCGCTGACAGTTACTCAATTTTTTGAAAGAATTCTAAAACCTTAACATTCACGTCTCCAACAAACCATGGACAGACAGAAGGATAATTGGTCTGCCTGTCTTAATTTCTCGATTTGAATAAAACATCAAGGCACCAATCAACAAGTGTACAATCTATTCATAAATTATTGGGATCTCGATTAATGAAAACGCATTTAAAACCTCATTTTAAAACACTGTTAAAAATACATGTTTAGAAGCTAATTTTTTTAAAGAAATAAGAACGAACATTTTCCTAGCGTTTCGCTAATCTACTATTGAGCATTCTTACGGGTGCAGATAAAAATTAACGACTGAATTGCATGCATGAGTTGATTGCAAAATCTTAGAATCACTGATTAGAAACTAGAATATGGGGGAGTTAAGGAAATCTTACATTTACATAGCGAACTTGCATGTAAAGACTAGACATCAAATAAATGTGCTACAGATTTCGGAAAAGAAAATGCAGACTAATTATCAAGCACCCAGGGTTTCACAGAATCCTTCTGTTCATTCAGATTATGATGAAGTATGCTTTTTTGCAATTCAGTCGTTCATTTTTGTCTGTATCCTTGAGAATGTTCAATAGTAAATGAGCGAAATGTCGGGACAATGTTCGTTCTTATTTCTTTCAAAAATCACATCTCTCAAAAATATTTTATCAATGCTTGAAAGAACGATTCAAGAACAATCTTGAAACAATGTTTTGAAGCAATGTACAAGGCATTGTTTTAAACTAATTCGTAAAAAACAGGTTTTGGAAGAAATCTTAAAGAATTGTTTTAGACAAGACATTGCGTTAAATATACTACCTTTGTCTCTCTGACAACACAGTTATTCAGATGACATCAGAAACATGATCTTATTTGATAAAATACAGCATGCAGTAATCAAGCCTTACGCTGATGTGCATATAAGGTACTAAGCATTATTGCATAAATGCACAATAGATAACCATCAAATGCATTGAAACATCAAAATGACAATTTTGATAACTGTCATCAAAGCCAAAATATATCAGTTTACATAAGTAGATCTTGCATCGAATGCTCTAATTGAAAATTTATTAAAAAACATGCGTTTTTACTCTAGACAGAGCGAGAATGTTCTTCAGCAGAAGATGAAAGGAAAAGAATCAGAATAGCGGAGAAATATAGGGACAAATAATTAAGCATCTAAGTAATCAAAGGTGTAGGAAAGTATTATAACTCATCTAACTGCACAACGAAGAAGGGGAAACAGAAATACTTCACTAGAAGACAATATATAAACCAAAAGTGTGCAGCTTTATTAACATTTGAAAACAGAAAAGTTGCATGTCGGAAATGAATTATCAAAAAATGTGACTATAATGCCGGTTGTTTCAAAAGTTATAGTACAAGAATTTTACTAATATTATATGAGTTTAATCGGTGTTGAATCAAGTCAAAAAGGTAGCCTAAACTATTCAGTCAATCTACATGACTGGAGGATGAGATGTTCGATAGCTATTCATATAGTTTGAAATTCTTGAATTGTTGAATAAGATGTCTATGATCGATTCAATACTAGAACACAGCAGCCGAATCAACGATGATTTTGAATTTTGTTAATGAAAGTTGACGATGCAATTATCATCGTGAAATCATTCACAATGTATTCGCTTGAAGAGCAAGTCATGTGCTGCGGCTGGGCTCTCGCCTACGAAAATTCAGGCGAAAGTCAGCGAAAGTTTGAAGAGAAGTACGGACGAAATCCTCCATCAAGATTACAGATTAATTATTGGAAATTGAAACTGCTGGAAACCGGCTCGTTATCGAAAGACAGACCAAGATCAGGGCGTTTCTGTAACGGCATCCGGTGATGATTCATTTGAACTCGTTCAAGAAGAAGTGAATGAAAATCCACAATCATCGATACGCCAAATTGCTCGTGACAATGACATCTCTCCATCTAGTGTGTTTTGTTGCCTAAATAAATCCGTAATGAAGCCCTATAAGGCCAGCTGTTGCCAATTGCTCTTTGATAGGGATGAGGACAGGCGCCTGCAATTCTGCGAAATAATGATTGACAGATTTCGCGGAGATCCTTCATGGTCAAGAAAAATTGTTTTCTCTGATGAGTATAATTTCTATCTGTCGGGAAGCATCAACAAACACAATGCTCACTATTGAGCAGCTGAAAATCCTCATTGGAAATTGTAGAGCAAGACCCGTGCTACTCAGTACCTTACTGTATGGGCAGCAATAGGATGGAATGGGCTAATTGGTTTGGATATTTCGGAACAAACAATGACTGGGGATAGATACTGTGTGAATTTGACTAAACATGTTGTCCCTTACTTCTCCCGAAACATAAGTTCACATTATCAGCAAGATGGCGCTTCTTCACATTACGCAGTGAAAGTGAGAGAAATTCTTGACACCAAGTTGAATGGTCGATGGATTGGACGTCGAGGCCCGATCGATTGGCCTGCCAGGAGTCCCGACCTAACTCCCTGTGACTTTTGGTGTTGGCCATATCTCAAATCTTTAGTGTTTGCCAACAATAGACGCTACGAAAATCTTCAGTCCCTAAGATCAGCAATTGAAGACAAAATTCACGGAATTCCTTTGCGAATGTATCGAGACACCATGAGAGATTTTGAGAAGAGAGTGCATCTGTGTCGTGAATCACGAGGAAATGTTTTCGAGCAATGTGCTAGTATGTTTGAATTTCTCTATTATTATAAAGTTGATTCAACACCGATTAAACACATAAAATATTAGTAAAGTTCTTGTACTAAAACTTTTGAAACACCCGGAATAAATGCAGTCATGTTGCTACTCTGATGATGGTTGTTGGTCTAGCAGCCGAAAATTCGGTTTCCAATAGCTAGAATACTCAATGTCGTAGCTCAATTGGTTTTAATTAATATTTCTTTAAATCGCCAATCAAATGCTCCTCATTTCTTGTGCGAGCGGTTTACATTTTTATTAAAAGTAAATATTGACAAAGCAAATGATGTTTTGAGCCGATGTTGAATATATACGTTGAATCTATACGTGAAGCGTTTCAATGCAGTACGACTTAAACGAGGCAAGCGTCAAATTTGAAAAAAATGTGCGCTTATCCTCAGAAATGGTCCTTAGGGGTAGATGGATGGTCTCGCTAAGGAGGTTAGCCGAATTTTAATTATATACAGCATTGACTTGAATATTCAATTTGGATGCAAAATAACAGACAACAGAGCAACCAGTTGTGCAGTCCATCAACTTGTTCAACCATTCTAGATATCAGTGGCTGGTTTGGAACTTCTGAGTCGTGCTGGATAGCCTTTGTAGGACGAAAGGCAGTGTCTACAGCTGCAGAAGAGTGAAAGATGACATTTATCTAACTTGTGCCCAGGAGAACTATCACTCCTGGATGCGAACTGGGATTAATCGAAATGGAATCCGCTTTCCTGGATTACCAGCGCTTGGTTACATGGATGAAAGGATTTACTTCCGTTAAGTGACAAAAAAGCTCACTATTCACTAAATTTCTGTTGTGCTCTTCCTAGTTAAACCATCGCAACCCTTTCACCTCCAGGTTAGGAGCCATTGGAATTGATTGAAAAATACCAAGAAATTGATTTGACGTAAGCTAATATTAGAACATGAAGCATGATGTCAACATACGACATCGCAGGCTTACGCCTTACGAACGGCATGCATTGACATGACAGGTATGCAACAGCTTATGTCTGAAACCGCATTTTGAGAAAAATATAGCATACCACATTATTCTGTGCAATTTTCTATTCTGTTCTCTGAGCAGAATATTGGAAGAATACCTTGACATTTTTCAACTTTTAAACCGTGCTAAGTTTAAATCAAAACGTGTTGTATGTTAGAATAAGTAATTTATGACTGAATCATATAATTACCTGCAAAATACTTGTTGAGCTCAAGCCTCGTGTGACGATTGGTGACAATCGAGAATAAATCCTCGTCAACATCGAAATCCAATTATCTGAAAGAGCATCAAAAAATAAACGATTTCAAGACATGAAACAACGCGTATGCCTAAGATGTCTTTCATCTGATTTAGCATCGCAGCTTAGCATTAGAGGATAACCTATACATAAACTGTGCCACCCTCCAGACAACACAGGGTTTCTACAGAAACTGGAAAACCATTTTCCAGGACATTTCCAGGATAAATTCAAAGAAATTTCAGGATTCATGATTAAGTCTCGGATTTATATCAGGGAGACAGCTACCCCCTGTTTTGATTACGCTGGTTCGAATGGTTTTTTAATCAACGGTTGCTAGGGAACGCTTTTTTTCATAATTAAAGGTATTTCCAAAACTCAGTTGAGGAAACATAGCACTGTTTCCAGATCATTTCCGATCGCGATAATTTTCACGTTGTTTGGAGCAGCTTACAGATGCTTCGGCAACAAAAACGAAATACGTGAAATTTACGAGAAACGTCAACTTATGTGGAAAAATTATTATCCAAGCCCTATTAATACGTAAACCATCAAACAAAAATCATGCTGAAAAGGGATGTGCAGCGCTTTAGCAGCTGCTTTGGAAATTATTAGAAATGAATATGCCACGAAGATGTCCGTCAGATCAGAATTGGCACCCTCTCCTAGATTAACAAGCTTGCTATTTGATTAACAAAATCAGAATCACTAAAGACACATAAGTTTCCTCGATAGGATTCGATTCATACATCCCATACACAAAATATTAGTGTGCTACACCTAACATGAGAACATGGAAAACGAGTCTGCTGCTAATTATCAAAACTTTGTTTAACCAGAATTATCGTAAAATCTTTTTAAATGCTAAAACTGCATTATGAAAAATATTTTGTTTGTGAGGTTAAATCATCCTCAAGAATAATGTTTTGTACATATGAATGTAAATAAAAATACGTATGAAATTACTTGAAACAATTGTTACATTTTCTTATTATCATTAGCGACGAAAACAAAAAAATGGAAACAAGTGTATCTCCCATTTACCATGGGAATATAACAATCAGAAATGTCAAGGCGAGGACCACAACTGTATAAAAACTTTGGAATTATAGCTGATTAAGAAGCTGGTGTGAAAATCATTAACCCTTTCGCATAGTTGATTTGCCACTTAAGTTGCCATACTCATCGATCAGAATGCATGAAGTTTGGTGATTGGAGCAACAGAGTAGATGCATGTGCTGACTACTGGTTTCACCCCATTTTGGCATCATTTATCTACATAATTTTTGACTTCATAACTTTGAATTTTTGTAAAAATCTACATGAACAGGCTAAAGAAAACCTAGTGGATATGTAAAGCGGACATAAAACTAAGGGATTATGTATATATTTCCCCATTATGTACTAAGATGCAAGGACACCTACAATGTGATAGCCGATGAGAAAGGGTTAATTGATTGTAAACTTAATTAGCTGTTGATAATGCATGCTATTTCAAAATTAAAATCAAGAAAAAGGAACTAAAGCTGCAATTTCGCTGCTTTTAAAGCAGCAGCCATGTTGTTCAGTTCAGTTCGTTAATTTGGTCTTGCAACTTTGAACTTTCATGTTCGATGGATTGTAGTTCGATATCCATTTCATTTTTCAAGTTTGGAATGATGCATAAGACTAATCATCAAAACATTTTTGATATCACATGGAAATCAGACCAGCAACATTATTTTCAAAGCCACACAATTTGTTTTTCAATCAACATGCATTTTTACAAGTGAGATCGATGTCACAGATCATAAATGCTTGGCTACAAATAAGCTTTTTCTAGGCTATTTCCAGGCTTTCCAGGATTTCCAGGAGTCGGTTTCGTTTTCGAGGACTTTTCCAGGCTTTCCAGGATTTCCAGGACCTGTAGTAACCCTGCAACATACTGGTGATTCTAGAGTTGAAATTACAAAACCCATTTCATATCACTACCAAGAAATAGGGAAAATGGAATTTGTTAGTGTCTTCATCGGCAATCGAGAAATACTTTATTTTTTTATTATTGCGAAGAGCTCCCAATTTATCAGATGTCATGAGATTTTTTATTTACGCAGAAGAGCTTTTCGTATCAACACCGCTCATTCTTTTAAAGATCGGGCAAAAAATAACAACTGCAAAATTTATAGGGACAATTACATGGAAAAAGACACGGATGGCATACGCGCATTTTCACTCAGTGACTTTTGTTTTCTTGAAATAATATTCCAAGCCATTAGGAATCACAAAATTTATCGTTCAGAGCTACTTCTACTAAAAAACTCAATTTTGGAATATTTTATTACTTTTAAGACGAAAATTTTAAATTTTAAGACGAAAACGAGTTTGTGATGAATTTGAGACATCACAGTTTCTCTCTCAGTCGATGAGCAATACATCAAAAGAAAGTTCAGACAATGTTCGTTCTCATTGTGCCTGATAATACATCCCAACACTCACATGCTTTCTTATTGAAAATATCTAATATGTGAATCAAGCGATTTTCACATTTTGATCACAGTCACAAAACACGATAACAAAAACAGCTTCATTTTTATATTTGCTTATTTGACAGCTGAAAATGCATGTTCACGGGGTGTCCGGAGTGCAACGATAAATTATCCGACATCGGAGCGCGAAGAGCAAAAAATTTGTCGGAGCGTGCCTATCTCTGGTGATTGTAATGAGATCGGGTCGAGAAGAATCAACACATCTGAACATCTCTTTAAAAGCTCAGAGCGAAATCCCAACCATTTACTAAATCGTTGTGTTCCGCATAAATTGTCTAATACTAAGAAGCAATATCAACCTCTATACTAACTGATAAAGTCTGATAAATACGAAAGATCTTTTTCCCCTCTATGACTGAATACTTGAATTCTTCTTCGTCACTGAATGTTTGAAAGCTTCAAGTGCTACTGTTCTGTTTTTCATATTTTCCTGTGCAACATCACGGGTAGCTGTATAATTATCTTCAGTGATTTCAATAAATACTTACTTTCTTAAATAAAACAGTAGCCAGTCGTCAGCAGGTACCCACCTCGTCGCGTTTCGACCCTCTACCTTGGCGTTCAAACCTAGGCGGGCGGGGACTCGCATTAATGCAGCTGATACTCTGAAATTTCATGCAGTACTGATCACATTGGAATGTGTGAATGTGTGGAATATGTGGAATGTGATAACACTAAAATACATTCTGACCATGCTAAAATCTAATAAACTGAAAAAAATATAGAACAAGAAAAAGGTTGAAAATAAAGTCAAAGAGCATATGCATTTATGTAAAATTGGACTAAAGTGCTATAATGCGTATTGAGAAGTCAGTTACCTAGCCGGGAAGAATCCGAATTTAAGAAGAATATCAGTGCGACTGGATAGGATTTTCTCAGTACTGATCTGCATCCTATACTCACATTAACAATAACTGAGCTGCCACTAATCAGAGAAATGGTTTTATTTATCCTATGAATAAGATCTGCCAGTTTAGGGCAGATACGACAATATCGCAATAGTCGCCCAAATTGTCCGGTAAAGACACTAATACCCATATTATAAGGTATGGCGCTTTCTGGAAGCCTGAACATAATGACTGGAAAATCGAAATCTTCAACTATATGATAGTGTGGTTTGAAGAGAAGGTGCTTGGAGCCTAACATAGAGGTAAACTGTGCTACATTCTTCTCGTTATTGCTGTTCTTATCTGCGACAAGATCAGGTGGATACATTTTATGATTTAAAGTAACTTGAAGCCTATAACAGCAAATAGGCAAGACTTTTGGCAAAAATTGGCAAAATTTTTAACTAGCTGTTTCATGAAGCTGAATTGACAATTTAACAGAAACAGATAGGCAAGTAAAGGACTGCAATTCCCTCCCATTGAAACCCCACGAATCTGTCTGAGGACATAACCAGAAAAACAAATGAAACCTTCGGATAAAATAAGATCAATTGCCTTTTTAAATGTCATATTCAAAGCAGGAAAGGCCTTTAAAAGTGGTTCTTGAGCCTGACTTTCCATATCCTATAAACAAGTGATTACCATCAGTTAAATTGAAAGTTAGATCAATGATATAAAAAATGTGATCTTTAATAGCGTCTTGATATAAATTTGTGTAAAGCGTTGAAAAGCCAAGTCTGATTGGTCAGTGACAACGACGTAGGCATCTTCGTCAAAAAAGGTTCACTGACCAAGTCATTTCCGTATAAATAACAGACAGACGCCAAATGAGTTTGCACATCATCATTGGGAAAATTATTCTGAATGTTCGGTCAGTTTAAGTCTCTCAAACTGGTAGGTCGCTAGAGGAAAAGGAAGTCTTCTATTAGAGACTATCAGTGAAGTGACAACCGCATCAGATCAAATTCAAATCGTAGCGGTCGCGTTGGTGTATCACATCAAGGTTCTGAAAATGTTCATGTTGGAACTACGAAGGGATTATGGCAGAAGTAATCAAGATGTTGTCAAATTGCTGGATATGTGCATGGGAGCTGGATAATGTTGCAAATGCCAACACCTTTTATACAGATCACCAAAGCGAATTGACTCCCTTCAAGCCTCGTGCAAACGAATCACAGATCGATTCCTTCCTACTGAAGCACAAGATATTCGAATAATCAAAAATATGCAGGTGGAAAACAACAAGAAATGTGTCACAACACAAACTGATAATGTGTTTTTCCCATCAAATCAAATCAAACTAGTTGCCACCTGCTTCCCCCTAAAAGAAGATCTGTAAAACTTCAGAACCCTGCGTTCAGGAATAGTTTCGCCATATCGTTGCCAGTGGACCCCGCACTGCAACTGATTCTCCAAGTGACAATGACATTTAGGGTAATTTTAAAGAAACCACATGAAGCGTGGTGGAATATACTGCTACGAGCCGACTGTACCAGTATAGTATCATGAGAAAACACCCGAGGCTCGGAAGTTGGAATATCTTGTAAGAAATATAACATGATATATGATGTCACAGATGTCATTCAAATTAATCTATCATTGCACTACTGCTAACCGTTAGCAGCTCTTCATTATGAAATTCGCTCAGCATAGAGGAATGACATCTATGACAATGTGCATCAGTCGAAGACATTTGCGAAGGGATAACCTGACTTCAGCGGCCCCGTTAATCTCACGCACCTATGTAAGCAAATAACTGCAGTGAAATCGCTAATCTACACATTAATGTATCTGAAAATGACCTCACAATGAGCGAATAGATAGTTATTAGTAGATAGTTGTTCGTTATTCAGTGTCGGAATAACCGAAGTATGGCCGGAGTGGCAAACACATGCACTCGTAGATGCGGGCAGAATCGAATGTTCGCGCGTTGAAGCGATGTTTTGTGTCACAACAAAAACTCATGACTTCGTGACTTCTTGATGTGATAAACAAAACACAAAAGTTATCTGAAAATAATCTCATAATGAGCAATTAGATAGTTGTAAATCAAAAAATTGACGAACACCAATAAAAGTTTATTGACAGAAAATAATCCTAGTCAATATAAATGTTCGATTTTTCGGAATGCGACTTAATCATGAACTATGAAATGAAAGAGCACAAAGTAAACAGAGCTAAAATACAAAATTTAAGTGTATGAGCTATCATAGATATTAAAGGTGCTTGGAAATGGATAAAAGAATACATATAAATACGATGAAAAAAATCAAGATGGATTGCAACATCATAGATAAAAAAATTCTTCACCCGACCAAGCATTGTGGGATGTCCTCGGATTCTTCTCTAAGAACTCCATCCGGATTATATTCAGCAGTTCCTATTTAGTGTGGTCTACCACGGAAATCGGTAGTTAGCTAGAATTAGCGTGTTCAGAGTGATTTCGGTGTGGTCTTGTGGAGATTTATGTGAGGAGTAACAAGAATGGACTTGTGGGAGTTCAGAAGCACGTCTGTCTAGCACTTCAAAAATACATTCCATGTTGGCAACATTTACAAGCACATTCAAACTTGATTTCATGTAAATACTCATTCATGCATTCTATGAAGTCAATAAGTTACAGAAATCGCAACAAGTAGGCATAGGCCTATTTCCCCATCGCGAATGTCACTTCACTATATCGCAATATCAGCGACACGAGTAAGACAAATAAAAATTAACACATGCACAATTTTACACACATCGAATATAACTAGTTCGCATGAATTGGAATTCAATTTGCTTGAACTATATTCTAATTCGATTTCATGTAAATACAATCAGGGAGAGCCATTAAGTCAATAAGTCATAGAAATCGCTACAGATTTCAAGTATTCCGTTCGGGTGAAAAAAATCTGCGATAGACATTTCAAATGGCTCCTCATTTCGTGAAATAAGATTTTGCAATTAGGTAAAATCTCGATTATGTATTGTGTATATCTCTCTTGAAATAATGAGAGTCAAACAACCAAACCTGGCATAGATCACAATAACGTTCTCTACCACACAACTAGCAACAAACAGCTTCAGAATTTGCTTTAGAAATTCAGAAAAACATTCTTGTACACAAATTTCGTGCACTCATACGCATGTGACTTTACATATGCGTATGCCATATGGATTTTAACATATGAACATTCATTGGCTCAGACATCGACGAATCAAGATATTTTATATCAATATTTTTCAATTTTATGCAATGTACATGCATGTGATGATGCACAATGATAATCTAATGATCTAATTATGCATAGCTTCACACTTTCGCACTTTGAATCTGGGCGAGAACAGCCACCCTATATAAATATTTTGACTAATGAGCCTTCATATGCATATGCAAAGTCGCATTTGTTGCACTCATTTTCTGGTTTGTGATTTTCGAAAACTCAAAGACAACAACGTGTTCATATTATATAATTGCTCATAGAAAAAACAAAAACTAGAGTATGCACTAAGTAGCATCATGCATTGTCATCCACTATGTAACTTCTACAGAGTGAGTCCCCACTCTACTTTCCCTACCCTATTTGACGGGAATTGTAGCTTTTATCATAGAGTGAAGGTCATGATCATACAATCTACGGCTGTTGTGATGTGAGGATACACAATGGGTTAAGCTGATGTTACAGTGTATGTATATAAACTATAGTCTCTAACTAGTAAAACTAGTACTATGCGCCTTACTATATCATAGACTAAGTAATCTGCAAAAAGTGAGGAAGGATCTTCCAATTCTATTGTGCATTGCATGCCTCCCATTGACCCCGTGCATCCTTCTTTGATTCTAATACTACATTAAATTTGTACTCAATGAGCGCGCTTACAATTTAAAATTTCAAGGTCACTTGACATGAATCTTCGCAAATGTGGTGGGAAGCGTCATATTTTCCGCGCTTCTTAAGCCGACCCTATGCTTTTCATCGTGGGTAAAACATGTCTGCGAAGCGTCTGCCATGCAATTTGCCGATGTGTCATAAACTATTTCATTGCGGCTCAGCGGTTCAAATTCGGTCTTACCGCTGAGGCGGAGTAGGCTCCTTCTGTAAACTACCACTGCTCTTCGCTGGTTCTAGAGACTCTCCATCACTCATCACAATTAGAAATTTTTCTCACGATGTGCATTACCATGTAGCTTGAATCGCCGTGATTCATCTTTATTTTGTTGAGAAATTTTGGTGTTTCGGCAAGCCTTCTACCGACTCCAAGACATTCAACCTAATAGTAGATTTGCTGTCAATGGCTTTTAATATAACACATTTTAGTACACCATTTAATGCAGATAGTTTCTGACTTTTCGTCTAAGAGGCAACAGTGTCACCGACTGAAAAGTGGATGTGGCCGCGAGATCATTCTCGCACCGGCTCAGATGAGGAAAAAGCTACAGCCAAAATGTCCAACCTGATATTTCCTTCGCTCATTTTTCTATTATTTAAAAGCTGATCAATTTTCTATGGGCCAAAGCTGATCAATTTTAATTCGTTGCCACGAGAAAGCTCCATTGAGTTCTTTTAAGTACCGATTAATCCAATAGTTACAGTAGCATTGCATCTGTACACTTGCAGATTGGAGAACGCCATCAGTCCTCATTAGGACTACTTCAATTAGTAATTCGAATTAGTAAGCATTGTATTCTATTATATGGCTGCTGGGATGATTTTCATCATCGTATGAAAATTAGTGTATATTCTCTACTTTTGATGCCATGGACCTTATGTTGTCAATCACACCGGTTTCCGGTTGAGCCGATACAATTCAAGTCTCGCTGACATTATACTGCTTGTCCGCGCAGACGGTGCTGATTGCCTCTGAAATAAAGTAAATGAAAAAGAGTGAATAAGGCGTGGAATTTAATTTTGTGGTATTGGTTTTGGAGTCGCTTATACCTAAGGATTGCGTTTGCTTCGCGTAGGAGATAACTTAATTTCTCTAAAAAAAAGATGAAGTGAAACCAATGAAGGTGAAGTAAGAGAAAGCGACAATTCAATGCACATTTGACTGATTTTGAGTCTCTTGTAGCTGCTGTCTCTTGTCTCTTGTGACAGCTGCTGCAATAGTCACTACATTTCAGCATTGACGTGACTACTCCTGTTTTCGAAAATAAGAGGCTACCGTTACCGAACTAAATAATCACGCCGTTAGTTTTTTCCAGGATATCTGTTTATTCATGGATTTATTTATTCGGATTTCTGTTTTGATTCATGCTAGATATCTGTTTAGTTGCTGTTGGTATGAATGCTCCAGTTGCTAGATTTTTTGAGGGTATATATACTTCGCAGAACAAAGAAATACACAACGTATACCGAAAGCAATTGCGACCTTATCAGAAAAGAAACGATCCGAAGGCCAAGTCTGAGTTCCGCTTCAAGCGCTCTTTTGCCCTTAAAAATCACATTGTTCGTGGGCTTTCAATGCAACTGCATATAACTTCATAATGGCATAACTTAGTCATCAAGTCAACAAGCTATTATAATTGAATTTTATGTCAAAAGGTAGGAATGCAGGATCAAGGCATGTTGGCTTGATGCACCTTGCCATAAAGTTGTTCTTGTAAAATGGTCCTGAATTTCTGTTGACAATTTTTCTTCAGGTTAAGTTCCGTAATGAAATTAGAAAAACATGGACGCGCTTTTTTAAAATCCATGATTCTGTTAAAAGTTTATCCGGTTTCATGGAAGGGTGCTCAGTTTCTAACTGCATGTAAATGTAATAATTGATTTTCCGGCCAAATTTTTCAGAAACATTGCTTTTAGATGTTTCAGATGTTCGGATTTTAGTTTTTTGCAAGGTAGCCTGAATGGTTCACCGAGTCTGCTCTGCCTACACACACGAATATGATTTCCTCACAGTCCTTTATAAAAATGTGTTTCGCACTCGCTGACTGTAAATGGACGTGATCAAAAAATCAAGCTACCTTCAATGAGACAGCAATAGGGCCTATCCGATTTTCCTAAGCTTCAAAGTTTCTTCAATGTCGCTTATGGCACTGACCAAGCAGTATGTGAAATTTTTTCTCGCGACTGTTGGTTAATGAAATAACGTTCCATCTTTGGCTTCATTAGTATTTCTTGGACAACTTGCGTGTAGGCAGTTAATTTTTTGTGTGAATATGAAGTTTATTTAGGCAGTAGGACGTTAGGGACTACTGGTTCTTGGATGTAGGGATTTTTTATGACATTTTAAACAGAAATTCATCACATTTTCAGTACCGGTATTTAAGTATAGTTTACTATTGTCTATAGACTAGTACCAGGTATAGAGGTCACACTTACAATGAACGGTAGTGTTTAGACGTGGTTTCTAATCTGTATTACCTGCTCGAAAAACCCAACTCACATTTCTAGCCATCTTTATTGATGATCTGTGATGCTGATAACTGAACTTGACTAACTGGAGCTCATTGACTCGGAAAATGTGCTTGAGGAAACAATGGATGTAGCTCTATCGTTTTATCTTGATCTCACTAATCTGATTTCGACTCTTTATAGCATAAATCAGATTCGGAAGATCGAGATAAAAGGATGGAGCTGCATATTTTTATGCATTGCCGTCGAGCCTTTCGCCAATTGGCAGAAATCATCCAAAAAAACTGCCAACCCATATAAAAATCAAAGATTGTGAGATTACTTAGGCCATGTGCATAAATGTGGCTGCATTAGTTTACTGCATTCTAGTTAGTATATTATACAAGTTTCGTATTATTCAAAAATTGAATTGAATCAGTTAGTCAATTTAGGTTAAAATTGAATGTGTTGAATATTGAATTGAATATTTTGTGCAGGGTGTTGCACAACGTTGCTAGTGTGAGATCCACATAGTGTTACTGCCGCAAAAGGACGATTACACAACTCCAGCAATGATAGATGCCATCACTAGTTCATTGTGAATGGCCTTCAACTTCCAGCAATTTTATAATGTTTCAAGATAACTTAATCAATCTACTTCGCCATAAAATAAATAAATTGAGAAATTATATCATTAATTGTGCCTGAGTATTAAGCCAATTTGTCTTGGTTCAACAAACATAATAGATGTGATGGGATCTTACATGAATGCGATTAAAGATAGCATATTTTCGTATATGCAATATACGCGAACCATAAAGATAATTTTTCAAAAGTTTTCATTCCGCAGTCGATTTTCACTGTGTAAACTCAAGTAGTGCAGCAATCTATGAACAAGTCACTTCCGACAAATAGCGGAAATGTGAAGTGGCAAATCCATTTTAAATGACTTCTTTCGGAAAGAGAAAAGTCTCACTATAATCGCTGCATCAGTTAATTGCTATAGTTAACGAAATTCGGTCCAATACTTTTTCAGTGCAACTTTGGACATTCACCACTACTAGAAAGTCCTGAAGGTCTTTAGTTATAGTAACGTGTTGAATTGAGATATATGCTTCAGAAATTTAATGATTTTTATTGCATTTTTGCCTATCAAGTTGATGCTTTGTACACTAGATATGTTTATTCCATGTGATGTCTTTTGCGCCTGAGGCCGTATAGCTTATTTTTTGAATTTTACAAATGGCAAGGAGCACTATTGAGATCATTTTCCGACCCCAAAATTGCAATATTTTCTATTTCTCCTATTGAGTATACAAGTACATTTTTCAAATGGCCATGCATTCAGACATCTTAAGGAGGAAGAGTA
This sequence comes from Prostheceraeus crozeri, assembly GCA_907163375.1. Lineage (NCBI taxonomy): Eukaryota > Metazoa > Platyhelminthes > Polycladida > Euryleptidae > Prostheceraeus > Prostheceraeus crozeri. The sequence goes on along the minus strand of CAJQUW010003361.1, from coordinate 99,439 downwards.
TTGAGTAGAAAATTGTATCAACACCATATTTTGTTGTACAACATATCACCAATCTAAAACATCATGCGTGCTCAGACATTTTGTGATGATTATTATCAAATAAGATGACAAATAGGTTTTCTGCAAGTATTCAACCACAAATTTCATTGTGATCGAAGCCTTAAAATCCAAATTGATATATAAGTGTGGTGAAAAGGCCCTGATTAGTCATGTTACATTACATCATATAAAACATGATAAATAAGTATTTCACATGCTTGAATTTTGACTGCTCTTCTAAAAGCTTAGGAGTTTTTTTTGTACTTTTTGCACTTCTTTTCAAATTTACAGCTACCTCATTAGTGATTTTCTTATCGAGAAGAGACCACTATTTTTTATCATGTTCGACGTCGATCGTAGCGGAAAAAATCCTGTAAGCCAACAGATAGACATGCGACTCAGTCATGTCTAATCAGCTTAGCATCTAAATCCGTTGATTTGTTTTTATCTGAACATGTTAGTAGACCTACTTCTATTTTGAAATCAACATTTTTCGAATTTATATGTTGGTCCTTTTTTGATAGATGATGTGGCCACCCTGGTCACAATCACATCTTCGGGCAAGAACTTCATAATTTCAAAAAGCAGAAAGCATGCACTATGTATTTTATTAGTGGATAATTGATGATTCTATTATGATTTCATTCAAAGTACTTTCTATGAATTAATTATAACCACATTGCAATTAATTTGTTGATCACTCCTTATATCGAAATTCTGTTGTCGATGAGGAACAGCAAAGATTGTAGCAGGAAGATTATGATAAGCAAAATTTATAATTGAATTACAGCGGCGCTCATAAATCACAGACTATATTCAGAATTATACTTATATTACTGATATGCTTGTCGGTCCTTCTGTTTCTCAAATCATGAGTGCAGTATATTATTTAATCAATGACAATCCCCACCATGATTGATGTCAACGTGCTGGAAATGCACATTCAAACAATCGCATGTCATTGAAGTGAAGTCTGATTGGACGTTGGACACAATGATGCTTCAAAATGTTCTCAGCAAGAGATCGGTATAAGAATTGGCGATTTTCAAAAGTGTGCGTGCAAGAAAATATTCCAAGGCTTATTTTTCAAATTGATTCCTTATTCCCTAAATTCAATTGAGATTAAATGTTTATCCACCAACTTTCGCTCCACAAATTACCGCTTACATCAATCACAATACAGAAAAATTAGATGAAAGCATCATCACTCACGATTTTGAATAAATACAGTGATCATCTATTTTTGAAAATGGTTGAAAGGATTGAGTATGAATGCGCGTGTAATTTGCAGGCTCTGTATCCTAGATATCATAATTTGCCCCTATTTGCGGAAAAATCAAGAAAAAGTTCTTAGTAGATGAGAAAAGCCTCGATTTATTAATCATAAGTGTAAAGTGCATCGTTCAAAATAATGCAAGGCGATGAAATGTATTAAATGGGCATCAGAAAAGTTGAATATCATAACAAGTTGTCTTCAGAATATACTTAAGTAAAAAATTGCGCGATGAAAATAAATGACATTATCGTGGACTACACATGGACAAGTAGATGTTCTTGCAGTCTAAACAATATTTTAATGGACAGAGCAGTAAAATCCACACTTGGATCTGATGCGAATCGAGATACTGGTAAGCGCACAGAATTAAATATTTTGTTTATCTGCCTCGGTTTGCTAGAAGTGTGATTAATACGAAACTGACGGCACATAGAGGAACCTATTAAATGGGCAAGAAGGAATCCCTAATACCTTACAGAGATATGAAAAAAAGTCGTGCGTCGCTTGCGGATTAATGTGAGTTCCAGCAAAGTGCTTCGATTGCCAAAATTCCTTCAGATTCGAAGAATTCAGATCATTGCCCACAAGTTTTCTCCATGATGTTGGCCCTTCCGATCATTATTAAAGAAAGTAGCAGGCGTACGAAAATTAGTTCACTTGATGATTTCACATTCTCTCCTTGGCATTGCTCACTGTATAGTGCATACAATCGAATGTTAACCAAGACAGGGATGTGTGTTTTGGTGTGTACGAAGTGATATCACAGCACGCACGCATGCATCTCTCACTAGCTCTGGTGTCCCCTGCTGACAGCTTATTGTTTGCCATTTCCAATAGCAAGCGATACACGAATTATCCATTCGAGAAGGAGCAAGTTGTCAATTCTGTGATGTGCCATTTCGATATTGGGGTTGCATACAATTCTTCCTTTCTAGGAAACCGAAGCGCGCGCAGATGAATCTAATTCTGTGGGTAAGCCGATTCGGCTCCGCCTGCTTGATTGGTGTGATTGTGATTTGCAGTTATTTTTGATATCATGTACGATATATAACAAGTTCATGAGTAGATTCATTTAAGTAAAACGGAGTTAAAAACCACCTGTCAACCAAGCCAATGGTGGGTGCAGTTACTTATGTTTAAAAGTACATGTTATAAAGTACATCCGCCTCCTTGCTTCTTAATTAACCTGCAATCAAGACGAAAGGGCAGGGGGCATGGCGTTTCCTTCGCGCATGACTATGTGGGACTGCTGTCAAAGTCCGGAGTCGCAGTACTTTCAAAATATTAGGACTCTTTAGGCCTGGTAAGAAGAAGTCTGACTTACAAAGTGGTTGGTATAAGATGTCTTTCATGAGATACTATCTGTCTACGATTTGTCAAATTCTTTTCACACTAGTCATGCATGGTTAGTGCAGCATAGTATATTATTGATTTACTTGCGCGCACCAGCTTGTCACAGCACCTTCCATGTTAGGCCTAGAACTTTTCAATTATCAATCGTAGCTGTAGATTTTGCTGGAATTTGACATGATGAATTCAGGAATATGTTGATTTTATTTCTGAAATGTTAGCGCCCTGTAGCCTAACTCATGATTTCTGAATTAGTGGAATGCGAAATATCTTAGATTTCGCGCTATGAGGCACATCTAATCCAAAATGAAATTTTAGTTGTGTGCAGTATTATCTCACAGGCAAAAGTAATTGAAACTGTTATGAATTTGAGGACAGCATTTTCAGCTACTTTCAGGCCCTTTTCAATGACGCCAGCTGTTAGAATGAATGAAACAGATAAATATATTACAAAGTTCAATGATAGTCATAGAACTTGATGAAGATTGGACAGCAAATATTAAAAACAGCCATTATGTGGGACCAACTTAGTACTACTGTCTATGACATTAGCCTGCATTTTATGGAGCAATTTTTGATTGTTTCACTTGAGGTAATGAGGAATGTACAATGAAAATTTTATTTTTAATTCGTAGATGAAATTTTGAATTTAATGGTAATTGCAATGTTCTCATTTTCCATTTTAGGCTTCACAACATATAATATTAAATGATCAAGACGTTGCCAAATGTGAAGATTTGGATTCAGCATATGCCGCGGCCACCCACAACGGAAAATTAGACTGGAAACCAACGACGTATCCATTATTGACGTACCCTCCTTATTCTTGGCAAAATGGAAAAGCATCAGAGTGGGTGAATGAGAATTGCCGCATCAAAGCAGAGTCTCCATATTCCGATGATGACAGTTCTGAAAATAGTCATCGCCGTCCAAGTGTCTCGATTGTCGAGAAGCTTCTTCGTAGCTCTCGCTGCACCGAATCAAAATGGGCCCAACGACTGAAAAATCGGCGTTTGACAGAAATCAAGAATAATCTTGCTCCTGTGTCCAGCCCAAGTCCTATGAAGCCAGAAATGGCAATGCTTAGAAAGCAAAATTATTTAGAATTACCCACCCTACAGCCTTCACCAGTGGCTAGAATGGTTTCAGAGAAATCTGCTGACATCAATTTCCACTATCCCTTTGCTGCAGCTACACCTCCAACCTACCCTCCCGTCTTGTATTTAAATCAACCCTGTGCAGTTCCTCCCAGTGATGGATTGAATTCACGCAGTCGGCATAGCACTGGAAACAGTAGTTCATCAACTTCCCTGCCTCCTTTTTGTGCAACTAGTCAGAGTCAATTTCCTCCATCTCCTATTCCCATTGTTAGCCCACCAGTTCCTCTAGTGTCCCATTTCAATGGACAATCAGCGATTGATTTGTCGTCTCACGTAAGCTAAATACATTTTTAATCTTATTTTACCAAGGAGTAAGAGAAAATTATAATTCCCTTATATCAAAGACGATATAGTTCAACAATAAAGACGCGAAATTCCACCATTTGACCCCTTGCAATGTCTGTGACTCGAAACGTTGTCCCTATTTATTTGTATATAATATAAACTTTCACTTAATCTGGCCGAATATGCTCGACAAAGGAGCGACACAATTGAAATTCTCATTTGAAATTTGAATATGACATTTATAAGTACGTTCCTGTTCTTTGGCAATGCACTGAACTGTGCCAATTTTTATAATGTAAAATAGTAATGTAGAATAGGTTAATTGATAATCATGGCAAGTCTTGCAAATGGAATGGTCGATGATACTTTCAAATTTCTTCCAAAATGTCGTTTTATATTTTACTTATGACGACTCAAAAAATCTTAAAAAAACAACGAATCGACGTATATCTTTTAGAACTTGAGTTCAATTAATTCCCTTTAATAGCCAATGTAATCGAATCGAATTGAACAATTCTGTTATGAACAGTCACATGACGAAAGCCAACGTCGCTCATTGTAATGAGCGTATCGGCTCACAACAACCATTTTCTCATCCTTCCATGTTGCCAGTCAAGTAGAACATACTGTATTAAAATCGCTTCAGAAAGGAAAATTTCTTTGCATAAGTGTTAAACATATTATGAAGTGTCTAATCATGACCACTGCATCAGGTGCATTGAGATTCTTAATTTTAATTATCAACCTTTCTTATCGCATTTTGTTTTTGCAGTACTGACGGAAATTGTTGGCCTGTCATTTTATTTTCAATTATATATTTGGTTATTTTTTTCAATATTAACTAAAAGGTTTTTTGTTATTATCGCACGACATGATTGGATGTTGACAAAGAAACATCATTCACAATGAAGAATATGGTGGATTTACTGTCAAACTGATACTTATTCATAGTGGGTGCAGATTTCATGGGTAAGGCGTAAATTTGATGAAAATCCCTGGCTGCACGGTATACTGCAGTTGACTAGCTTCCTAGCTGCAGTCGATAGTGTCGGAATGAAGTAGCATCTAAGTTATACTAAAATTCCCAAGTTTTTGCTTACCACTGCGGTGACAAAATTTCCAATTGGCAACAGTTGAAGTCATCGTGAGTTTCATGAATGCATACAATGAACACCCAATATGATATTCAAGCTTATTATTCACCAGGCGAACGATCACCGGCTGCCTGTTCCCTTTCAAAGCACCAAGAGAATCTTCTAAACTAAACTTTAAAAAGAGAATTTCTAAACATTCTTATTCCCGGGAATATCATACAACTTTCTGTGTTCTCTAGCTGTCGCTATCATCGAATGGAAAAGGAATCAGACTCGTGTTTATTTTTATTTATCATACAGGCTGTTTCAGTGAAACCTGGTCAGTTATTCAGCGGGTTCGTGTAAATTCAATTATAGTTCTATAGAAGTCAATGCCAGTACAAATAATAAACAATACTGGGAAATTTCATGTTAGAAAACTTCTTTTGAATAATTTCATCAATATAGGCTGTAAATAACATTGATATTATGTATGTGATAAGTCTCAGATAATTTATATTTGAAAATATCTTTCCTATGATTATTTGTTCTGTAGCAAGTTTCTTTAACAAAGTTGTTCAGTTAGGAATGTTTTGTCAATATGATTGGTTCCTAATTGGACCAATAATGAGACGAATTTGTAAAAATAACGATTTTCACTTCATGATTTCATTTCAGAATCATGAGTGAACGTTACACGCCAGTCCAGCGATTTCACCTTGCTCGGCTTTTTGAACAGCATCGCTCAGTTGTGATTGTTCAGCGTTCGTATACTCAATTGTTTGAACTTCGTCCTCGTGATCCTCGGCCAAAACGTGAGACAATTTTGGAAGCCCACAATACGGCCATTACTGTTGGACTCGCACATAAGCCACGCGGCGGCTCCGTGCGAACGGCTCACACGAAAGAGAATATTGAGCGCGTTGTTGATGCCGTCGAACAGCAACCGGAGACTTCACAGCGTAGACTATCAGCGCAGCTAAACCTTTCTGTATCCACCATCAACCGGATTCTTCACGAACGTGGCTTTCATCCCTATCGGCTGCGCCATCGTCACTCCCTTAACGATGAAGACTTTGAGTCTCGCGTTGACTTCGCCTCGGAGATCCTTCAACACCTTGAGCAAGATCCCGATATCTTGAAGCGCATTATTTTCTCTGACGAAGCTAACGTTCATGTGAACGGCCACGTGAACGGCTGGAACTACCGGTTTTATGCTCAAGAAAATCCTGGATTTGTTACCGATATGCCACTCAATTCGCCGAAAATCATTGTGTGGTGCGGTGTCTCGTGGAAGCAGATTTTCGGTCCGTTTATCTTCAAGGACGAGAATGGTGCAGGAACCACAGTAAACGGATCAAACTATCGAGCAATGATCAAAGATTTCTTTCTTCCTCAATTGCAAATAATGAAGAATTTTTAAATGGTTCTCTGTTTTTCCAACAAGATGGAGATACGCCGCACACCGCACGCAAAACTATCGACCTTCTGCGTGATGAGTTTTCCAACAATGTGATTTCTCGAAGAGGTGACATTCTTTGGCCAGCGCGTAGTCCGGATCTAACGCCTCTAGACTTCTGGCTGTGGGGAACGCTAAAACACAGAGTGTATTCCATAAATATTCGCGATGTGCACCATTTGGGGCAGCGTTTGCGAGAGGAAATCGACTCCATTTCGACTGAAGAGCGACAGGCAGCACTTCTCGCATTCAAGGCACGACTCCATACCGTGTTGGAAGTTAACGGACGCCATGTTGAATAAAATAGCTTCTGTTGTTCCATTACTTAAAGCAATAAATTTTTGCATTTAATTTCTATAGTTTTCATTGTTTTATTCATAAATCGTGACGATAAATCGAACTCATAAATCATAATAAAAACGACGTTCATAAATCGAACGAAGGCTGAAGAGCGCTCTCCAAATGAGAGCGATATCTATGGTGAATGTGTCGATAAAAGTGAATAAAAGCATACGGACATAAAATTCCCAGGTATTGTCTTTCGTTTGCAAAAAGTTCCGGTTTAACATCTTCATCATGGGTCAAATGGGAATCGATTGAAATCAGCCAGGTTTGACTGAAACACCCTACTTGCAAACTACACATACAAGATGCATAGTGAGAATCATTTATCCAACGTCTCGTATAAATTTTGTAAGTGATATTTTTCTGCTGAATAAATAGCCGTTTACGCTGATTTTTGTGGTCGCTAAGAATGAAAACGACGCTAAAAGTTGTCGCGAAAAGTGAAATTGAAGTATCATTCTTGTAGGAACAACAAGGAGGGGACTGGTATCAGTCAACTCACCCCTACGATTATCAATCCACTCCATCCACCTGTCAAGTTGCCGGTCCTGAAAGCTTGGATCAAAGAATTAATCATCACAGTCTCACATGTCTTTCATCAATCAATCAACCGCTGATCAACTGCAATCCAATCGGCTTCTTCCATCTTAACTCTGATCATAGACAGATGAATGATAGTTATCAACGATGGATGAATGATCATCCAACTGATCAAGATCATGCCGCCGCCAACAGTCCTGCTCAAACCACAGCAAACATCCCGAAGTTACCGACCGTGGTGAGTGATAACGTGGAACCGAACACAGAAAAGCCGAAGGAGCGTGCAACTCATCCGAACTGCACAACTTTAAGATACAATCGACAATGCAAGCCAGGGTTGAATGAGCGAAGAACGTTCCGCTGCGAAGCAGTAGGTGAGTTAAACGATGATTTCTTTTTCAACAATGCGGTATCGAGCTACTTCAAACAAGAACCTTCACGGCTGCCCCACCAATATACCCATTAAATATAGAAACGTCCAACATACGAAGATATAGCCTTCAAACACTTGAAAAAAAACAAAAAATTCATATACTACTAACTCCATTCTCAAACACTCCATCACAAACAACCCTACACATAAACTTTTCTTACAACACAACTCCATCAAAATAAAAAAAAAAAATATACCCTCCTCACCTAATAAACACACTTAACATACTAAAAATATAAACAAATCATACCCTCTCAATAATCTTCTTTTCCCACACAAATCCCTCACTCTTTCTCCATAAACCCATCATAAATAAAATATATACAACTAATTCAAAATCACAAAAATCTTCCCCAAAAATCACATCACCATCTACACACTCCTACCATACTCTTCCCCTAATTTTTTTTTTTCCCCAAATCCCTTTTCCCTTTTTTTGTGTGTTTTCCCTTGGTGTGTGGCCAAACACACACCCTCCCCCCCCCCCCCTCCCCCCCCCCACTTTCCCCCACCCCCACAATTGGGGGGATCCCATTCCACTTCAAGTAACTACAGAGTTGATCATAAAAAACGGACCACCTAAAATGTACCAAACTTCTTTCGATTTTCCTGCCATTCAATCTCATTTTACATTGACAAACCATGCACCTTTCAAGAGCTTGTGTTCTCAGCTTTTCAATGAGCCACTATACATCTGCATCCGTCATTATTTAGAGTGGACAGAGATCAAAATGTGAAAATCGCCACTTTTAGAAATTTCAAATTTTGTGGAACCTCACATTTTCTTCAAATTTTCATTGTGAAAGCATGTGAGCATGACATTGAATCAAACACGAGGTGAAAGGGCTTTCTCTGAGCATTCTTTTGATGTATTACTCGTCGAAATCGGTGCACTTTTAGAGAAGTCATGATGTTCCAAAATTATTGCATAATTTACTGTTTCTGAATGTTGTTGAAAAGTTGTTTACATCTCTTGGCGTTAACGAGGTCATTTTCAAGCTTTCAATATCTATGTTGACTAGACGTCTGCTATACACATCCAAATCAAAGTGTTGGTTGACCCAGATAAGTTGTAAACAAAGTTTCTATTCAGTTTTGAATTCATCTTATTTTATGATGACTTACTGTAGTCGAAGTTTGCGAAAGTGTTTTTGAAGGGCAAAGTTTCTACTCTTTTGTCAGAAGGACAGTCCGAACGGCCGATTTGCCGAAAAGTACATAGCTGTCCCAAAGACCACCATCCAAAGGTGGAAAACTATTTTTTTTTCTCCCTTCCTAAAAAAAGTTGGAATCCGATCGGAAAGGAAAGACAAGCTTTCAAACAGCTTGGATGATTAGACCTATTCGCTTTCTCCTATTTGTTAAGGAGTTCACATCAGAAGCCGACGGTTTCTACCATATCGATGATGCGTCGTCTGAAATGTGAGCACTTCATAAGCTGTGAGAGCCCATCAGGGATAGAATTGACCACCAATCACAAGAACTGGAGCTGGCTAAAGCGGGCGCTAAGCACTGCCACTGGCTTTCTCAATGGAATCAAGTTGTTTGGATTGATGAAGCGTGTGTATGTCTCCGAGATCGCAATGACCGTTTGAGAGTTTAGGATAAAGTCAGGTGATCCAATTCCTGATCATTTGACATTGTCTGAATCAAGGAGGTAAATGATTACTTATTTGTGCTGCGATATGGATGAGTGACTGAATTGAACTCTGTATCCAAAGGGATAATTTCGATGGATTTGTAAAAGTTTTGCAAAAAAGCACATTTACTGAAGTGCGGTGTGAGTCGAGCAATTCTTCCTGGAGATGGTCTTTCTCATCTTGTAGTTTTGTTAAAGCAAGAGCGGGAGAATTGAGATCAAGTAGTGATCAATCGCCTGATTGAAAGCATGCCTTTCAGGATTCGAGTAAGTGATAGAACTTTCTGGTGAGGTTGCGAAATATATGTGACCACCAGTGAACCACCAGTGAATGACTCTACAGAGCCACTGAACAACAAAAATTTTATTTCAGCTTTTGTTTTATTTTTCTGCCGAAAGTGTACCTATTATTGACAAAATTTCATGTTAAAGTGGGATAAAATTCAGGTGGTCCACTTTTTATGATCATCACTGTATATTACCGCGAGGTAGCATGAAGTTGTGCAGGAATAAGGCTGGGCCCGAAACTTTCTTATAGGCATACAGGGCTATGTGAAAGTTTTAGATACACAATCGTTCCCTGTACGATTTCGTGATAGCTCTCTAACTAATAGGGGTTCGGCAATGTTGGGCGAATGCGAAGCTATTCATAATTGTTTCTTTATTTTTCTTAGATAAGTAAAGTCTGAACACAACAAGAATATGATGAGATTCAAATAAATTAACATCGGGGCTCTATTAGAATGCATATTAGAAGCGACTATATCGGGGAGACATTTGGCCTATTGTAGAGACAGGATATTGTCGCAGATATTGAGAAGGAAGCTTTTATATGATAACTTCGGGACAGACGAGACATGATCGACGAGATGAAAATGAAGCTAGCATAATTCTTAGAATTATTTACTCAGTATAATCCTTGCCATGGTAATTAAAAAATCTCAACAGACTATAGACCTTCAGTTTTCGTCGAGAGTCTTGAAATACCTAATAAATATAAACATTATTGCAAAATATTATATAATTCCGCTCGAATAACATCATTGTTGTTGGAAATGAAAATAGCCTTGATGACGTTAATGTTGGCTTTACTGCCGAAATTTTCGCCTACCCACGCTACTTTAGGGTTAAAAAGGATATATTTACACTTAAAATGTGAAATTACATGCATGGAAGTTAGATAGAGACACATGTAGCTGTTGATGATACAAAGGGAACCAATACATAGAAACTTAATCTGATAGAACTACAAAAATAAAAGAAAGCAAAGTATGGGATTATGAAAAAAAGTTAAAGAATCAAACTAAACTCGAAACAAAATGTAAACATGGTGTCCAATCCAAAGCAATGTTACGTCAACAGCAGGCCCATTACAAGAATTTTATATATTTTAATAAAAGAACACTTGACACAAACAGCGCCGTCCGTTTTCAAGCATTTAGAACAGTTCAAAAACAAGAACATTGAAATCGAAATATTACCTGATGAAATCGACAACACCTACAATCGACTCTGTGAAGCTCCTTTATATAAAAGGCGTCAACCCAATACTAATTCACGTGAAGAGAGTGGAGCAAAATCGTCAACTTCTTTCTGTGAAATAACTGTTTTTTCATATCATTGAAAGTATTATAGTATACATGTATCTAAAGAACAATTCGACGCGCGATTATAGTGGAATTTCCGCTATAATCACGCGTCGAATTGTTCTTTAGATACATGCATACTATAATGATTTCCAAACAATTCTTTGAGAAAATTTTTTATTTAGCACGCAACTATTTTTTCATCCATCATTTTATCATTCTATAACATAAGCTTTCTATGCATTAGTCTCTCCTTGAGTCCTGTCTATCATCTATAGTCATTTCTATCTATCTTGCATGTGCATAGTTTGAAATTTCAAGTGTTTGTAAATGCATCCTTTTTACCTCTGAAACAGTCTCAGTAGGCGAAAATTTGGGTAAGAAGGCCAGCACTAACTGCCAATGCAAGGCTATTTTCATGTTGTAAAGTGCTTTCCAATTCCAATATGCGAAGCAAATTTGTAGGACATTCAATTTCAACATCAACATCCCACGTACCAGCGAATTTTGTGGAATCACTTGTGACATGAATTTTGTCCGGTGGTGTCGTTACGAAAACTGAACAGCTGGTCTCAGTCACCAACTTTCCGGATGTGATTCTTGATTTAGAAAATTTTTATAGTTTAATTGGTAATGTAAAAAGTACTCCTCTGTTGGCTGCCTTTCATCATATCTATTTTTAGGTCTTGCATCTTACTCATCCTGCCTGTCTGCATCAGTCTGTCTGTGCTGCATGCTGTAACAACTGAAAGCTTAAAGGGTTTTGAGGAAGCAGTTTAATACCATATTTAATACTAATAAGCTGAATATGCGTTGAGATTCAGTCATGGTGCAAGGCTGTCGGTCTGATGAAATGACCAATGGTGTTGATCACTGAATTTCTATTTTGATGAACGGTTGCCTCACAGGAGGTTTTGGGACTGAAATCTCGGCAATATGGAGCCAATTCCACACATGCGAGCGCATCCCTAAATGATTTTTCGAAATCGGGTGTTTTTGGAAAATTGCCACTACCAGCAGTTCCCAACATGGTGATTTGGGATTTTTCGATGTATTTAGCTTGGGACAGTTTTCGGTGGCGCCACCTAGTGTTACTTTCAAGAAAATCTCATTTCCATGGGAATGACAAGGGATCTCCATTATCCCAAATAAGGTTTTCAAAACTTCAGGGACACTACTTTCTGTATGCTCGTATGTCTTTCAGTGGAGTGCGCGCGTGATGAGATCTAATCAGAGTACCAGCTCTTCTTATGACGTCTTCTGCACACGAACATCAATAAAAATTGTCATCAATGGAAACTTGTTAAGTTCGCGAACAGACTCACTCACAGCATAGCGAGCTGCTTAGCGTCTACATCTTGTCAGTGTCATTAACAGAAAAGAAAAGCCATTAACGGGAGACAAGAACAGCCTCAAGCGCGACTGTTAAGAGGCGTTTTTTGTCCTTCAGATTCACATCAATAGTGCACAATGGCATCACCAAGCCCCAGTGTATGATCTCCACGAAGTAACTTTCAAAGGAAAGCCTGAAAAAACAAGCTGAAGGAGCATCTTATGAAAGTTCATCTTACTTTTCAAACGATTACTTTCGCGAAGAGGAAGCGAAGCTGAAGAAGTCGCGACTAACCAGTTCGAAGAACTACCACGAGCGATTGGCCGCTGGGATGGCGTCTGTGCACGTCGCTGGGATGATTACGCGGGAGGAGCTAAAAGCGATTAGGAAACCGTTCAGTAAACTTGTGGCCGTGAAATTAGCCTGTCAAGCGCCTCTTGCCATCCATCTGTAGAACAACACGTTTTCGAGACATCACAGATCATCTCACTCAGGTCACCGTGGAATTTATCAATTCAATTCGGCAATGGATGCTAAATTGACCGCGGAGGTGATTAAATTGCTAACTATTCTCGCCAATTTGAAAAATAAATCCAAGAGTTCTCACCACTAAATTGATCAATAGATGACTTTAAAAATAGAAGCAGCAATGATGGTTTAACGTCAGTACTCCCCCCTCCATACCAGAGGCTTCAACGGTGGACATCTGGACCGAAAGATCGCTAGGCCAAGCACTTAACCACTGTGCCACGGAGACCCAATGAATTGTGATTGTCAATTGTTGTCAACTTTTCACAACTTTTCAAGGCCTTATAACCTAGGTCACTTAAGTCAGTGTTCGGCATGGACTTCTTAATAGGTCAATTGGATCGAGAACTTCGTGGTGTTGGGTACAAAGCATGAGATTTAAACAAAATTAAAACAGTCAAAATTTATACAGATAATTTTTTAAATGAAAGTTGCGAATTTGTGAACTCACAGAAAGCATGCGTCATTTACCTAATAAGTAAAAACCTTATTTAACCCTTTGAGGGTTTCCATTAGACCCCGGAGCCATATTTTACTTTCTGTACTTAGGATATATCAACAGCTCATGCCCACGTAAAATCATTTTTGACAATGAATCTGTATGTGTCATTTCATTCCGATTGAATCAGCAGAAGTACGGTAGACAGTCCAAGGGGTTCACTAGGCCCCCTTCATGTCTCAGAGGGTGTAGAAATTCCCATCACAAAATGTTTGCTGTCAGATGAAAAATAATTTCGTGCATGTTCACGATGGCGCATAGAGAATGAAATTCATGTATTTATGGTTTACATCATGCTCGTGCATATGCGTTGTGTCAGAAGATCGCAAAATGTGAATATTTTGCTTTCGCACTTGATCGGGCATGACTGGTCGGCCTATATTAACAACTCAGCATTAAACAATGTTCAAAATGAAGGCCATCATTATATTCATAGTTCAACACTAAAAGCAGACTGTTGCAAGGTTTTCACAGCAGTAATTGATGAGTTTGAGATCTCCACAGCTTTTTTCGGGTTCGAAAGTGCAGCAATTATTGCTGATTTTAGGCCTATTTCCGATAGGTACGGATAAATTTGAAATAATGGACAAATGTGAGGATTCTGCTGCATGGAATAAATCAATTTCATTAAAATCAACTGTCTGAGGTTACATGGCGACAGTAAACATGGTAAAACCGACTCTTAGTACAACTGATATTGTGATAAATGTGGTTGACGTATAGAAACATCATATTTTCGCATGTGTTTAATGAAAAGGCTGAAGGACACTCAAAAGATTGGTTATATCGACCAGCTACACGCAAACATCATTGTTTTATTTAAAATCAACTTTCCTAATGCTTTGATATCGATCTGAGCAGGTCTTAGAGGGTGTGAAACAGCTCAGGTCTCAGGGAGTTAATTATTCCAAATTTGAAAATATCTCACCAAGCAACTACAATTGTAAGAGATAGTTTGTCAACTTGAGCAGGTGTGATATTATTAATCGAGCAAAATGTTTGCATAACATGCAGGTACTATAATTCTTTCCTTGAAAAAAGACAACGAACTGTGAAAATTATACATACATTGATGCCTCAGGTTATTCACTCTATAAACTTGTTCCATTGAAAACACCAAAAGGACAAGCTGTCCTTGAATCTAAACATGAGTTATGTGTCAAAATTTCTTTCATTAAAATGCTCCAAATTTAATTTTAAGCATAATTTTCTTGCATGTCTTCGAATTTTATTTGTCCTTATTAGGGGACTTAATGTCTGAAGTGGGTAGAGAGCATCGAAAGTCAGTTATTGTATGAACGATGTCCCTGAAACTGGTGGACATATGCTGTCATTCCATTTATCTTCAGTTACCAATGGTAATCATTCACATACTCTTTGCAGTAAGTCTTTTTCGAGGGCTTGGTGAAATACGAGTAGTGTTGCATACATGAGGGCACTCTGAAAATATTATATTGTACCGCATCAGATTTAGAGGAACAGGAAGAACGATTTGGGTGAATTTATCTGCCTAAAACTGTCAAACTTATCAACGTACCCTACATTTTGACATAAGCATCGCGTGCATTCACAGACCTTCACGATTATTAAATTTTTAAGTTACCTTCACATATTAGATTTTAATTGCAACATGAGCATCAATAAAAAATTAACAGCATTGTAGAACTAATAATATTTACTGGTGCAGCAAGCGATATGATGATAATACTGCACGTCCACTGGAAAACTATTTGGACTAGATATCCAGATACACTCAAGAACATATATCTGTTGCGAAATTCATGTTTTCAGTGCGCTTACCTTCCCGAAATCTAGAATTTCTGTAATTTTGATTGTAGTTTCGAAAGCTAGAACTGTCATTTCTACAACTTCGATTATGATTTCGACAGTTAGAATTTTCATTTTTCTAATTCGAAAATGATGAATTGTGTTCGGAAGCAACACTATTCACGAGTTGTCACGAAATGAATTTATTGACCGCAAGCGTTAGTTATCTACTAAGAATGCATCGAACAGACGAAGTTAGATAGTCAGATCAAGTTGTTGATATCGCTACACTTCAAGTTATCGTCTCTATTATTGAAAAGGTGCGGGCATGATTTGCATATTTTTTCCATGTGAATAAACAATGTTCTCAACTACATGCATCTGAACTTTTGTGACGATTGATACATTTTCTAAAGATTTCAGACAAGTTTGAAAGCGTTGGAGTTTGATAACCCGTAATTAGCGAGAAGCATGCGTTTACAAGCAAGTCCTTTGTAAGTAGGGTTTTCTGTAACGAACACTATATGACTATGTTTGTAGCATGTGAGGATATCACATTCATGATTATCAGTGGATTAAGAAAGGCATTCAGACACTCCTTGAAATGCCTATCAAAATAACAAAATGTTACAATGTTTTGTTTTTGCTTCGCTGAGTCATGGTGACGGAATGAAGGGATATGTCATTGCATCGACGAGGGAATAGACCCTGTATGACGAAGATGAGGGAATAAACCCTCGGCTATGACGAAATGTTTTCTTTCTTGTAGAGGATTGGCTCTGGAGGATAACGAGGGGTCTAAACTGTCTCATTCATCCAGTCACCCTTTCGTACTTTCTCTTATGATCAAACACGGTAGCTGACATAATTCAGTATGCATGAAACGAAGCATGTAAATTAACAAAATGTGCGAAGATACTAAGTTGGCAGCATTAACAGTACAATGCGGAGTGCCATTATCAGTGAAGTATTTAAGGGGGTGGGCATGTTGGAATGTACCCTACCGCCATTCCTGCTTCTTGGGCTCAAATTCATTTTTCGAGAAGATATGATCATTGAGCACGCAAATGGACATAACATGCGGTTAGAGTCTGCCAGCCAGAACGAGCTTCTGCAGGGAGCGAGGCTGAAAATGAGACTTTCGCAGAATGACGTATATCCTATGCCCACTACAAATCTGCGCGTCTGCCGAGTTCTAGTTAGTTCCCCTTATCATACAGATAAAAGAAAACGTATGCAAATCCAATGGGACGCATATTCATGCTCTTGTCGATAAAAATGAAATGTTCTATATTTTAAGGTGGGAAATTGAAGTAATGCTGCTGATACTTTTTTATAGGCCAATAAACCTATATGTGTCTAGGCGTCGTTATCATCAGGGCACATATTAAAATATTTATGATATACATATAATAATTGTTATATATATATATATATATATATATATATATATTTTGAAAATACTCAAAGAGTATTTCCAGGCTCCCACGCCGCACCAGCTACTATCCAACATAGTATACGATATATATATGCGATAATAATTACGACACTTAGAAGTAAACCAAAAAGCCAAATTGTTTGCCCGACCGGCTCCTGCCTATGTCTAGGCTTCTCAAGGGCTAAATGAAATTTATTTACATTACAAAATCATCAAATAGCTTCCAGAATTACATGCATGTCATGCATAGATGGACATAGACTTCAAATGATCAAAATCTAATTGGGTAGGTATGAGAAGGAGGATAGATATTTAATCAGATGTAGGCTGTCATTATCATAGATCTTGGTTTAGCAATGGTTGTAGGATTCTTATACTGACCTTTTCTTTTTCTTCTCTGTAACTTTTCCCACAGTTGGCGGGTAACTTTAAAAGCGGCATCACATCGAATTTAGGCTCATAGTTTCTAGAAACCGGTCGGGCAAACAATTTGGTTTTTTGGTTTACTTCCAAGTGTCGTATATATTTTACCATTTTTGAACCGTTTTCATATATATATGAAATATTGAAAATAAAATGGCCAATACAATAAATAAGAAATAACTCAGGAAAAACTAAGATCTGGCTTCCCGACCGGTTTCACCTCATTTCTTGAGGCTAGTCATGGGAATGAAAACCTTATTTCAAAATCATGGAAATGAGACATAGTTTTAAGATAAATAATAAAAAGCAATCAACTCATATACAGCTTGGGCTGAAGCATAGAAAAAAAAATCTTTTACCTCACGTTCAACCTTAATTGATGTGGGTGGCATTTTAAAAATCGGTGCAGCCTCAAATTTATCATATGGTGAGGAGATATTCGCTGCACACCTAGACATATGACGACTAACGTCCAGTAACATATACTGAGGTCTAAACATCTGTTGTCTATGAACGGTAAGTCTATTCCTAAAACTGCCTCCAGTTTGCCCTATGTAATACTCTTGGCAATTTTTACAGCGAATTACATAGATGACATTACTAGAGTAGCAGTTGAGATTAGAATTAACATTAAACTGTTTGATGACACCGTTAACTTTGAAATCAATGATTTTGCCTACTATCATCGTCTCACAACACACACATCTCGGCTCATCACACCTACTGACACCATAAATTGTTCTGCGGTTGTTCTTACAGAGAGATCTAAGTAGAGATTTCGGTTGCTTCAACACACGCATTATTTTTTTGTCCTTGAATGAATCTATCAATTTCAAGCTACCACTAGTTGGAAGAATCACTTCTTGAAACATGTTCGGATTGTTCTTGTTATGCGTTGTTATGAACGGGATCATAGAATTTTCATTTAAATGTAATTTTGAATCATTAGTGACAGGACATTGTTGGGCTCTTCGAAATGCATTATTGACTAGAGACTCGGGGTAATTCAGTTTTATTAATCTACTTTTTAATTCTAACAATCTCATTTTCTTTTTATCTTCTTGGGAAACAATCTTAATAATCCTATTAGCTAAAGTATATGGGACATTATTCAATGTATGCTTAGGCTGAGCAGAGTTATAAGGTACATAACTAAAACCATCCGTTAGCTTGTGAAAAATATCAATTTCAATTTTATTCCTATCCTTATAGACTAAAACATCTAATTATTGTCTAGCTATTGGACTAGCTAAATTATTGTCAAACACTTCGAGATATATAGACGCAAGCATTTCAATACCTTAATCTTGTGTTACGTCTTCGAATGTTGACCCAGACAAGGCAAGGATATTGTAAGTCTAAATGAAGGCATGTACTGAGAACAATTTTCTAGTCAAGTTTGGATAATATAATTAACACTGTTTTCTTTTTTTTTTTTTTTTCCCGCCCGCCGTAGAGGGCCGAAACGCAACCAGGCGGGTCTTTTTTTTTTTTTTTTTTTTTTGTGATGAAACTGTGTTCCATGGGGTTGACATGGTGATTACTAAGTGTCTCCTGAAATTGATCAAGGAGATCACTTGTTAAGCGGCCTTGTACGATCTCGTACACTTAAGGGTGAAGTCCAGCCCGTATAGCGCTATGGACCCCCGGGTAGGTCGCCCGGCACGCAATCAGATCCGGTCTTTGTGCTTAAAGACCTTCATGCATTCATGCATTTGTCGAGGATCACAAGTCAGAGGACCATTAGGGGTAAGGTCCAGCCCCGCTTTAGAAGCGCTGAGTGAAAAATGGACTAGTGGGAAGGTCCTCCACACCGATCTCGTCAAGTTTGGCTCTAAAATGTAGTCCTAGGATAGTCAAAAGTTTGACGCGCCTTGAACGTTTAATGTCTGCCGGTGGGAACGCACCACCTGTCCTCTTAAGGACAAACCTTAAGTCTTATTAACTATAAGTTTATTAAAATTATGAAACATGTAGACATCGTTATGGGAATGTCCCAGCTTCAATCCAAAAAATTCAAAGAGGCGCTATTCGATTCCATCGTAAACTTTATATTCTCATTTAAACTACTAATCATATCATAAAAGTTATTAATATCGCCAAATCTGCTTTCCCAAATAACCCAACACTCGTCAATATATCTTTGCCATGCACTCTTGATGGCGGTCATAATCTCATCACCATGAATTTCTGAGAATCCTATACATGTTCTCTTCAATGAACCCCATGACTAAAACGGCATAAGCAGGGGCCATTTTAGTGCCCATGGCAGTGCCTCTGATTTGTACATAATTATGACTCATTTTCGAAACTGAAAAAGTTATTCTATATATATATATATATATATATATATATATATATATATATATATAAGAAATGTGCGCTCCTGCCCCACCGAATTGTACTCTCCTGCCCCACTTGTACACTCCTGCCCCACGGACGAATATGAAATGTACGCCCCTGACCCACGACTGTGCGCTCCTGCCCCACTTTGCACCCCTGCCCAACTGACTCTCCTGCCCCACGTATGAGCTTTTGCGGAATATGATTGCGCATTGATATGTACTGTTGTGAAAGAAGTTCTATGGCTGTCAGCACCTCCAAATGCCTGGTCCGACGATTGCTGTAGGCCCTGGTCCCTTCAATTTTCGTATTTAGAGTTAGCTTTTGCGGAATATGATTGTGCTGTGATATGTACTGATATGAATGAAGATATATGACAGTCAGAGCACCTCCAAATGCCTGGTCCGACGATTGCTGTAGGCCCTCAATTTTCGTATTTAGAGTTAGCTTTTGCGGAATATGATTGTGCTGTGATATGTACTGATGTGAATGAAGATGTATGACAGTCAGAGAACCTCCAAATGCCTGGTCCGACGATTGCTGTAGGCCCTGGTCCCTTCATGTACAAGTGGGGCAGGAGAGTACAATTCTCGGTGGGGCAGGAGCGCACATTTCTTATTTATATATATATATTATAATGTGTGCCCTGATGATAACGACGCCTAGTCGTTGAAATGTATTGGCTTATAAAAAAACATTACTTCAATTTCCCACTTAAAAATATGAATTCTAATGAAGGCCCTTTTGAAACGTTCCATATTTTTTCTTATTAAGCAAAAACTATATGGTCTAGAGCCATAATTTTTGTGACATGGAGTGCCTTTAGGTCATTTCTATCATGACCTATAAAGCAAAAAAATATTCATTTTTGGCAAGCCTCCTAATGTCGGCAAACACAAGCATTTTGCTCAATTTAGTGTTAGCAACCTCTAGCGAGAGTGGTGGTACCTCGCGAGGCGGGCAGACTCGAACCCTTGACTTTCAGTACTTCCGCACCGAAGCGCGGACCTTAACCAACTGAGTTGCCACGCCATCTATTTAATAAGCAGATGAGCGACTCTCAATCTACTATCTATTTCTATGGCTACAATAGCAACTTTCTTTCGTAGATATCATCTTGATTTTGAATATTTTTATAGCAGCTGAGGTGATTTAAATCGGCGAGACAATGTACTTATTGTGATGCAGTTTTTAATTTTCATTTCATATTACATTGCAATAGCATGTCTGTCGAATTATTTGCTAGAATTTATTTATCACAATTTCTATTAAATTGCATAAACAGCATTTGCTATTATACACACGGGTAGTTTAAACCACATGATTTAAACGCGATTAATTTGGAGGTCGGAAGTGCTTCGCTTTTCCAGTCGTCAGAATTTTTTTCTTTGTCTATTGCTTACTGGAGCAATATGGGTCTAACTCTCGAATTTTTATTCATCAATTTTTTGTACTGCGTCTGCATGAGTACATGCCGTATTCATTCATTGACCGCATTTGCTTCGCAACTATGAAATATTATTCAATCATTTAATTTATTGCAATTAAAAGTTACCAAATGATTAGTGATTACCGCGGACTCTCTAACCTCTTGTCATCGTCGGCGTCTCTTTTACTGCAAGAGCGTGTAGCTCAAGTGACGATTCAGTCCCTGTTATTATTCTCAAGTTTACCATCCGCCCTTTATTGTTTGCTAAACCTCGAGTGTTGGTTATCTTTGGCAAAAGTAAAATCACTTGAGATAATTCCACCTTATTCCTTTCCAGGTTGTGGCAAAGCTTACACAAAGAGTTCGCATTTGAAGGCACACGAACGGCTTCATACAGGTTAGTTGGCTCCCATCTGATTGTGTAATTAGACCGCGTGTCTTGGTCGACATTGTTAAAATTTCCCCGCGTGCTTCATCTGGAACCGTTGACGCCCACACGAGAGAGCCTGCTTTGACCATGGCTGAGCCAAGAGTGAGGGATTATAGTGCAAACACACAGGGAAGGATTTGTGAATGAGAATGGAGCTTTCCTCCCAAGTTGCATGTAGCTTTCAACGACAAAGAGTTGACGTTTATACGTCAATAACCAGGTCATATAATGAAAGGTTAGAATGATGATGATCAGGCGATGATTTGGCATCGTATCAGGCGTGAACGATGTCATGTTTGATGTTTATTTATATAGATTACAAAGTTGTTGCTTGTATGAAGAAAATTAGCTTAAAGTCTTATCTACTGTGACACCATGCGGGGATATGAACGAAACATATCTTCAGATGCTGATTTCTAAGGTTAAGGGACTTACCGACAGATAAGGCCCCCAGCTGATGACTCTCATTCATAAGTTAGCTGAAAATCGTGTCACTTCCTGTCGTTTGAGGAATCCTATGACATGTATGTCAAGGTGAGGTACCTTGTTGACTGATATCTTTTGCGAATGATACCGTGTTTTCTAGGGTTTTGGTATTTTCACGAATTTTAGAGATAACCTTGAAACGAAGGTGATTTTTGACAAGGCCGAGAATCAAGGATTGGAAGAAAATAACTAATTGCAATACTACCAATCAATGAATTCTAGCAGGTGAAATAAGCAGCCAGCTAACTGCAATTTATCAGGTGTTAGGATCAAAACAAGGACAGTGTACATGTAGATAGAAAAGTGCGAACACGTATTAAATTTGAAAACTAAAGATCTGTTGTCAGGTCGGCAGCCAGGAACTTTTTCTAAGAGAGCACAGTCATCTTCGGGGGGCACAAATTGCGCATATTCTGTAAAGCATAATTATCGACAAAAACAGCGATTATTGATAGCATATGGAACATGAACATGAAGAAGAAACATTACATTTTCATAAGCGTCATTTTTTCTTCATCTTTCATTGCATAGTTTATGGTCAAATCGTTTTGATGGCTAAGGAACACTAGGTTTTTCAATCGTCTTTGCGATATGAATCTCTTGTTAACGTCCATTTAGCATCGAGAAACTTCTTTCGTAAGAAGCAGTAGAGGCTCTGAATGTCTGAGCCGTACAATATTGCTTGCATATTCGCTGGAAAGATGTTTTTAAAAGCTAGCAATTTGACCAATACTACGCACTAAAACTCGAAGTCCAATTTTTTAGCAGTCTCCTCAAATATGCTCAAAATGAAAAATATCGATAGTAGCAGCTGGAGTTCGATGTACGTGATTTCATTGTTAATTGTCATTACTTTAGCAAGAGGTTTTAATTGTTTCTATCTATAAAAGCGATGATTGCGGTGGATAAAGGACAGGAACGGGGTGAATCAATAGTTAGATGGTCTAGATAAGGCTAAATCACAAAGCATAAAAGAATGACATGTACAGAAATAGATTGGTTCATGCGATCATCCAACTCATTGGCGCGCATTTGTGGACATGGAGGCACGCATTTCCCGTGTCATATCCTGTTTGATTAGAACAGAGTTTTTCAAAGTGTGGTACGCGCACTACCGGATTAAAGCTCTACTTGCTCTACTTTCTTGCGATAATAATAATCTGTTTTGAAACGAAGAATATTTTTGGTGGTGCGCGAGCAAATTTTACTGAATTTAGTAGTACGCGTTAACCAAAAGTTTTGGAACACCTGGATTAGGACAATGTTGGCTTCAATCTTCTAGACATTGTCCGGTCAGTTTCAAGGCGTTTTTGGTAGGATACCACAGTTGTCGAAGGGCAGCGCTTCGGTACGATTATAATAATTGAAGTTAGTATTATTTTGTCTAACGCAATTTGCTCACACACGTATGCCTTAGATACTTTTACGAATTTTTACTGCAGATATCAATGCGTCCATCAGGTGAGATTTCTCAATTGTAGGACCTTCCTTTGTTAAATTTTGTCCAGCTGAATCACTGATTTCAATATTATTCTTTTATTGCCACTAGGGATTGCTAAGCTTTAAATGAGGGATAAAAGTATAGGGATAAGATAATAATTTAAACTAGGGACTTTTATGATATTAATTTGCTGCAGTTTTCTGTATTCTTTCAGGGGCTTATTCTTTCCTTTTTGGCTTCGCTACAGGTCTATGATATTCTTCTGTTAAAATTCTGTGCTAGCATTTGTCTCAAAGTCCACATTCTACTAAGGTTCTTTGTTTGCATCTTTAGAAAGATAGATTAGTTAAGGTTTGCTAAGGTTTCCTTGTGACAGTTCAGCACATTTTTGTATTCCTTGATAAAGATTGAGCCGAAATGTTACAAACATAGAACTGCGCGCTCGTAGAAAATTGTATTTTGTTTAAAAGATGCTCTACCGATGATCAACAAAGCAACTAGTTTATGATTGTCTCAATATTTCTCCTTCCGAACTTCTCAAGAGATGCAGCATATGATGCACGATATCACAACATCTCATGAGAAGGCATGTTGGTTAAATTTTGAAACAAAAATACATAAGTTTATTCTTTGCTTAATCTAGCTGAAGAGAGATGTGAACTAGGTCTGCTGATGATTCCTGATATTGGATGAAATTGTAACTATTCAAGTCTGTTCCCATTTTTCAACTGAATGCAACTGAATATTTTATTATTCTATTCATCCAAAGATAATTTTAAAACTGCTGCTTGCAGATGAGCATGCATCTACATTTTGTGTGGGAAACATGCTTATGGGCGGAAGACGCAGGTTGCACCACTCATGGATCTGCACATTGTCAATAGACTCATGTGGTAAACAGAGTATGAAAGTAGATTAGTTTTGATACATGGCATCATCCTAAGTATATGCGGGGGAAGGAGGAAGATCCAGTCTTCATGACACTTGAAGAAATCCTTGCCCTGGCGCGTGCGCCGAAAGTGAATCAGACCTTTCACTGAGGTCGAGTGAAGCAAGAAAGGTCATGTCAGGTGAAATGTGTTTCCAACTCATCAAACATCTCTCCTCGTTAGAGTGGAAGCGCAAGCAAAAGTAGAGCACAAGTTGTCAATAATTTAGGCCGCCAATATTGAAGGTCAGTCTAATCATGAAACTAGTCTGATGTTTTTTTATGATTTTGGAGACTTAAGAATGAACATACATGTAGTCAGGGAGATCAAAGGTTGCAGTTGCCTCTCCCTAAGGAGGATTTTCCCCCTCGCAATTGAAGTTCCGAAACTTGGTGCATTAAAAACAAAGTAGGCTACCTGGAACGTCCGATAAGTTTCCGGACTAAGGTTCATTTTTCATAATCAATTTCCCTCGTGTTGAACACACTTAGCCATCTGACACTATGGTCGACAAAAAGCTGCTCGAAGATTTTCGGAGCTAATTCAGCGAATGTTTCCTCCTGATCAGTACTGCATTCAAATGTTTGTCCACGTAAATGTTTCTACGGAGTCATGTACAATTTGAAGTCGGATGCTTAGCCAATTGCGCTATAATGCGGAAATGTGAGCAGGAACGATTTCACAGAACGAGTGAGACAATAAAAGGTTTTTCCTGGCCGATGCTCAAAATCAGTGATAACTAGGGTTGCACCGAACCTTAATTTTAAAGTTTCGGTCAATCCTTTCGAACCATTGCCGAACCTTTCGTTGTTATTACTTAAAAGGATTTCTGTCAACATTTTCTTCTGAATAGTATCCGTAAATATCATCATCCTAAATTGATCACGTACAGTTGCATGATTAATTTTGATGATAGTAATAATATCTTGATAAGTTGGACTACAACAATTGAAAAGGAGATGGACCACTACACACGTATATATTGACAATGTGATTAACATTGCCGGGTGACGTTGCTGCATGAGGAGCAAATTAGCATCTATGACTTAACCTTGCGATTCGTACGACACTTTTAATGTGATGTCACGCCCTTTTAGTCTCAGTGCGACTGAACTTCTACTACAACGCTAGTAGTAATACCGTGACAAAATCAAGGACAGTGCGGTGCAACGATGAGTCATCATGCTGACTCAGCCCCCCCCTCTGGAAGGAAGGTGAGGGAGATGGCCATGGATGTGCTGGGAGGAATGGGTCCGAGAGGAAGAAACTATTCCCTACCCCCCCGTCTGGAACGAGACTTACAACTTTGGTTCTAGAGATCGTAGAAAGTCGTGCAATAGCTCATTTGAAAGCTAAGAGTGATAAAAATGCAGTGGAAAGCTCAGTTTGGTCCTATTTTCCTGGGTTTAGAGAGGAAAATGGCAGGAAAACGCCAGAGTTAGAAAAGTCAGGTTTTGGTCGTTTTGGGATGAGAAAGTCCATTTTTCGACATGAAGGAGGTCTCGGATGGGAAAACGGAGGGCAAATTCGGACTATTGGCCAATTTTGGGTTAGGAAGGATGTTTCCAGCTCAATCGGAGAGAAAAAGTTCTGACTCCCCACCCCCTCGGCAGCGATCTTCCGACTTTGGTTCCAAAGATCGCAGAGAGTCGTGTAATAGCTCATTTGAAAGCTAAGAGTGAGAAAAATTCAGTGGGACATACGGCTTGTTCATGTCTGCCTTCGTCTAGATGTGAGACGTCATTGAAAATTTTGGAAATTGGAGAAAAAACGACTAGAGTTAGAATTTTTATGAAAATGGCTCTAGCGGGTGAACGAAGCCTCGGAGGGGAAAACAGACCAGATTTGGAATCAGCGTGCCATTCTGCATCTAGATAGAGGGTAAGTTTCAAGTCAATCGGAGCACTAGAACAGGAGATAGACGTGTTTAAAGTTTTGGATGATGGATATTACGTCATCAGCTGATCGCCACAAACTATATAAGTGGAAACTCTACTTGTGGGAATCAGTTCTCCTCCCGACTGGGTTGGGGTAGGTGAACTCATGAGCTCTGATGATAGCATTGGAAATCTGAAAAACTGGGTTTCTGAAAGAAACCGACTTAGAAAATTTCATTGCTGAACTCAGCTAAGGCGTCAGACTTAGAGGTTCGCCAGGAGATGGCCTTCGTCTCCAGGCCATAAAAGACTCCAAAACTTTAAAGGCTTGTAACTTTGCTTCTACAAATCCTTCGGACTTGATTCAAAAAAGGTTCGATCGCTATTGATCAGACCTATATTGACAGACTACTTATAAAATTTCATAAGTAGTACTAAATGCTGAAAAATTTAAGTTCATTATTTTTGGAGGTTTTTTGGGTTTTTCGACCCTGCTGAAGTCAATGAAGGCATGTATAAGTGTGCACGAGCCATACTTGATGCAAGCGGCTTTTCACTGAAAGCGAGCATGACACGGAGAGTTTTGCTGTAATATTCCACTGACAGGGCGTTCCTGGGGTACGCGGATGATGCCGTAGTGATAAGTGGGACAAGGGAGTGTGTCATATTTTAGACCGAAACCTCTGGGTCAACTCATGTTGGGCATTTGACACAGTTCTTAACGTAGCACTTTGAACACCAATCGGTTGAATCTTAGCTATCTTGTCATGGGTGCAATCTAAACATCTCCATTGCAAAACGCTCGTGAATCACGGCTTGCTATCAAGCTGATCAGAGTCTGCCAACCTCCTGTAAATAACTCCACCGGTTTTCATGTCTGGCTATCAAGTCATTGACGGTGCAAGTCACGGAGATTTTCGGTGTCATACTTCCTGTTGGTGGGCGTTCTTTCGAGACAGCGGTGAAGTCCGTAGCAGACGAAATGATGAATGGAATGAATTGGAAGGGGCATTCATGCGCCACACGCAAACACAAGCTCATTTCTCTCTTCGCTAGTGAACAAGCTCTTGTGAGTGTAGTCAGAAAGTGCATCACGTTGTGCAAAACTTTCACTGCAACACAGGCTGATGTATAGTTAGAAAGTTTGATCATGACGTTTTATGAAACACAAATGTCATAAAATGTAGGCGTTAGTGTAGTCAAATAGTTTTAACTTGACACACATTTGTGAAAGTAAAGTTTGATCATCGAAGTTTTATTCGTGAGTGTAGTCAGAAAGAGTATCATGGTTTGCAAAAGCAAAGTTTAGTGTAGTCAAATAGTTTTACCGTAACACACGTTTGATCATTGAAGTTTTATGACTGTCCGAACTCACCACAGCATTAGAAATTATTATCGAAAAGGTTTTACTGCACAGTGTAGATTGTCTTGTAACTTACTTTCACAGTGTTAGAAAGATTTATGTTGAGTGGAGACAGTTGCCAAATGTTCCCTTATTAGAAAATTCAAACTCCATGACTGTTAGATTGCTGAATACTTCAATCAGGTTTACTAAAAGAAGTTTCTACTGCAGTGAATTAGAGTTTAGAATGTTATATGAAAACAGTGTTCACCACAGCACTAGAAAGTTTTACTGCACTGTGTATACTGTTTCACAGTGTTAAAAGGTCTTGTAGTAAGTACTACAGTGTTGAATGTTTTATAAAACCAGGTAAAGTCTTGTCACAAACGTTGAGTGTGTGAGAGCTAGTTCCATGACATTGAATCGCGTGGGTCCTAAAGTCCATAATCCAAGGGTAGGGTCCTCTACGGTTGGATTTAGGGTTTTATATCACATGCGTTAACCGTTCGTTTAGAATACGTGAAGCACATGTTCGCTAAAAAGTCTAAATGCAAACGTTGAAATAAGTTTTGGAAGAAGTCTTTGACATGCTGTTGTGAAACTTAGCGAACGTTGAAAAAAGTTTTACGAAATGTTTCTGCAGTCACACTCGTTAGCGTACCAGCTTTACGAAATGTGTTGTTTGCCTTTATCAAATTGAATGCGTGTGTAGACTGTTTTGTAAATAAAGACAGTGTCAAGCGTTTTTGCAGTCTGCATTGACAGCATACAAGTATACACATAACAACCTGTAACGTTGTAAGTCGAATGCATGAGTTAGGAAACACTCAAAGCATCTGTGAGATAAAAATCAACCTGCTAGATTACATGAGTCCCTAACAAAAGTGTCAACTATTGTACGGGAAACTTGTAAAGAACTGTGTAGCGAGAACGTTTACAGTCATCATGGACAGATGAACATGTATTCTAACTTAAACTTTCTGACATTCAAATGAAATTCGTAAACATGGAGCTGTAGACTCCGTGGTGTAAAAAACTTTATGACAACAACTTTATGTTGGTAAAACTTTCATAGATTGCAGTCGTGTTTAAAGTTGATATGAAAACCTGTAGAAACGCATAAGTCTTAGATGCAGTTCAACGACTCGACCATTGAACTAACAAAATGAACAAGTCTGTGTAGAGGACCATAACACGCTCATCAGTAGGAAACAGCAAAGCATGTAATGTCATTGAATTATCAAGACTGAGTGACAAGTCTGTGTCAGTGGAACTATTTCATGAGTATGAAACAGTGAACATTACATTAGGACTGTCCATGAGTATTGTAAAGGTTAGAATCAAAGTTTGCTTTTCATGTGCTTGACAAATGAATACGTGTCTCATTTCTAAACGAATCGTGCATTGCTTGTAGAATTAACATTGAAATCTGCATCAAGTGATTTTCTGTGCGAATGCAGACGATGTGAAAATGACACACGGATTGACATTTAACATTGCTTGCAATATTCAACACGCTGCCATTCAAAAGCAGCTAAAACGTTTATCATAAAACCTATCAGTGAACCAGATGTCATATAACCCTCCTGTGCACACAAAGAATCACGAGCGCACTCTGTCACCTGTTTGTCGCGCTCCCCCTCCGCAGATAGAGTAGAACACAAAGATGAATGATAACGCTCTCTCTGGCACCCGTCTGTCGCATTAAACACATTGAATTTTCTATCGCAACTGTCCAACGAACAAGGATGCAGGAACTTATCGTCATCTCATACCTCCCACCTAGCTGATTCCCACACACAGCTCATTGCTATCACACCGGAAGGGAGATTCACGCGATAAATGCATCTAGGTTTTATTGAGTGGCTGAGGATGGCAGTCAATGAAAATATGTCTTCCCTTTTCTTCCTCCTACCGATAGTGTAAAGCGATTTGATTGCGCGAACAAGACATTTGAAAGGCTGTATCATTATCATATAAAGCAGTCTCTTGCATTTCACTATCATAGTCATGTCCGATAATCGAAGAGCATGCGTTATGCCATTTCGCATAGTACACCGTGGTGAAGAATTCCACAGTGATATTTACGGTGAGGATATGACTGTGGAATTTATGAAGTATTATTCATACTTCACTTTGAATGAGGATATGAGCCGTCGACCACGGCAAGAGATGGAGACTGTGGCGAGTGAGGCCGA
This sequence comes from Prostheceraeus crozeri, assembly GCA_907163375.1. Classification (NCBI taxonomy): domain Eukaryota; kingdom Metazoa; phylum Platyhelminthes; order Polycladida; family Euryleptidae; genus Prostheceraeus; species Prostheceraeus crozeri. Next base: position 69,791 of record CAJQUW010003361.1, on the reverse strand, counting down.
GACGGTGGTGAGTGACAACCGTTACAAACACTGAAATGATTCTGATATTTTTCCTGACTTTACAAACAGTAAAAATGGTTGTAACTTTATTTCCTTAGTCAATCCACTCTGTTGAAACGACAAGAAAACGACACAGCATGTACATGATGTTATTGAAACCCACACAGCCTTTTTGTTACACTTACAATTCATTTCATGTGTTCTATCCTATACACTCAAAACCTACAACGACATTCTATTACACCCATAAATATGACGTGATAAAATTCACATCATCTCAAAACCTTTTAAAAGCGCTTGTCTTCAAACATGTGCTGAATCCCACATAGCTTGTTTGTTACACTACCAATTTATTTCAATGTGAGCTAATCTTGCATCACTCATTTCATGTGACATAGCTTTTCACTTTAATTATTCCTACAATGTTGCTGCAGTGGTCTCAACGCAATCCCTACCATGTATTCTAACACTCTAATCACTGTGCAATGACGGATGTGAATTGTATCGCATTCATGTACATGACTCAGGCTTGTAAATTCCTATTACTCAGGTGTGGGAAGGTTATGAGAACCTAAGATGCTTCAGCGGTTCATTTCAATTTACACGAGTAACATTTGATGCTTTCATGTCTAGTAACATGTATGAGTTACTTCATAACTCTAGTTTAATGGAGACTTTGATTATTCATTCTTAGCTCGCTGAAGATGAGTGTTTTAAAATCATCACACTGAAGAGAGTTTGCAAACTAATGAAGATAGAAATTTGATTTCTGTATACGTTTGGCGTCTGAGTGGCCATCCTTTCATCCCTTTTATCAATTTTCAACCCATCCTCTGAGTTCAACGGGCTTGGAACCGTCAGAAAGTGAAAACACTCCGGCCTCACTATGGGTAGCCTCATAAAATGTCTGTTTGGGACATTCACTAGCCTCATGAAGGCCGTTTGCGGCGTTCTCCGACTCCTCTGTACTTTTGCTCGAAGATCTCTGTAAGAAAGAAAAATGGTGTTAGAGTTGATTGAGAGGCAATGACGTTCGAGTAACTTACTAGGAATTTTCCTCTTCACTTTTCTCACTGAAAAATCAGACAGTCGACCGTCTACCTCCATACTGATATGAATGCTGGTGACCCCACCTCCCTCGCAGAACTTCTGCGTGGTGTTTAAATCATCTGTAACAGTAGGCACGTCACATACTTGGTTGCTGTAGATTGGCAGGTGTACCTCTACGTGTCTTCTCTTCATTTCCTTGTTGATGTCTTCAGCCTGACTAAGTCTCCTCTTCAGGTCATGATTTTCTTCTCTCATCCCTTGACAGTTCCTCTCTATCACACCAAGTCTGTCAACCTCCTGCCTCTGATGATTCAACTCGGATACTACCTCATAAAAGCCATCTTCCATTCCTGCCTCTCTTTCATTAATGTTTCCTCTCTCTTCTGCAGCTGTAATACTTCCTCCTGTAAGACTTTTACCGTTCCCACTTAAATTTCTAGTTTGGCTATGTCCTGCACCATCTCTTTATTTTGTCTATTCACGGCCTCATAGCGATCTTTGAGCAGCATGTAATGGGCTTGCTGTGATGCCTTCGCCTTCAACTCATCTCTATCTAGAGCTCTTGTTTGTTCGCGTATACCGCCTTTGGTGTAGAAGTGTTAAGTGGCTCCTCTACATGTTCAGATGCGTGCTCAGATACATGTTCAGATTCCTGTTTACCACTAATGAAAACGGCTCTCACCTGTACTTCCCCTTCCTCCTCACTGCTGCTTATATCGCTGAGGAAGAGATCGTTCCCATCATCATCCAAGTCGACAATGTGTCTTACAGCCGCCCTCTCCTCCTGCCTTCGTCTATACAAGTTATCAAACCACTTTTTGAAGTGGCAGTTAGAAATAGACGCACTAGGACACTGGTCATGTCTTTTCCTAAATTCGGCAAAGTCGGAGTCTGCTTCCACAGCATGAAGGACACATGTCTGTATTTCAAAGACCTTATGCTCCCCAATGTGTTCCACCTGTCTGAAGTGCTTTTTGTATACGGTCCCTCTGTATACTTTATCACATGAACATCTTGTGCCGCTGTAGCACGAGGACTTTGATAAAACCATGTTGAAACTGCAAGATAAAAGTCAATTAAAACCATGTTGAAACTGCAAGATAAAAGTCAATTATTTACTACAGCTCTCACAAGAAAGCACTGTTTATCAGAAACATGTTTGTAATAAATGGCATAGGACAGACAATGAAGACCCCAATGTTAGAAAGTGTATCAGTGATGCCTGTAAGATCTGACTTTAAATCTCTAACTTAGAACGCTTGATAGCAAGCGTCAGACGACTCACCGTTGAAAGGAGGAAACAGGAGTAAAATTGGGTGGGGAGAAGTGCCTTACATACTTCTCTCACAAAGACAGAATATGCCAATGTCCAAATTTGGTCATGTTTCCTTCCAACGATTTCATCTCACCCTATTTGGAATGTCAACCGCTGATTTTCCTGACTGACTCACGGAGTCAAGATTACCATAAATGAGCATTCCCGCTTCGTTGTGACGGAAGGGAAATGACGCACGACTCACGCTTTGTGACAACGGTCTCTTTGTCCTGAGTGGCAAGTTTGGATGACCCTCAAAAGAACTGAATGTATACGAAGATGAAAAAGATGAAAAGATTGAATAGTTCCTAGCGTGTGATAAAATACATGGAATGACAAACGCACAGATGCTCACAATGATGCTTAGGGGCTTCACACCATTTGAATGTTTTCTTATATCATTATCATGCTCACTTTCGAAGAGGCTTGATTCAATGTTTCATTCGAAGGATGCTTGTAAAGTTCAATACTGCATTTCCATGACGTTTCCATTTTATGTGTTTATGCAATTGTATAAGCTTTCACTGGACTCGCATCGTCTTATAAAGTGTTCGTTTACGCAGCGCACGAAGTTATATCTCTCAATAATGTTGAACTCAATCTCACACACACATTGTCACTTTAAACATGACTGGAATACAGTTCTCCCACATCAACTTTATTTCTAACGTTACAAATGCTGAAAGGATTCTAGCATTATTTTATACTTCACCTATCTTACAAACACAAATGATTCTGATATTATTCCTAACTTTACAAACAGTAAAATGGTTGTAACTTTATTACTAAGTCAATCCACTCTGTTGAAATGACAAGAAAACGACACAGCATGTACATGTTATGTTATTGAAACCCACACAGCTTTTTGTTACACTAACAATTCAGTTCAATGTGAGCTAGTCTTGTATCGCTCATTTCATACGACATAACTTTTTACTTTACTTATTCCTGCAATGTTAGTACTATGTGTTCTAAACTTTATGAGATCGCTTTCACTTCTATCTCACACTTTCTTCATCATATAACCAAGTGAATGAAATTGATGATACATTATCTGAATAAACGCATTGAGTCACATTCTACACGAACAGATATTGCTAACATGGATCATATAAAACGCTAGGTCTTGTCATAGGGTTGGCTATGCTATGGACTTAGTGATTCGTCTATGTAACTTACACTTTTAAAACGCTAAATCCCTAAATCTCAACACAGGGACACCTATCCTGTGGATTTAGGGATTTAGGAGTTTTGCTGTGTAATTTAGTAAACTTATGTCTCTGTCAGCATACGACTTTTAAAATACAACACTGACTGATGAATGATGTTCATATATTCCTAGCTTGGATAACAAGAAACTTTCATGTGCTGACTATTGTATATTTTCCTAATCAACTCTCTACACACTTATTATTCCAATCACTAAGATACATACAACTCTTCTATTGAACATGCATCAATCACCTTTCAGCTGACTGCATCAAATGTAAAGTGTTTAACATAATGAGCATCTAACTATCTCTCATCAACGATATGAAATATGTCTTTTCATCATGAAATTGAGTCTTGTCTTCAAAGTCATTTTATAAATCGAACATGTGCATCACGTATTCTACACTAAAAGAGATCGTTAATTTGTGTTATCCAAAACCCTAAATCCCTAAATCCAGCGGTAGGTAACCCTACCCCTTAGATGATGGACTTTAGCAATTTGGCTATGTCATTCACAAATGCATAAGTTAGTAAATGCATGTATACACTCTACAACTACAGTTATCATTGATGTATGTTATATAAAACGCTAAATCTGTAAATCCAATCGTGACTGTCATTGCCTGCATTGCTATACAACATGTTGCTCTGAAGATTCTTCACCACCCTTACTCTTTCCATTTGAGGGGTGGTGAAGAAATAAATTCATGACTTCAGGCCTAATCCTCTCTCTACACACGTATATATTTTACATCATGTAACTGCAATAGATCCTTGCTACTTATCATAGGGGCTTTAAAACTTTAAACATGATGATTTCATGGCAGTTAGACCTTTGAAGATGTGTGTTGGACAAGTTTAACACTTGTCATGAAGTTGCGTTCTAATCAGATGAATTTAATAAGAGCTTCTTCATTTTCTAAGATAGAGATCCTTGAATCTAGTGTTTGTGTGTGGCACAGTCTGTAACTTTTCTTTGTTAATAGGGTGGCCTCCAACGAATTGTGACCGGGCCCTCGGAAGGACCGATGAAATACTTCGATTACCCGATGTATTCCGGACCCTGAGTTCTCAGCAACGTCAGATACTCTAGCGCCATATCCGTAAACGAAGGGTTTTCCACAAGCTCATGTGGAATGAGGTGGACGGGGCAGCGAATTGCTTCGCCTTTCTCTGCCTGAAAAGCAGCCAGGAGAAAGACTTTCCCCATCTTCACTCCACATCCACAGCGGAGCTCAAGGGTTCGGCTCATGTCAAAGAAAGCTATGTCGAACAACATTGCATCAAACGACCAGTATTTGATGAATGAGTGTGAACGTCACCCTTATATTTTCCCAACATTTTTGTAACTGGCTAGCAAGGCATTGAAGCCTTGAACAAATCGACAGTGTCCATGCTTTAGCAGCAAATGGTTTCTTGCGCGCGGAGTGCACAGTAGCGAATTGGCAACGTGAGAATCTTTTCAGTCGCCCACAATCTCTCCGGTGTGATAGCAATGAGCTGTGTGTGGGAATCAGCTAGGTGGGAGGTCTGAGATGACGATAAGTTCCTGCATCCTTGTTCGTTGGACAGATGCGATAGAAAATTCAATGTGTGTAATGCGAGAGACGGGTGCCAGAGATAGCGTTATCATTCATCTTTGTGTTCTACTCTATCTGCGGAGGGGGAGCGCGACAAACAGGTGACAGAGTGCACTCGTGATTCTTTGTGTGCACAGGAGGGTTATATGACATCTGCTTCACTGATAGGTTTTATGATAAACGTTTTAGCTGCTTTTGAATGGCAGCGTGTTGAATATTGCAAGCAATGTTAAATGTCAATCCGTGTGTCATTTTCACATCGTCTGCATTCGCACAGAAAATCACTTGATGCAGATTTCAATGTTGATTCTACAAGCAATGCACGATTCGTTTAGAAATGAGACACGTATTCATTTGTCAAGCACATGAAAAGCAAACTTTGATTCTAACCTTTACAATACTCATGGACAGTCCTAATGTAATGTTCACTGTTTCATACTCATGAAATAGTTCCACTGACACAGACTTGTCACTCAGTCTTGATAATTCAATGACATTACATGCTTTGCTGTTTCCTACTGATGAGCGTGTTATGGTCCTCTACACAGACTTGTTCATTTTGTTAGTTCAATGGTCGAGTCGTTGAACTGCATCTAAGACTTATGCGTTTCTACAGGTTTTCATATCAACTTTAAACACGACTGCAATCTATGAAAGTTTTACCAACATAAAGTTGTTGTCATAAAGTTTTTTACACCACGGAGTCTACAGCTCCATGTTTACGAATTTCATTTGAATCTCAGAAAGTTTAAGTTAGAATACATGTTCATCTGTCCATGATGACTGTAAACGTTCTCGCTACACAGTTCTTTACAAGTTTCCCGTACAATAGTTGACACTTTTGTTAGGGACTCATGTAATCTAGCAGGTTGATTTTTATCTCACAGATGCTTTGAGTGTTTCCTAACTCATGCATTCGACTTACAACGTTACAGGTTGTTATGTGTATACTTGTATGCTGTCAATGCAGACTGCAAAAACGCTTGACACTGTCTTTATTTACAAAACAGTCTACACACGCATTCAATTTGATAAAGGCAAACAACACATTTAGTAAAGCTGGTACGCTAACGAGTGTGACTGCAGAAACATTTCGTAAAACTTTTTTCAACGTTCGCTAAGTTTCACAACAGCATGTCAAAGACTTCTTCCAAAACTTATTTCAACGTTTGCATTTAGACTTTTTAGCGAACATGTGCTTCACGTATTCTAAACGAACGGTTAACGCATGTGATATAAAACCCTAAATCCAACCGTAGAGGACCCTACCCTTGGATTATGGACTTTAGGACCCACGCGATTCAATGTCATGGAACTAGCTCTCACACACTCAACGTTTGTGACAAGACTTTACCTGGTTTTATAAAACATTCAACACTGTAGTACTTACTACAAGACCTTTTAACACTGTGAAACAGTATACACAGTGCAGTAAAACTTTCTAGTGCTGTGGTGAACACTGTTTTCATATAACATTCTAAACTCTAATTCACTGCAGTAGAAACTTCTTTTAGTAAACCTGATGAAGTATTCAGCAATCTAACAGTCATGGAGTTTGAATTTTCTAATAAGGGAACATTTGGCAACTGTCTCCACTCAACATAAATCTTTCTAACACTGTGAAAGTAAGTTACAAGACAATCTACACTGTGCAGTAAAACCTTTTCGATAATAATTTCTAATGCTGTGGTGAGTTCGGACAGTCATAAAACTTCAATGATCAAACGTGTGTTACGGTAAAACTATTTGACTACACTAAACTTTGCTTTTGCAAACCATGATACACTTTCTGACTACACTCACGAATAAAACTTCGATGATCAAACTTTACTTTCACAAATGTGTGTCACGGTAAAACTATTTGACTACACTAACGCCTACATTTTATGACATTTGTGTTTCATAAGACGTCATGATCAAACTTTCTAACTATACATCAGCCTGTGTTGCAATGAAAGTTTTGCACAACGTGATGCACTTTCTGACTACACTCACAAGAGCTTGTTCACTAGCGAAGAGAGAAATGAGCTTGTGTTTGCGTGTGGCGCATGAATGCCCCTTCCAATTCATTCCATTCATCATTTCGTCTGCTACGGACTTCACCGCTGTCTCGAAAGAACGCCCACCAACAGGAAGTATGACACCGAAAATCTCCGTGACTTGCACCGTCAATGACTTGATATCCAGACATGAAAACCGGTGGAGTTATTTACAGGAGGTTGGCAGACTCTGATCAGCTTGATAGCAAGCCGTGATTCACGAGCGTTTTGCAATGGAGATGTTTAGATTGCACCCATGACAAGATAGCTAAGACTAAACCGATTGGAGTAGTAGAGGGTATGACATCCGGCGCATCGCTTCGCTCGCACCGGATGTCAGACCTTGCGATATTTCAAAAATCTACGTAGTATATAAATTTCAAAAAATTTAGGTAGTCTCCAAATTTCGAAAATTTAACCTTTCGAAAAAATAACACGTGGTCTAATAATTTCACGTAGTCTCAATATTTTAGAGGAATATATTCAAGATATTTATTAAAAAAATTGATGAAGCAAAAGTGAAAGAAACCTCAAAAAATGGAAGGAACCACGAAAATATATCCTTTGTTATCTCAATTTAAAATACCTGAATTGAATAAAGAAAAACACAAAGATAGCGTTAGGTATATGAAAGATAAGGAATCTCAATAAATTATTATTAAGATTAGAGCATTATAAATAATTAAGAAAGGGATGGTTTAAAGTTAAGAATGTAACACAAGGAATTGGAATATTTTTAACAAGAAGTTTAGGTGCTTTAACCATTGTTATATCTTCAGGTGTTTTAGTAATTTCAGTAGTTGCTACTGCTTTAACAGGTACGGGTATTTTTACAACTTCACTTGTTACAATGTTAGATGAATCTTTAATAAATAAGAAACGGAAATCATTAAAAACTAAACATTTACATATTAAAGAAGTCTATGATAAACTACATTATTATTTTCAAAGAGTATGTGATGACAATGTTATTACGTTAGATGAGATTGAATAATTTGATCAAATAGCTAATGAAGCTAATAAAATATCATTTGATTTACTTCATAAAAAGTTGATGACAAGAATAAACAGGATGGCAAAATTTCTAGTGATGGTAAAACTTCTATTGATGAAACTGATTAAGTTTTTTTAGAAGAACTAAAACCTTTAATCAAAACTTAAGACGCCAAAGCAATAAAAAATAATTTGTTCAGTAAAATGTTTTTGTTGTTTTGCAATGTTACCACAAAATTCAAATATTGTATTTTGAAAATGGATAAAATTAAGGCTGATAATCAAAAAAGAATCCAACAATTAGTTAAGTTAATAAAGCAAAAAAATATTATGAAAGAAAGTCATACTCAGCGTAGAATGATAAAAGCTGACATTCAATCTGATGTTTGAAAAAATGCAGCAAACCGAGCAAGTAAAAACTGATTTTGAAAAAACTATGGAACCATTTAAAACTCTTGAAAAAGAACTTACAAATAACGATAAACAAATTAGTATATCTGATCCAGCTCACAAAACTATATTAGATGACTATGGATTGCTAGAATCAAACATTAATAAGAAATTACCAAAATCTATGCAATTTGAACATTCTATTTCTTTTATAGATGGAAAAACAATACCTAGATTTTATCTCGGACAGAAAGAAATATGTCCACAACCTTTTAGAGGTTTAATTTTTCACCAGATAAATCTCCTTCTAGTTTAGATAGAAATTTTGTTGATCTTTTAAGAGGAGCAGATTTAAGAAATCATGCTGTAGAAGATCTCATAGAATATAAAGCTATGTTAGATAGAGTTGGTGCAGTAAAATCTCTTAGAAGTTGTAAACAATTAGAAAATTTATTATCAACGGGAGTTAAAGTAGGAAAAGGTTTTAAAATAGAAACAACTGTATTTTTACCAGATGATCCACAAGAATTGCTAAATAGATTAAATATTTTAATATCGGCAATAAAAGAAGGACATAATTCTAGTTTCAATGAAATTCATGTTATATTGAAAAGACTGCTAGAAAAGAAGATTCTAAATGAAGAGGATTATAAAAGTATAGCTGAAATATGTTCTCAATTTTTTTATAAAAAAAATATTTCATAAAAAATATTTATTTAAAATTTTAACTGAAAAATGTCTTCGAGAGAATTATCATCAGCAGAACTAGAAAAAATTAATAATCATTCAGAAAATCTAACGGAGATTTTGGGTTCATCAAAATTTAGTACGACGTTAAAAAGTATAACAACTACTTCATCACACACTTGTTATTTAGAACCCATTCTACATTTGGAACAAAATAAAAATTATCAAATTGCATTGACTAGTTTCTCCACATTTAACACTATTCAAAATGTTATAAAAGATGTGAATGACCAATTTAGATATTCTACTGATAAAGGTAAAACATGGAAAATACTAACTTTTCTTCCTGGTTCTTACGAAGTTGAATCAATATCAAATGAAATTAAGAGACATTTAGGTATGCCATTTAAAGTTATGAAACAACTGCATTTTGCAGTTGAACCGGCAGTTAATAAATTTTCTCTTACTTTAGACTAAAATCATCAAGTTGATTTTAATCATGATAGATCATTGTCAAAACTATTAGGATTTAATAAACAAGCCTATAGTCAACGTTATCTATCATTTAGGTGAGAAGATTCCTAAAATAACTGAAATAAATTCAATTGTTGTACATTGTGACATTATTGAAGGAGGATATATAAATGATAAATCGTCAAATTTAATATTCAGTTTTCCAGATTTTACTGTACCCATTGGTTATAGATTAAATGTATTTCCACAAACATAAATATGTTTCCCTATTACAAGAAAAACTATTAACAACATTAACATAAGAATCACTGATGAGAAAGGACAAGAAATAAATTTTGGAGGTGAAGAGATTATGATAGATCTTTTGGTTAGAGAAGTTTAATTTTCTTCTTAAAAATAAAAATTTTTTATTAAAAAATGAGTGAAGTGCCCCATTAAATAAAAAAGCATGAATTTAATCATCATCCAAATTTATCTAATAAAGTTTTGTCAATTATTTGTTGAAGATCAGGATGTGGAAAAACATATTTATCATTTATAATTTTAACGACTCCAAATTTTTTGGATTATAGCAATCTTATAATTTATACAACAACAGCAAAACTACCCGTCTATCAATTTTTAAAATATGGATTTGAAAATGATCTTAAAAAAAGAGCAATTGCTTCATTATTCAAAGAATATGACATCTGAATATGAAGAAGAAATAAGTTAGTGGTATGAAGAAGCAGCAAAAAAATAATCAGTTAATAGAATCCAATAAAAATAGGCATATAAAAATACAATTAATAGATGATAGTGGTAATATGCAAGATCCCAGTAAACTAGATAAACAATGAAACATTGTGTAGTTTTTGATGATTGTGTTAATGATAGAAATTAGTCAGTTCAGAGAAATTATTTCACAAGAGGTAGACATAATAAGTGTAGTATTTTTTATTTAACACAAAGTATGTATTCATTAGACGGAAGTGTTATTAGAAAGAATGCAAATATATTTATACTATTTGAAATAAATGCAAGAAACTTAAGTGATTTGTTAAGAGATTTATGTGTAAGAAATAAAGATGAATTTAAACAATCGTGTAACAATGCTTGGTCAAAAGATTATGGATTCATTACAATTAATATTGATACAAAAATTCATAGAATTATAGAAAATATTTTCGAGGAGTGATCGAATAATTTTTTCTTATAAATTTTTTATAAATAAAAATAAAAAAAATGCGTTGAATGCTTACAAGATAGAACATGTACCAGTTTTAAAAGATTATCGTCATCCTACAAACCCTGTCAATTCGAAGAAAGAAGTTAGATTTTATTATCATCATAAATACGTAGCGTTCGTTACAGATTATAAAACAAAACATGGTTTTAAACCGTTTGTGAAATCAAACACCGTTCCCCTGTGTTTACGAAGTTTCAGAGTATTTCTAGCATACATAATTTATGGTGATTGGTTAAGAAAGAAAATTTAACAAAGCATGAATTAGAAATATTACATCAACTAAACATTCCTGTGTATGTAAAAATATAATTTTTATATAATATAATATGAATGGTGAAATGTTTCTCGGATTAACGTCTAGGATTGATGAATTAATCAAGAAACAAATTGCCGAGTTTGATGCACAAATTAAACGTAGTAGACGTAGTAAACGTATTAAAAAACGGAAACGTAGTATTAAAAAACAGAAACGTGTAACAAAAGAAATATTAGAAACTCCTATTACTGATATTTTTTTGATGATAGAATTAAGGATGAACTTGGTGATGATTTATGCAATTTATTTAATCCAGATGAAATTAAATATGAAAATGTATCTTTTATTAGTATGGTAAAACTTCTAGCAAATGGTAAAATTATTAATTTACTTGGAAAAGTTATTAAAGATCAGGAAAATATAATTCAAAACTTTTACATAACCTTCTATAATAAAAAATCATTTGAAGCATGGTTTTCCAATCTGGATGAGAAATCAGGTACTCGTGAATGGATTTTTACAGGTAGTATTGAATATGAAGATTTTGGAATGAAGCTAGTACAAAGATCACGCAGAGGTGCAGGTATTAATATGAAATATAGAGTCGAAGAATTTATCGGTGAATATTGTTATATTCCTTCTGAAGATTTTTGTTTTATTAAATGTTATAATGTTTTACGAGGTTTTAATGAAGAACAAGGAGAAATGTTTAATAATTTTTTATATAAAGAGAAAGCCACATCTAGAACAGGAGTAATGTCAAACTGCAAATTTTCTCAGTTCAATAATTTTTTGGAGAAAGTGTTCAGTATTGCAGTCCTTCGAATCGTCATTTAAATCCTAGAGGAATTGAAACGTTTCATAATTATGTTTATTACAATTATTTTCACGAAGGTTCAACAATTGGACACTATTGTTTAATTAATAAATCTCATAAATTAAAAGCTATTAGAGAAATTGAAAATAATTTCAAACCAATATATAAAACAGTTACTGATGAAAATCTAACAACGCGTCCATGTAAAATCATAATAAAGAAAAAAAGATTGACTATAGTTCAACATATATTTGGGATCTCGAAGCTTTTCTTGATCCTAGCTGTTCAACAGCTCATCCTATTCCTTATGCTGTAGGGGCTATTAATTTTAATAAATTTATATGTTGCATACCGAAACAAAGATTGAAAGAATTAGAAACACGTTTGTTGAGTGATATGATTAAAATTAAACGATCAAAAGATGAAGATGAAATTAAAAAACTTAGAAATCAAATTAATGAGTATAATAATTTAACTGAATTAGAATTTGATAAACTTCAAAATTGTGTGAAAATATTTACGAGAACTGAGGATGATGAATGTCCAATACATCAATTTTTTAAAACTCTAGGAAAATTTAATTATTCGAAAGTAACTTTAATAGCTCACTATTCATCAGGTTTCGATTCTTATTTTCCGATAAAAGCTAATTTTAAATTATCTAAAGCGCCTCCTAAAACTTCAAGAGGAATATTAACTGCTTCATTACAAAATCCTTACACAACTGAATGTGTTAGTAGATATATTCAAAAATCTTTTAGATTGAAAAACAATATGAAAAAAAAATTCACCTCCAGGTAAATAAGCACTTCAAACTATTATAATGAAATGTAGTTATTAACATGTAAAACCAAGTCATTCTAAATGGTGTGAGAATTTTAAAATTTCTAGCAATGTGTGTAAATTAAATTATGAAATTTGAGACATAACACATGAAAATTATAAAGGAGATGAATGGAAACCATGTTTAGTTAACGATATTCTTTCTTTAGCTTTCTGTATCTACAAATATAATAATGTTCTGCGAGATTTAGTTGGTGAAGATATAACTACTAATTCAACATCCTCCGCTTTAACATTTAACGGTTGGATGAAAAGCGTACAAAATGACAATATAAATATTCATTCTCATATAGATTTATGGGCTAGAAATTATATTAGAAAATCTGTTAAAGGTGGAAGAGTTTCAGCAAATACAAGAAAATACATATCGCCATTTTGTGACATCTGGTTGCCAATATTAAAACAGTATTTACCTGGAAGTAATTTAATAGACATAATGAAACGGTATCGACATTTAGGAGATAAAACTGAAATTTGTAAAAAAATTTCAAATCAACTACTTGAACAAACAAATGAATTTCTAATGGCTTTTGATGCAACATCTTTATATCCATTAGCTATGTATGATGAAAGTTCAGAATACCCTAAATCTGAATCAGCTAGAAAATTTCGTCAAGAAGAAGAACGAGAAATAGTATATAAATTTAATACTCAAACATTTAGACCCAAAACTGGAATATTTACAGTTGTGTTTCAATATCCGAATGATATGTTTTTCCAACCAGTTCCTATAAAAGATAAAGTTAAAAATCAAAATAATAATTCTCATGTAAAAGTAATCAAGTTTAGAAATGGTGTATGTTATGATGCATTAACTTCTGTAGACATACAAGAAATTGTTAGATGTGATAGAAAAATCTTGCATATTAATGATGGTATAATTTATGAAAAAAATTATTAAGTTTCACCATTTCGAAAATATATTGAAAAACTTTTTAATTTGAGAAAAAAATATAAAACAGAAGGAAACACTGTAGGCGATGAGTTAATTAAATTATAAATGAATTCACTATGGAAAAGCCGTACAAAAAGATATAACCACTAAATATCATTTATGGAATGAGAATACATTGAGAAAAAATTTCACTCAAGAAGTAAAAGATTATGAAACATTAAATGATGAACAATATATAGCGAAAGTATAAATGGAAGTTGAATTTTTTAAAGCTGATATTGTAAAAGATGGAAAGACGTCATTCATGCCATCACACTTAGGTTCTTTTATTCTTTCTCACTCTATAAGAATCATGAATAACTTTATTTTAGAAATTAACGGTTTCAACGAAAAATACATTCATTATACAGATTCAGTAACAGCTGACACGAAATAATTCATTATTTTTTTCTAGAATAGATAGTATTGTAAACAACTATGAAATTAATGGTGATATGAAAGAAATTTCATTAGTTGATAATTTAGAAATTTATACTCATAATGGATGGAGTAAAGTAAAGAAAGTTATTAGACATTTTACAAATAAAAGTATTTATCGAATAAGAACAAAAATGGGAATAGTAGATGTTACTGAAGATAATTCATTGTTAGATGAAACAGGTAATGAAATAAAGCCACAAGAATTAAATATAGGAACAAATTTACTACATAATAAATTATTTTTACACGACAATACAATCATATTAGAACAAATTTTATATGATATTTATGTTAATGATCCACCTAATTTAATATGTAAGCAAGCATTTATAGACGGGTTCTTTTTAGGAGATGGTTCTGCTGGAATCTATAATTGTAAATCAGGAGTCAAATGTTGGTGTACTTTAAATAACCAAGACCTTAACCTCTTAATTAAATTAAAAACATATATTAATGAAGTTTATGACAATGATTGTAAAATATATAATACAATGAGATCATCTAGTGTATACAAACTTAATTTTCAAAATCCAAAACAATATGCTATATACTTTAGTGAAAATTATTATAATCAGTTTAAAGAAAAACGTGTTCCTTATTGTATTCTAAATGCTGAATATAATATTAGATATTGGTTCTTTGTTGGATTTTATTGAGCAGATGGGGCAAGGAAATCTTTTTTCGCAAGTAAATATGCAAAATTTATTCGTTTTACACAGAAAAATTAAAGAAACCTTTAATGGTTTATACAATTTGGCATCATCTCTAGGTATTAATTTAGTAGTAAGCGAAAGACAAGATAAACAATTATGCTTTACTGCGTGTCAAGTTAAAAATAATATTACCAAAAATGTTACCATTGTAAGATATTTAAATAATAAACCGCAATATGTTTATGATATTGAATCAGAAGATGGGGCATTTAATTGTGGATTTCCATTAACTGTAATATACATTCAATTAGCTGTAATCAAAATACATTTCTAATGAGCTCTTTAATAAATTAGATGCTGCTGGATATGTTGGGGGAGAATTGTGTCAAGGAAAAAATGATTATGAAAATGGTGGAATTATTTTTGCAATGTTTATTGCGCCTAAAGTAAAATACTGTATTACTGTAGATGAACAAGGAAGACTTAGCGAAAAGAAAACATTTAAAGGATAGTCACAAAATAAAGTAAAAGTAAAAGATTTTCTAAAATTATATGCGGATAAAACATTATCGACTAAAGTTAATAAACCATGGAAAAGATCTTTACAAACTGGAATTAGTATTCCTGATAAAAATAATACTGAAGAAAAAAAATTTTCTGGTCAAATAAATATTCTTAAACATCAAGCACCTGATGAAAATGAAATTATGTTACCTTATAACGGAGAAGATATTCAAGCTGAAATATTTCAAACAATCTTCGCTGAGAGTAATTTATTTGATGATGATGTTACGTGGGAGTAATTTTTTTATTACATCTAAAAAAATTATTTCATGACTAATAATTTTATTACATCTAAAAAATTTGTATCTAAAATTTATATCTAAAAATATAATTAATTAATTGTAGCACTCACACAGTTTATTATTGGTTTTTATCTTCAATTGTTTGTTTTGCTTCAGCTAATGTAGATTTGGGATAAGATATTATTGGTGTTGCTTTTTTTAAGGCATTTCTTTCATCATCAATTCCAGATTTTAAACATTTTTTGTGTATCATTATTTGTTAATCTGCTAGGTATTGCTATACCAAATGTTGTAATTGTCGAATATTTGACATAGGTTGAATTTCTTGAACAGGTTGCATATTTTGAATGGGTTGCATGTTTTGTTGAAATTGTTCTATAAGTTGACCACATGGTGTATATTTCATATGTGAATATAAGAACGCTTGATTTGTAAAACGCATATTACAAACTTGACAAATTTGAGTCATTTCCATTTTTCATTTTTTTATTTTTATGTGAGAAAAATTTATTTTTATTTCCATGACATCTTTTATTGTTAAAAAATGTTACCAAATGTTGGTGGAGGCGCATATATCCCGAATAATCGTGAATCAGAAATAGAAATAGAAAATTTTATTATGAAATCTGGAGACGCTTTATCTGGTCCATTGCATCTTTCTATTCATCCGCAACAAAATACAGAGTTAACAAATAAACAATATGTTGATACACAAATCAATGACTTAAAAGAAAAATATATAAACGATGTTTTGGTTCCACTGATGATTTAATTAAAGTTGCTTAAACTTAATGAAAAATCATTAAACGAAAAATTATTAAAACTTGATAAAGAAGATAGAGAGCTAGAAGTAAATATAGCAAAACTTTTTTTAAAAAATTTCAGAACAATCAAAAATTTTAATATTACTTTCTATAAAGTTGAAATCTGCAGTCATTCAAAATAAACATCAGATACAACTATTGAAAGAACAATTAGAAAATGAATTAGAAAAGCTTCCTATAAAAATTTTAAAAATCTAAATCAGTTTCAAGCTACATTCCAAAAAAGTGTTGATGAATCAAGTTCTAAAATTACTCAACAGATGAAAAAGATGAATAGAATAATAAATGAAGTAAACTCATTTAATCAAAAAGTTGATAAAATGAAAACTCTAAAAATCAATTTAGAAAATGAATTAAAGAAAAATTATAAAGGAAATAAAGAACAGTTGGATGCTGTTAAAAATCAGGTACATGTTCTTAAAGTTCAATTGAATGCTCTTAAAACGGCGTTAAAGATGAATCAGCAGAAAATGCAAGTTAATATAAAAGATATTAAAATACATCACACGCTGCTTGACGTAATAGATAAAGTGCAACAGACAATTAATCAAGTTATCACGTGGTTGTTTTCCATTCACACACGTAAACATTTTTCCCAAAAGTCAAATTTAATCCTAAAAAATGCCTATAACTTATAAACACAATCTTAAACATTTTGCTTCAAATAAAAGAATTGCCCATGAACCATCTATGAAATCTGTTTATCAGTATAACAATGTAGAAGCTATTCATAAAGAAGAAGATAGTGTAAACAGCGAAGCTGGCATCTTTTCTGGCATCAGTGATAATATAGGAAGTGTCGTTAATGTTATTAGAAATAATAAAGATTTGATTACATCTGCTGCAAAAGGAGCAGCTGCTATAGGTAGTACAGCTAGTGCAATATCAAATGCTGTTAAGTCTCAAAACGAATTAAGACAACTAGAAACTATTCGTAAACTTAAGAATGATTCTCAAGAACTAAAAAAATTAAAAAACTTTCAGAGGAAACAAAAAACAAAATTGCTAACATAGCCGCGGCAGGTGAAACCTTGAGGAGTGGTACTCCTACCGGCAAAGCCTCGAGGAGCGGAGCTCCAACTGGAAGTAAACAGGAGAAGAAATCAATTGAAGAAATCTAAAATTCTAAAATATATTCGAAAAGGAAACCTAAGAAAAAAACAAAAAAAGAGAAGAAACAAGAAAGTCAAATTATTTTTTATGAAAATGTCTTCTCTTTTCGAAAATAAATTTAGATTAGACGATCCTCCGTTCGTCAGTTACAATCAAAAAAGAATGACTATATAAGAGTTGCGATGAATCCCGGATCTTCGGGAAGAGTGAATACTGGAGGAGATATAATCTTTTAAGTTGATAATCAACAAAGTTATTTATATTTACCTGATTCCTTTTTGTATTACCATCCAAATAGATAGAAAAAATTGCTACTTTAAGGGTAATAATTACTTCTTTGTTATGAAGGGATACACTGAGTATATGATTTCTAGGATTTGACCTATGTATTAATAGAATTGCCTGTCCTTTAATTTAGGACTATTCAGTCAGTCATTTATTCGGTTTGTTTAGCGTAATGAATACACTAGGCTAGTATCTAATCAATTTAGGTTTAAAGTGTACGAAATATACACTTATTATCTGAATTGAATTGTCGCTTATAGATGTTATCGAAGTCTAATTAAAAGTAATGTATCCAATGAATTCATCGCACAACATTGTTGCTTGATAGTAGAGTAGATTATGTTGCGTTATTTCATAAATGAATAATAATACATGAATCCAAGATAATAATTTATTTCATAGAAATCAATGACAGCGTTCGTCAATCATAAATGGTTCATTAACCTAGCGGTCTTTCCACGTAATACTCTCGCTTGGCCTGAAGCAGTTCCATTCGGATCTCGTGCTTTTTGCGGTTATGAAGAATTTCTTCTTCCAATTTCTTGCACGCTAGTTTTGCCACGTCAGATAAGGAGAAATGATTGCTCGATGAGTTAATCTGTTCACTACATGCGACAGAAGTATCCGTGTCCTGAGTAAACGTCGCATTCTCATCGCCGTAACCACAGTTTTCATTATCTTCCTCCAGAGGTACATTTGAGCTTGTTGCCCCTTTGATCTGTACAAGGGATGGGATTCCGTCCCATGACATCCCAGAAAAGTTCCATTACTTGGTCTGTAGCCATAGGAGGTCCACCACCCGTTGCTGATCGGCTTCGGCCAATCTTCGTGACTTACTGCCGCGACTTTGATTTTAAGTTGTCCCATTTCTTTAGTATCTTTTCTACGGTAACACCATCCATATTAGTTATATCAATGAAATCATCACACAATTGTTTCCAGCTTGTGGACTTACTATTCACAGTAAGTTTATTATCAATTCTACAAAATAAAGAATCACGTCTTTCTTGAATAAGGGATGGCCGTGTCTTCCACTGAATTTGTCTCACTCTTAGCTTTCAAATGATCTATTGCACGACTTTCTACGATCTCTAGAACCAAAGTTGGAAGATCGGTGCCGAGGGGGGGGGTCAGAACTTTTTCTCCGAATGAGCTGGAAACAAGTCCCTAGACCCAAAATTGGCCAAAAAGTCCAAATCCTCGGTCCATTTTCACGTACGAGGCTTCGTCTAGCCGCTGCAGACATTTTCATAAAATTCTAACTCTGACGTTTTCCTGCCATTTTCCTCTCTAAACACAGGAAAATAGGACCAAACTGAGCTTTCCACTGCATTTTTCTCAATCTTGGCTTTCAAATGAGCTATTGAACGACTTTCTACGATCTCTAGAACCAAAGTTGGAAGTCTCGTTCCGGAGGGGGATGTCAGAACTTTTTCTCTCCGATTGAGCTAGAAACAAGTCCGCTAGACACAAAATTGACCAAAAAGTCCAAATCTGCGATCCATTTTCACGTACGAGGCTTCGTTTAGCCGCTACAGACATTTTCATAAAATTCTAACTCTGTCGTTTCCCTTCCATTTTCCTCTCTAAACCGAGGAAAATAGGACCAAACTGACCTTTCCACTGCATTTTTCTCACTCTTGGCTTTGAAATGAGCTATTGCACGACTTTCTACGATCTCTAGAACCAAAGTTGGAAGTCTCGTTCCAGAGGGGGGTAGGGAACAGTTTCTTCCTCTCGTAACCATTCCTCCCAGCACATCCTTGGCCATCTCCCTCACCTTCCTTCCAGAGGGGGGGGCTGAGTCAGCATGATGACTCATCGCTGCACCGCACTGTCCTTGATTGTGTCACGGGATTACTACTTAAGCTATGACACTGGCGGCGAGATGCAAACTGTGACATATGATGAATTGCTATCAAAGCATATAGAAAACCTTGGAGCTGCACGGGTTTGCTGAAATTCTAAGTACTGATAGCTAGCACTGTAAACGCTGAGCTTTCCGAGAACAGCATCACAAGGAATTTAATTGTTAGATATTTTTCTATGAGCGTTGTCAATATTTTGTTCGGAGCGAACATTTTCCGAGACTGTTAGGGAAAGCTGTCGCTTTGGTCTACTACCATCGAAAGGAGAGATGCTCCTGTTGTTGCACCATCATGCACAATAATTCGCAGTGAAATTCCTTCTGTGAATATAGCTACTTGTTTTTTATTTTTGTAACACGTATTTCAATTTAACATTTTGAGCATTGTTTTTAGTGTCTAACACTCATTAATTACTACGAAGGCTAATATGGCCGACCTAACGACAAATAATGATACTCTATAATTCTACAATCAAATTATTTTCTCCTTTGTGAACTTCGGGTTTAAAATTAGTCTAGATTATATCATACTCACACATGTAGTAAAAGTATGGAACTGCAAATGTTTAGAAATTTACAATTGGGAATAATGTTTGAAAGCTATTTTAAGAACGACAAAATTTGATTAATATTGTTAGAATTTTTCTTGATTCTGGTTCCTTGTTGGCCACCGAACTTTCGGTGCACCCCTAGTGATAACCATGGTGTGTCGGAAACAAAGCTGGGCCTCAAAAAAATCCCACATTAATTATTTTAGTTGACTATAGATCACCTATGACTGTAGTAAACCTATCACTATTCGTTTGACATTTCTACATGCATATTTATATAGATACAAATCAATAAATTCAATGTACAATGGAATGTACAATGGACATGAATGGAACAATGCAGCTATTGAAACTATAACTACTAGTAGCAGCCTAAAAGTGCAGAAATGCCAGCAGGAAGAGTTTAGACACAATAACTTGTTAATGGCCTAACGCTAATCACATTAGCACCCTTACACAACTGAACTACAATTTTAAAAAAGACTACAATTATAGAACGACCCATCGAATTTCACTTTTTTGTTGAGTTTAGGACTCAATTTTTTAATGTAAAAAGCTTCTTTAATATTTAGGGCAAATCCATCACTATCTGATGCCAGGATTTTGAAATTTTCAGGGTTACATCTGCAACTACAATTCAGTCGGTGATCAAAGATCGCCGAGATTTTGGACTTATGCTCCTTAACTCTAATGTTTAGGTGTCTGAGAGTTTTGCCAATGTAGGTAAAGCGAGGATCAACCTCACATGTGAAACAATATACAACACCTGATTTCAACATTAAAGGAGTTCTGTCCTTGTTCGAAAAGTAGCTTTTCAACTTTGTGCAAGTGAACACCCACCTAACCTTGCTGTCAGGATCAATCCGATTAAAAATGCTCTGAAGTCTCTTCTTAAAGAACATAGACTGCTGTCCAAAAAAAGGAATTTTAGCAACATGGCTGTATGATTGATCAGACTTGACAGAAGGGTTAGAAAATTTTTTATCTATGAATTTTTTGGTGGCATCCAAGATAAATGAGGACGGGTATCCATTGGCTTTGAAAATGTGACTCAGTTTATCAATTTCATTGTGGAAATTAAGCCAGGAATTACAAACTACATAAGCTCGGTTGATCAAGGTTAGTAACAGGCCTCGTTTCCACTGTAAGGGGCAACAGGCAGCGTAATTCAACACCAGATTCGTGTACGTGGGTTTACGGTAGATAGTGGTGTTCACAACATTGCTTTCGATGTCTAAGTTTATATCCAAAAATGGAATGGACTTCATACCTATTTCTACAGTGAATTTGAGATTGTCATGCCACGAGTTGATATAATCCAAGAAAGTCGAATGATCATCATCCTCAAACATCATAAGAATGTCGTCCACGTACCTAGCATAAAACTTTACGTTCCGACAACTCTGCTTCAAGTATTTTCTCTCAAGTGAACCCACGAAGAGGTTACTTAAGGTTGGGGCTAACGGACTGCCCATCGCCAGACCATCACGCTGAACATACAAAGTATCATTGAAGCTGAAAATGCCACCAGTAGCGAATTTGAGAAGATTCCTAAACACATCTTGATTAAACGGCGGTTTAAGACCATCACCATTGTAGACCTTCTCACAAGCGAATTTTGATTGTTTCATCCAGAGGGACATTCGTGAACAAGTTCTCAATATCAAAGCTAACTAACTTGGAGTCAGGCGAGAATTGATATTTCGAGATAGCATCAATCAACTGACTATTACTTTGGACTGAAAACTCAGTATCAATAATAGATGTGATGAACTGATTAAGATATTTCGCTAAGTTATACTCAGAGGTACCGTGACTGGCGACAATAGGTCGCAAAGGAGTACCCTGTTTATGTACTTTAGCAGTGCCGTAAAGTTTGCCACAATTGGAGCCTATTGGATTGATAAAATCGAACGTTTTACAGTCCACATGCGGTTTGACATGTTTGTTCAAGTAACACTTCAACTTATTCTGCTGCTTAACAATGGGATGATGTAGCAACATCTCATCATCTAGAAATGTCACTTTGGCAAATTTGTCCGAGTCAATGATAGCGTTGAGCTTGGTGTCATAGTCATCGGTATTTAACACTGCGATACCATTACCTTTGTCAAGCGGCACGAGTTTTATGCTGTCATTGTTATTGTCATTGTCAGTTTTTTATCAGCTCCAACTTGTGTTTCGCATCAGGGGCCTTAGTAAAATTCACCAACCTTTTTTGGTAGGTGTGCAAAGCGATTTTTATGTCGTTCACCTGATTGACATTTATGCTATTTCTACGGAAATAGACCAGTTTCTCGAGTTGGCATTGTAGGTTAAGTGACTCATTCCGTCCCGGCACTGTGGGATGCTTCAGACATGTACCAAGTAATTCAAGCTGGTCATCAGACAACTGCAAGTCACTTAACCCATTAGGCGCCAATGTTCCACTTGTGGAACATCGCTAGATTTTGGAAATATGTCTTATTGAATGTGGAACATATAATATTTTACAGTAAGTAATTACAATGCTTGGCAACCTTGGTGTGTCTTGGTGTGATCTGACTCATTAAAATATCATATCTCTAGATTTTATGCGTACAATTCAATCAAAAAAGATTGGTCATGTTTTTCAATGTTCAATTTGGTTACAGCGATTTTTCAGCAGCTCTAATTAAGCAAAAGCAATTGATTGGTTTTCAGATTTTAGCTACTTATAATATGTATACCTCATCATATAGGTATGCTGTATACAAAAATATTTCATTCCTATTATATTTTTCGAAATATAGTGACAATTTCAAAATGTTCCACTTGTGGGACATTGGCGCCTTGGGCCTATACAAATTAGATCACTGACAAAATATTTCGGAAGGATTTATAATGAAATATCTTGGTCTGCCAGTCAATCTGATATGAATAGTAATGTCTGCTAGTTTGATAATCAGAATTAAAGTTTACCATTTTACATATTTTGTTTAAATTCAAAAAATTGAAAAGCAGTGAAAGTTTTGTTTTGATCTGAATAAGAACGTCCTGTAACAAATATTTTGCTGATTTGCATGGTAAGTGTAAGATGTCTGTGCAACCTTCCTTCTAACTAATGCTGCCAGAGTTGATATATAGACAGTCTTGTGATTTCATTCTGCTTTATTTTATCTATAGGCTTATGTAAATAAAATATTGTGAAGTATTTGGCGGCATAGAACTTACCAAATCTATGCCCCTGCGATAAAAATTTGACCTAATCTTTAGTTAAAACAATTATTAAAAAGAAATAATTCAATTATGACTTAAGAGACATGGATAATCTTTTTTCCTTTACTAACATGTTTAGAGAACAACTTCAAGTAAACCGTCTACGTTGTACTGGTACTGTCAGGCGCAACAGAATAGAAAAATACCCTCTGATATCAAAAGAGGCGATGGCAAAATCTCAGAGAGGATTTCATGAAAGATACAGTGATTGTTCGGTTGTGGTCTGCCACTGGAACGATAATACCCCCGTTATAGTTATCAGTTCAAATGAGGGCGTTACTCCTATCATTCAGGCAACACGCTGGAGTCGAAGTGATAGGAAGAAAACTGCAATTCAACAACCAGCTATGATTGCCTCCTATAATTGTCACATGGGCGGAGTTGACCTATTGGACAGGTTTCTTTCGGATTATCGGCCTCAGTTGCGATCAAAGAAATGGTGGTGGCTATTATTCACAAATTTCATCAATATGGGCATGGTGGCTGCTTGGAGGTTACAAAGACACATTCAAGTCAACAGGCCTACATCTCATCTGGATTTCCGAAGGTTAGATCTATATTTTGTGTTATCTTATATTTTGAGTTAAAACTTAAAAGATTTTGTTGTGTTACAAAATATATAAATAAATAAGACGTTTATTTCAAAAAGCCGAATAGAAATCGTGGGGTCTCAAGACATGAAGATGAACATCAAATCAATTAATAAAATACTAGAACTTAACATAGTAATTGTCATAAATCAATCAGAAAATATAAGGTCGTCAGAAAGTAGATGATATATACACATAACTTTACAATGTAAATCCGTCATTCGATAATTTGGCTATAGAGATGCAAAAGCTGTTGCTGCTTATCGAAGTTGAACACAAATTGCTACAACCTAATAATAATGCATATAGACTTTTTAAGTCATCTTGTGTTTAGTCAATTATGCTCTCATTTTATCAAAATATGTACGTGAAACATTCGTTTTCTTTCAGAGAAGTTGTGAGATATCTTCTGAGTCTTCTGAATGTTCGAGAAATTCGACCTGGACCTTCACGAACACCTGCCCTCTCCAGAAGACTTGGAAATGTTGGTCATCTTCCAATACCAGCCGGTAAACAGGGCCGCTGTAAATTATGCATGAAAAACACGAAAATGAAGTGTGACACATGCAACACTTCGTTGCATACAATTGCTTTGTCCAATACCATCTCTGAACTCTGAAAGATGTTACTGTTACCTAGTTTCAGGTTCTGTCTGTATTTTTCCTGTTTCGTTTACCAAAATACATCAAAATTCTTAATATACTACTTTTGCATAAAAATTAAAATTAACGTATAAGCATAGAATATTATTTTAATGTATAAACAAATATGTCAAATATAAGCAATCTGTCAAGTATAAACAAATATACAACGGCTTATATTCTTCAAAAATTCTTTGAAAATGTATAGTCTCAAGGCGCCAATGTTCCACATGTGGAACATCATCAAAAACGATGAAATGAACATTTATTTTCGGTAAGATCGTCATAAAGTTTCAAAACGTGATTGAATAATATGGTTTCATTCAAATTTTTGATAATTACTTTCAAAAATAATTCGGCGCCTAATGGGTTAAGTTCTTGATCGTGTCTACAGGAGTGGCTAACTTACTTTGCAACCATAATTTCTGGAACTTAATTTTGTGAATCT
Organism: Prostheceraeus crozeri; assembly: GCA_907163375.1. Classification (NCBI taxonomy): domain Eukaryota; kingdom Metazoa; phylum Platyhelminthes; order Polycladida; family Euryleptidae; genus Prostheceraeus; species Prostheceraeus crozeri. Next base: position 44,517 of record CAJQUW010003361.1, on the reverse strand, counting down.
CATTGATCCGCTTAGAGTTTTTGAGGTTTTCTCTAACAAAGTGCTCGGAGAACAACAACTTATCGACCACATTAAGATATCTTCAGATATCCTCCCTCACTTAAGATCTTTTTTTCCTCAATTGTTTCAACTTAGACCTGTGTTGCTTAATAATAAGCGCAATTTTACGAACTTGCCGCTCCCGCACTGTGTGTGGAGATAGAAGGTTGTTGGAATCTTTCAATTTTAAGAATTTTGGAATACAACTATGCTTCAGACATTGTTCAAGAAAGGAAATATCACAAGTCGTTTTCAAAATTTTGGAATTGCATTTTTCAAAGAATCTTAGGGTTTTGAAAGACAGATCTGTGAAAAAGACCAGCCGTATTGGTAATGTGTAACAGCCACGTTGCCACAAAAAATATCATGTTCACTAGCTCACTTAAGTTACTGAGCAAACATCATTCGTCAATTTGAAAATTGGAAATTAAAAGAACACGAATGCAGAAGAGGTGGAGTAAAATAATGTCATAACATGGAGTCCATTAGAACACTGAGTGGATGTACTTTGCTTCCATTGGTACGACGCGTTTCGGCGTTTCTTGTCCGCCGTCATCAGGTGTTAACAATATGTACACTTCAATTCACCATGCAATTATTGCAATAAACACCAAATTTTTGAGACCGTCAAATACGGCCTGTTCCATTCATGTCCATTGTACATACCATTGTTCAGTCCATTGTACATTGAATTTATTGATTTGTATCTATATTACGTAAGACATTCACCTTTCAACCTAGCATGCATATTTCTCCTAGATATCGTTAATACAACCTAACAAGAATTTCATTTTGACGCCAGGGGGTTGTTCCAGAGACCAGTCATTATTTAATGACGAGCTTAATGAGGCCTCATAACAAGATTTCGTTCCAGAGACTGCTTCTTCGATCGCTGCTTAATGAGGTATCTAGTCTTTATTTAATGACGAGCTTAATGAGGCCTCATAACAAGATTTCGTTCCAGAGATCGCTTCTTCGATCGCAGCTTAATGAGGTGTCCTTAAACTCGTTCCAGAGACCAATCATAACAGCGAAAATTTAATGACTACTCTAGGGCCGTCACTAAAAGAGCGAGCTGTCAGTTTTGGTCACTATACTTGAAGATGGCAAATGTTACTGATGTCGTTAGCGATTTCGGCCGTTTCCCAAGGCATTATCGAGAGCGTTATGTATACCGATAGACTTGGATGAGCTCTCAGAAGAGGATATACGAAGTGTTTATAGATTTAATGGAGATCAGTTGTCGCTCATAGCGAACGATTTGCGGCCTTTCATTGAGGAAAACTACAGAACGGAATCTTTGCGTGGGAGGCCTTTGTCGGCACTTGAGCATGTCATCATTGCCATGAAGTTCTATGGCTATGGAAGTTCTTTCCGGAATATGAGTGAACAGTACGGCATTGGTTTGGGAACAGTCTCTAGAGTTGTCCATCTCGTCACACAATCCATTCCAAGAGCTTATGAAAATATAGTGAAACTTCCAACTACACACGAGGAGTGTCAAGTTATCTCAAGCGGATTTCATGATGTTGCAGGAATTCCCAACGTCATCGGCTGCGTTGATGGATGTCTCATACCGATAAGACGACCGACTGTGAATGAACATGTTTTTGTTTGTCTCAAAGGCTACCATGCCATCAATGCCATGTTCGTTTGCAGGGCTGATATGCGTTTCACCTACGTTGACGCAAGCTTCCCTGGCGCAAGCCAGGATGCAGCCGTTTTCAGGGAATCACGATTGAGGGAAGCTCTCACTGGTGGCTGCATACCTCAAGGATTCCTCCTTGGGGACAGTGGCTATGGGCTGTCGCAACATCTTCTTACTCCAGTTCCTTGTCCAAGCGAAAATGCGTCTAGGAATTACAACAGAGCACATCGACGAACACGGAACTGTGTCGAAAAGGCATTCGGAGTTTTAAAAAGTCGCTTTCGCTGTATTGATAAGAGTGGTGGCCCATTGCGAATGTCGCCATCTAAATGTGCTAATATTGTCAAAGCTGTGTCAATCTTGCACAATCTAGCGATTCAGATGCGACTTCCTTCAGTTGATGGCGCAATAGAACCTGGAGACGATGTATCCGAAGTTCAAGACATGATCGATGATCTAGTTGGTGCATTGATACGAGACAATATCATATCTCTATTTCAATGATGATTTTGATATAGCGCGTAACGTACATGTATAATGTACAAGCGTACTAGGACAAGTAAAGTTCTTCTTCTTTTATGCTTTCGATTGTATTCCATTCATGTTTCCATTAAGCTGTTTTTTCATAACGCATTATACATAGTTTTTGAATACGTTTTTTGTTTCGTCTCGCTTTGCGGTCTCTGATTTACGGTAACCATTCTAGTCATCCATTACTCAACAATCTTAACTACAACTTAACAACAATACAACTTAACTTAACAACAATTGAAAATTTCTATTACATGTATAATTGGTGTACATGGACATGCACATAGCCTACAAACGGTCAAGCTTGCGTTGATAGTACGCCTTCTGAAGTTGAAGAACTTCTTTTTGCAACTCTAAATTCTCATTGTGCAGAAGAATGTTCTCATTATACGTGTCCCTCAAGGACCGTGGGGCACGTACAGTCGTAGTTGTTGTCGCTGGCACATCCTCCTGGGAATTTGCATCTGCCACGGTGTCACGGACCATCATCTTGGAAGATGTAGGTGTGAACGACTCTGTCAGAATGTCGTCGGATGCCGACGCAGCAATCTCCATGACATCCGCTCGACTTTCTTCCTCAGATGACACGATTGACGCTGCTGCATCCAGTTCCGGGGGGTCTTTGTGTAGGCGCTAGTGTTGGCCCGACTCGCATCTTCTTGGGCTTCGGTACTCCTATCGTCTCGTACTTGTCAATGCCGTTGACTTCCTCAGAAATTAGCAGCGAGCTGATTTTGGTCTCTAGCTCCGACAGACCCGGGACACTGACGACGTTGCCAGTTATGCCGAGAGTCCTGCGGATCTGCTGCACCTTCTTCTTCACGTTGGACCTCTCTAAATGCACCTTTCTTCTTAGAACTTGCCATTTCCTTGCATACGTGCTCACCCTCTTGACTTCATTCTCTATTTCTTTCCACGCTCTTTCTTTATTTGCACAAATCGTGTCGCTATTGTCGTGGTTGCATAAAGAGTAGTATATAGTGTGACATCCGGCGCGACGCTTCGCTTCGCTTCGCTTCGCTTCGCTTCGCTTCGCTTCGCTTGCGCCGGATGTCACACTTTTGCGGGTTTTTTCAAAAAATCAAAATTTCAAAAATTTCAAAAATTTAGGTAGACTTCAAATTTCACGTGGCCGAAGGCCGAAGGGCGAAAATTTAAGCGTTTTTAAAAATACCCAATTTTTCAAATTTTTCAAAATCTCAAAATTTGAGAATTACAATTTTCACCCTTAAAATCATGACCGTTCCAGGACACCGAAAATCATAAAAGTTAAGAATCTCAAAATTTGAGAATAACAATTTTCTCGCTTAAATCATGACCGTTCCGGACACCGAAAATCATAAAAGTTAAGAATTTCAAATTCATGAATTTTATCCATCTTTCAGGTTTTTAAAATATAACATGTGACTGAAAATATTTCTTTAAAAATGGAAGAAACAAAAGTGGATGAAACCGCAAGAATATATCCTTCGTTATCATATGAACGTAGTTCTACTTTAATGGACATTGAAAAAATGAATAAAGAAAAACACAAAGATAGAGTACGCTATATGAAAGATAAGGAATCTCAATTATTATTAAGATTAGAGCATTATAAAAAATTAAGAAAGAGATGGACCAAAGTTAAGAATGTAACACAAGGAATTGGCATATTCTTAACAATAAGTTTAGGTGCTTTAACAATTGTCATTTCATCTGGCGTTCTTACAATTCCTGTTGTTGCTACAGCTTTAACAGGTACGGGTGTTTTTGCAACTTCACTTGTTACAATGTTAGATAAATCTTTAATAACTAAGAAACGAAAATCATTAAAAACTAAGCATTTACATATTAAAGAAGTTTATATGACAAATTACACTACTACTTTCAAAGAGTATGTGATGATAATGTTATTACGTTAGATGAGATTGAAAAATTTGATCAAATAGCTAATGAAGTAAATCAAACCTTTCAATTACAGTCCGAAAAAGTTGATGATAAGAATAAACAGGATGGCAAAATTTCTAGTGATGGTAAAATTTCTAATGAAGAAAATGACAAAATTTTTTTAGAAGAGCTAAAAACTTTAAGCGAAAATTTAAGCAAAACTTTATTAAACAAAACTTAAAACGAGAAAACTTTAAACGAAAAGATGTCAAACAACAAAGCAATAAAAAAATAATTTGTTCAGTAAAATGTTTTTGTTGTATTCCAATGTTACCACAAAATTCAAATATTATATTTTAAAAATGGATAAAATTAGAGCTGATAATTTTAAAAGAATAAAACAATTAGAAGAGTTAATAAAACAAAGCAATATTATGAAAGAAAATCATCTTCAACATAGAATGATAAAAGCTGGTATTCAATCTGATATGTTTGAAAAAATGCAGCAAACCGAGCAAGTAAAAACTGATTTTGAGAAAACTATGAAACCATTTAAAACTCTTGAAAAAGAAAGTACAAATAATGATAAACAAATTGATATAACAGATCCAGAGCACAAAACTATATTAGATGACTATGGATTACTAGAATCAAACATTAATAAGAAATTACCAAAATCTATGCAATTTGAACATTCTATTTCATTTATAGATGGAAAAACAATACCTAGATTTTATCTCGGACAAAAAGAAATATTTCCACAACCTTTTCGAGGTTTAATTTTTTCACCAGATAAATCTCCTTTTAATTTAGATAGAAATTTTGTTAATCTTTTAAGAGGAGCAGATTTAAATAATTATGCTGTAGATGATCTTATAAAATATAAAGCTATGTTAGATAGAGTTGGTGCAGTAAAAACTCTTAGACGTTATAAACAATTAGAAAATTTATTATCAACGGGAGTTAAAGTAGGAAAAGGTTTATCTGAAAAACAGAAAACAGAAACAACCATATTTTTACCAGATGATCCACAAGAATTACTAAATAGATTAAATATTTTAATATCTGCAATAAAAGAAGGACATAATTCTAGTTTCAATGAAATTCATGCTATATTGAAAAGACTGTTAGAAAAGAAGATTCTAAATGAAGAGGATTATAAAAGTGTAGCTGAAATATGTTGTTTCTAATTTTTATCTATGATTTTTATTTATGATTTTTATCTATAATATTTATTTAATTTTTTTAGTTTAAAAATGTGTTCAGCAGATTTAGACAAAATTAATAATCATTTAGAAAATTTGACAGAGATTTTGGGTTCATCAAAATTTAGTACGACGTTAAAAATTATAACAACTACTTCATCACACACTTGTAATTTAGAACCCATTCTACATTTGGAACAAAATAAAAATTATCAAATTGCATTGACCAGTTTCTCTACATTTAACACTATTCAAAATGTTATAAAAGATGTGAATGATCAATTTAGATATTCTACTGATAAAGGCAAAACATGGAAAATATTAACTTTTCTTCCTGGTTCTTACGAAGTTGAATCAATATCAAATGAAATTAAGAGACATTTAGGTATACCATTTAAAGATAAGAAACAATTACATTTTGCAGTTGAACCGGCAGTCAATAAATTTTCTCTTTCTTTAGACGAAAATCATCAAGTTGATTTTAATCATGATAGATCATTGTCAAAGCTATTAGGATTTAATAAACAAACCTATAGTCAAGGTTATCATTTAGGTGGGAAGATTCCAAAAATAACTGAAATAAATTCAATTGTTGTACATTGTGACATTATTGAAGGAGGATATATAAATGGTAAATTGTCAAATTTGATATTCAGTTTTCCAGCTTTTACTGTACCCATTGGTTATAGACTAAATGTAATTCCACAAACATAAATATATTTCCCTATTACAAGAAAAACTATTAACAACATTAACATTAGAATCACTGATGAGAAAGGACAAGAAATAAATTTTGGAGGTGAAGAGATTATGATAGATCTTTTGGTTCGGGAGGTATAAACTCCTACGCGAAGCTAGAGAAGTCTAATTTTCTTCTTCTTCTTTAGAAACAAAAAATAAAAAAAATAAAATTTTTTTTGTTAAAAAATGAGTGAACTACCTCCATTTAATAAAAAAAAACTTAAATTTAATCATCATCCAAATTTATCTAATAAAGTTTTGTCAGTTATTTGTGGAAGATCAGGATGTGGAAAAACATATCTATTATTTAAAATTTTAACGACTCCAAACTTTTTGGATTACAACAATCTTATAATTTATACAACAACGGCAGAACAACCCGTCTATCAATTTTTAAAATATGGATTTGAAAATAATCTTAAAAAACAGCAATTTCTTCATTATTCAAAGAATATGAAAAATCTGAAGATGAAGAAGAAATAAGTTCGTGGTGTGAAGAAGCAGCAAAAAATAATCAGTTAGTAGAATCTAATAAAAATAAGCATATAAAAATACAATTAATAGATGATAGTGGTAATATGCAAGATCCTAGTAAACTAGATAAAACAATGAAACATTGTGTAATTTTTGATGATTGTGTTAATGATAGAAATCAGTCAGTTCAGAGAAATTATTTCACAAGAGGTAGACATAATAACTGTAGTGTTTTTTATTTAACACAAAGTATGTATTCATTAGACGGAAGTGTTATTAGAAAGAATGGAAATATATTTATACTATTTGAAATAAATGCAAGAAACTTAAGTGATTTGTTAAGAGATTTATGTGTAAGAAATAAAGATGAATTTAAACAATCGTGTAACAATGCTTGGTCAAAAGATTATGGATTCATTACAATTAATATTGATAAAAAAATTCATGATAGAGTTATCGAACAATTGTTCTCTGACTAGGCTTCGCCTCGAGGGGCTTCGCCCCGACTGAAAGTCGATAGAAAATATTTTCGCGGAGTGACCGAATAATTTTTTCTTATAAATTTTTTGTTAATAAAAATAAAAAAAATATGTTGAAGGCTTACAAGATAGAGCATGTACCAGTTTTAAAAGATTATCGTCATCCTGCAAATCCTGTAAATTCGAAGAAAGAAGTTAGATTTTATTATCATCATAAATACGTAGCGCTCGTTACAGATTATAAAACAAAACATGGTATTAAACCGTGTGTTAAAACAAAGGACTTTCCACTTTGTTTAAGAAGTTTCCGAGTATTTTTGGCGTATAATAATTTATGGTGGTTGGTTAACGGTTGTCCTACGCGCTTTTCAATAAGCAGTTAAAGACGAAGCGGGTATAAATAACCCGTGTGTAATATCATCGCATTGCATCTTTTTATTGTTCCGTTTTGAGTGTTTTTGTTAATAATGTGTTAGCACGCTTGAACATTGATGAAAATAAAAATTTGTGGCAAGAATATACCCAATAACTTCAACATCATTGTGAATACATGTGCCGGTACATGTAGTAACTGTAATATCATTAATCACGATGCTACTACCGGTAGTTATCACAGTCAGGCATGCTACAGTGCATATTAGACACATATTCGATACATGTATAAGCTTACATGTAGGCCTACATGTTTGTAAAATGCTATCAATCATCAATAAAATTGTAAATAAAAGACAATGAATTCCTGGAAATCATCTGTTGTTATTGCTGGAAAGAAAAGCTACACACATTCCTTGCAGAGGTCAGATCGATGACTATTGCAACGAGGCTTCTCACATTCTGCACAACAAACGAATGTCTTTCGATCATTACGCGAAGGACAGAAAGCACATCGAACACTCTTCTCCAAACGAAGTCCTCCGAAGTGTTCAGTTTGAGTAACCGCATAGCCTACGAGTTTCATGGCAGATTTTGTAGATTCTCGAAGGTTTGCTGGTGTCTGGAGGCGTCTTTTGATTTGCTTGTCCACCAGCTGATATCCCGCATTTACGAGAAATTTGTAGTGCTGTTGACATTTTCTCGCTTCTTCAGGATGCTTGTGGTAATACACTATGCAACCGTTATTTCCAGCTATATCCACCATGTTGGAAAATATCGAGACCGGCCAACGCCGACACTTCCGCTTGCAGCTGAATCCACGAAGTCGCTTGTCCGCGATGTCGACACCTGATTTCGTCCTGTTGTACTCGAGAACAGTGGAGCCATCGCGTTCACCCCAGAGTTCCGTCACATCCCGATATTTCGAACGAAAAGCTCCAAGCGAAATAAGCAATCCAACGAAGGCTTAAAGTTCTGGCAAATCAATAGGAACAAACTTCTTCTGGTTGTCGGGGTTCGCTCGATTCCAGTTGACGGTGATTCGGCGACCTTGCAAATTGGAGTAAAGCACTGTGGTTGTAAGTGTCTTTGACAAGAACATCAGTATAGCCTCTCGTTCATTCGACGGATTCACACCTGCAGCAGGCCCTTGCGTAAAACGTACAATGTTTCTGGCAGGTTCTCTTCCCGCAGTAACACCTGTATTGGTCTTCCATACACGTCCGGAGGGAGATACATATGAGTCTGAGTGGATAGGCACATCGGCTCTCTCATCACCTGATTCAGTTTCCGAATCGCTGTCCATGGTCACTAAATCATTCTCATGTAGAGATTCGTCGTCCACAGGCAACTCGTCGAACTGTTCCTCAGGAACCTGTTCATCACTAGCGACGTTGTCAAATATCTGCATGGAGGAGTCGTCCTCATCCTCATCACTATCTTCGAAGCGTCGTTGCACAATATTATTCATAGCCTCAATGGCACGGTCTTTGCATTGACGCTTGGGACGAGAGGCCATCCTACGAGCCGAAGAAAGGATACACAATGTGGCTTATTCACCGCTTTCCTGTTCTATAAGCTTATGTCAAATAAGAGCATGGCACTCCCTCATGTCTGTGAATGATTCTGATTGGTCGCTTCATGATGTCGAACAAGGTTGACACCGCAAGGTTGATACAACACTATTCGGTCGTGCGGTGTGTTTCAGCGGTGTGCTGTTCATTACAGAACTGAAAAATCCTTTCCTATTACGAGTCAAATTATCATTTTGCATATAGTACCAAGTTGGTATTTGTCTTAGAATGACAAATATACATTGAGATGAACTGCCATTCAAAATTTTAAATTTTATGTGTCTTTTCAATGTTGAATTGCGCAGTTTTTCTATGGCTTCTGGCTCAAGATTTTGTGATGTACTATTTTGTGGATTATTGAGCATCAATCACTAGCAATTCCGAGATTGAACTGAAATCGAGCTATACAAATAGTACACGGGTATGACTCACCCGATCCGTCCGTAAACCATTATCTTGTTTTTTCTAGTTTATGTGGAATTGTAACTCAAGACTCTCATGGTCAAATGAGGTCATACATTCGCTAAAAGTCACGAAAGGAAGTTTCGCAAATATAAGTACAAGCGAAAATATATTGCGTTGAAGATGGCGTCGGGTGCTGTATACCCGTAAAGTAGGACAACCGTTAAGAAAGAACATTTAACAACACATGAATTAGAAACATTACATCAATTACATATTCCTGTGTATATGTAAAAACGGAACCGAAGTTCTATGTAAAAATTCATTTTTTCTTTTAAAAAATATGAATCGTGAAATGTCTCTCGGACAAACGTCTAGGATTGATGAATTAATCAAGAAACAAATTGCTGAGTTTGATGCGCAAATTAAACATAGTAAACGTAGTAAACGTATTAAAAAACAGAAACGTACTAGGCGTAGTATTAGACGCAATATTAAAAAACAGAAAAGTGGAACAAAAGAAATATTAGAAACTCCTATTACTGATATCTTTTTCGATGATAGAATTAAGGATGAACTTGGTGATGATTTATGTAATTTATTTAATCCAAATGAAATTAAATATGAAAATGTATCTTTTATTAATGTAGTAAATGATATGCGGAAACTTTTAGCAAATGCTAAAATTATTAATTTACTTGGAAAAGTTATTAAAGATCAGGAAAATATAATTCAAAATTTTTACGTAACCTTCTATAATAAAAATTGATTTGAAATATGGTTTTCGAATCTGGATGAGAAATCCGATGCTAACGAATGGATTTTTACAGGTAATATTAAATATGAAGATTTTGGAATGAAGTTAGTACAAAGATCGCATAGAGGGGCAGGGATTAATATGAAATATAGAATCAAAGAATATTTCGGTGAATATTGTTATATTCCTTCTGAAGATTTTTGTTTTATTAAATGTTATAATGTTTTACGAGGTTTTAGTGAAGAACAAGGAGAAATGATGAAAGAAATGTTTAATAATTTTTTATATAAAGAGAAAGCCACATCCAGAACAGGAGTAATGTCAAACTGAAAATTTTCTCAATTCAATAAATATTTTGGAGAATGCGTTCAATATTATAGTCCTGCCAATCGTCATTTAAATCCTAGAGGAATTGAAACGTTTCATAATTATGTTTATTACAATTATTTTCACGCAGGTTCAACAATTGGTCACTATTGTTTAATTAATAAATCAGCAAATATAAGAAAATACATATCGCCATTTTGTAGCATCTTGTTACCAATATTAAAACAGTATTTACCTGGTCGCTGCGCTGGGGGGACTTTGTCCCTTGGTCGCTACGCTGGTGGGGCTTTGTCCCCTGGAAGTAATTTAATAGATTTAATGAAACAGTATCGAGATTTAGGAGATAAAACTGAAATTTGTAAGAAAATTTCAAATCAGCTACTTGAACAAAAAAATGAATTTCTAATGGCTTTTGATGCAACATCTTTATATCCATCAGCTATGTATGATGAAAATTCAGAATACCCTAAAGCTGAATCAGCTAGAAACTTTCGTCAAGAAGAAGAGCGGGAAATAGTATATAAATTTAATACACAAACATTTAGACCTAAAACTGGAATATTCTCTGTTGTGTTTCAATATCCGAATGATATGTTTTTCCAACCAGTTCCTATAAAAGATAAAGTTAAAAATCAAAATAATAATTCTCATGTAAAAGTAATCAGGTTTAGAAATGGTATATGTTATGATGTATTAACTTCTGTAGACATACAAGAAATTGTTAGATGTGGGGGAAAAATCTTACATATTACTGATGGTATAATTTATGAAAAAAATTATCAAGTTTCACCATTTCGAAATTATATTGAAAAACTTTTTAATTTGAGAAAAAGATATAAAACAGAAGGAAATACTGTAGGTGATGAGTTAATTAAATTATTGATGAATTCGCTATATGGCAAAACTGTGCAAAAAGATATAACCACTAAATATCATTTATGGAATGAGAATACATTGAGAAAAAATTTCACTCAAGAAGTAAAAGATTATGAAAAATTAAATGATGAACAATATTTAGCGAAAGTAGAAATGGAAGATGATGAATTTCTCAAAACTAATATTGTAAAAGATGGGAAGACGTCATTCATGCCATCACACTTAGGTTCTTTCATTCTTTCTCACTCTAGAAGAATCATGAATAACTTTATTTTAGAAATTAATGGTTTCAAAGAAAAATACATTCATTATACAGATACTGATTCAATATATATTTCCAATGAGCTCTTTAATAAATTAGACGCTGCTGGATATGTTGGAGGAGAATTGTGTCAAGGGAAAAATGATTATGGAAATGGTGGAATTATTTTTGCAATGTTTATTGCACCTAAAGTAAAATATTGTATTACTGTAGATGAGCAAGGGAGACTTAGTGAAAAGAAAACATTCAAAGGATATTCACAAGATAAAGTAAAAGTAGAAGATTTTCTAAAATTATATTCGGGGAAAACATTATCGACTACAGTTAATAAACCATGGAAAAGATCTTTAGAAACTGGAATTAGTATTCCTGATAAAAATAATAATACTGAAGAAAAAAAATTTTCTGGTCAAATAAATATTCTTAAACGTCAAGCACCTGATGAAAATGAAATTATGTTACCTTATAACGGAGAAGATATTCAAGCTGAAATATTTCAAACAATCATCTGTGAGAGTAATTTAAGTGATGATGATGACACGTGGGAATAATAATTTTTTTATTACATCTAAAAATTTTATAACATCTAAAAAATTTATAACATCTAAAAAATTTATTACATCTAAGAACTTATTACATCTAAAAACTTATTACATCTAAAAACTTATTACATCTAAAAACTTATTACATATGAAAATATATTTATCGAATATTTTGGTATTTTCTATTAAGTTTTATCATATTAAGTTTCATCATATAATGTTTTATCAAAAGATAATTTAAATTTATTTTCACTAACTATTGATTCTTCATCATCATCATCAATTGATTCTTCATCATCATCATAAATTGTTTCTTCAACATCATAAATTACACTTTTTGGTATAGGATGCCATTCCCTGATAGGATACCATTCCCTGATAGGAATATCTAATTCTAAATTACATTTCTTATCTGATAATAATATAATAGAGAAAAAAATTGGTCTTTGATCTCTTTTGGAAAATTTAATAACACCACCATAATCTGAATCAGTTTTAGTTTTTATTAAAGATGATAAAATTTTAAATTGATTAGATGTAAATCCTAATTTATATTTTGTAGACCCGACACATAGTTGTCTAACAGTATCTTCAACTATACCATCATTATTATTTTCAATTGTAAGAAAATGAAATTTAGATAAATTTTTATAATTACTAATATTTTTATAATCTTTTTTACCATTTACACCATTTTCAGATGTTTCAGAATCATCATCTATATTATCATCATCTATATTATTATCATCATTATTATCATAAGATTCTTTAAGATCGGGCAAAGCCCTACAACCTTCGGTTCGTTTATTATGATTATGGTCATTGTTAATAGTATAAGGTAATGTCCACATATAAATTTTCTTTTGTTGAGCTAAACCATTTATATAAGATTTTAATAAATTAATATTTAAGTTGGAATATAATCCTATATACGTATCATCATCATATCTTTGGGGCATTTCTAATGTTTCTTCTTTATAAATTGTGTCTCTATAATATACTTGACATAATAATTCTTCATTATGTTTTTTACTCTCTATGTGAATGTTATATTGATTTTGATCGTCAACAAATAATCTAATTTTTTCTTTCGAAAAAGATTTTAATTTTTTAACTAATTCTTTAATATTGATATAATTAATAATTTTATTTTCTATCCATTCAGTATTACTAATTGGTAACACTGCTCTAATAAATCCGTAAACATTATTATGTCCTATTATAACCATATTTTCTTTATTTAATTCAACATAAGCTACATCATTATATTTACTTACAATCTCCATAAATTTAATAAATGGATCACCTGGAAAAATACAATAATTGGTTTCTATAGAAGGTAAACCTTTTGTTTATTCTCTAAATATTTCGGCTTGTAATTGAAATAAAATATTAACATCTATACATGGATTGTTATTATTATTATTATCAAAACATTTATTTTCAAATCCCGTTGATCTCGTCGAATAAGAAGAACAGGATGATGCGGACGAATATAATTTTTTTAAATTTGGTTTTTCCATTTTTTTATTTTTATTAGAAAAAAAATTTATTTTTTTATTTTTATTAGAAAAAATTTTGTTTTTTTATATTTATTAGAAAAAATTTTATTTTTTTATTGTTAAAAAATGATGTTACCAAATGTTGGTGGAGGTGCATATATCCCGAATAATCGTGAATTAGAAATAGAGATAGAAAATTATATTATGAAAACTGGAGACGTTTTATCTGGTCCATTGCATCTTTCTATTCTTCCGCAACAAAATACAGAGTTGACAAATAAACAATATGTTGATACACAAATCAATGACTTAAAAGAAAAATATATAAACGATGTTTTGGTTCCACTGATGAATGAATTGAAGTTGCTAAAACTTAATGACAAATCATTAAACGAAAAATTATTAAAACTTGATAAAAAGGATAGAGAGCTAGAAGCAGATATAGCAAAACTTTTTAAAAAGATTTCAGAACAATCAAAAATTTTAATATTACTTTCTATAAAGTTAAAATGTGCAGTCATTAAAAATAAACATCAGATACAACTATTGAAAGAACAATTAGAAGATGAAATAGAAAATCTACCTGAAAGAATTAAAAAAAATTTAAAGCAGTTACAAACTACATTCCAAAAAAGTGTTGATGAATTAAGTTCTAAAATTACTCAACAAATGAAAAAGATGAATAGAATAATAAATGAAGTAAACTCGCTTAATCAAAAAGTTGATAAAATGAAAACTCTTAAAATCAATTTAGAAAATGAGTTAAAGAAAAATTTACAAGAAAACTCTAAAGAAAATAAAGAACAGTTAGATTCTGTTAAAAGACAATTAGATGTTCTTAAAATTAAGTTAAATGCACTTCAAACGGCATTGAAGATAAATCAGGAGAAAATGCAAGTTAATAGAAAAGAAATTAAAGTACATCACACGCTGCTTGACGCAATAGATAAAGTACAACAGTCAATTAATAAAGTTATCTCGAAGTTGTTGTCCATTCACAAACGTAAATCTTAACACGTAGATATTTTTCCCAAAAGTCAAATTTAATCCTAAAAAATGCCTATAATTTATAAACACAATCTTAAACATTTTGCTTCAAATCAAAAAATTGCTCATGAACCATCTATGAAATCTGTTTACCATTATGACAGTGTAGAAACAATCGGAACACAAAAGTTCCTAGGCACCGCAGGTGCCGTTCAAAAAGAAGGGGCTGGCATCTTTTCTGGTATTGGAAGTATCGTTAACTTAATTAAAAATAATAAAGATTTGATTTCATCTGCTGCAAAAGGAGCAGCTGCTATAGGTAGTACAGCTAGTGCAATATCAAATGCTGTTAAGTCTCAAAACGAATTAAAACAACTAGAAGCTATTCGTAAACTTAGGAATGATTCTGAAGAACTAAAAAATTTAAAAAACCTTTCAGAGGAAACAAAAAATAAAATTGCTAACATAGCTGTTGGGGAAACCTTGAGGAGCGGAGCACCGTCTGATAGTAAACATAAGAAGAAATCAGGCGTAGCCATAAAACGTTCAATTGAACCTACGGTTCGTTCAATTGAAGAAATAAGAGGAAATGGTATTAATGGCAACCTTCGGTCTAACCAGCAAAGCTGTAGCGGAGCTGGTCTAGCAAAATTCTAAAATATATTTTTTAGTAAAATTATTTTAGCAAAATTTTTTTTGGTGAAATGCTAAAATTATATTTTGG
Source organism: Prostheceraeus crozeri (assembly GCA_907163375.1). Classification (NCBI taxonomy): domain Eukaryota; kingdom Metazoa; phylum Platyhelminthes; order Polycladida; family Euryleptidae; genus Prostheceraeus; species Prostheceraeus crozeri. Next base: position 29,209 of record CAJQUW010003361.1, on the reverse strand, counting down.
TAAAAATTTTTTCTGTGTGTGAGAAAAAACAAAAAGTCAAATTATTTTTATAAAAATGTCTTCGCTAATTGAAAATAAATTTAGATTAGACGATCCTCCGTTCGTCAGTTACAATCAAAAAAAAGAATGACTATATAAGAATTGCTATGAATCCCGGATCTTCCAGTAGAGTGAATACTGGAGGTGATTTAATTTTTGAAGTTGATAATCAGCAGAGTTATTTATATCTACCTGATTCATTTTTACACTGTGAATATTCTTTATATAGTGATGCCAATTTTACAACACCATTACCAGATACCGATAATATTGCACTAGAGAATAATTTTTTTCCAACATTATTTACACAAATGCGTTTAGATGTTGCAACTCAAAAATATAGAAACAATAAGTGATTCTCCAGGTGTAATTGATACAATGCTTAGATTTGTAACAATTGGTGAAAATAATAAAAAGTATGAAATCGAAGGTTGGTTTCCTGATACAAATGATGGTATAATTGTTGATGATTTAACTTACGCTGGAACAGATGCAGCAGGAATTGCGAAAGAAGAAGAAAATATTGCAAAACATTTAAATAAAACAAATAATGATGCATATAAAGAAAGACGTGAGTTTAACAAGAAAAGTAAGCAAACAGTAAATTGGTCATTGTCTCCATTATTCGGATATTTAGATTATGATAAAATATCATATCAATTAAAATTTAAATTAATAATTCATCGTACAGCAAATAATGAATTAATCTTTTTTGGTAAGACTGGAAAAAAAAGCATATTTAAAAATTGATAGACTTGAATGGTGGATTAAGCATATTACTCCTAGTTTAGAGATTGAAACAGCCATTGCAAAAAGATTAAATACTAACAAACCAATTCCAGTTAATTTTCTAAAGCATACTGCTAGTTCAGTAACTTTTTCCGAACAAAGATTTAACTGGCATTTTACTAGAACTGCGAATACTCCAAGATATTTATTACTAACTTTTCAAAGAAATAATTCTCCAAGTTTTGATAAGAACAATAATCTCTTCCATATTAATACAATTCGAAGTTTACAAGTTTCATTAAATCAAACCCGATATCCAATTGATCCATTAAGATTCGATGATACCAATAATCAATTTATGGAAGGATATGATTCTTATCGTAATCTTTGTATAGAATTTGGAGTTGAACCACAATTAACTCCTGGAGATTGGAGACATTTATATCCTGTTTTCTGTTTCGATTTAAGTGCACAATCTGAAGATATTATTAAAAATGGTTGTGATGTAACAATTAATATTGAAAAGAAAGATTCCACAACTTCATTGATGGCTTATGGTTTATTGCTAGAAGATGTAAAATATTCTATTGAAATTCTTAATGGAAAGATGACTAGGATAGGCTAAAGCCAGAGGAGCTTCGCTCCGATCGGTTAGTAACCTTAGGACCTTTGGTCCGATAAGTTAATTAAATTCTTAGATTAAAATTTTTTTAGTAATTAATAATAAAATTTTTTTGGTAACTAGAATAGATTAAAAATTTTTGATAACTTAAAATTTTTCATAACTAGAATAGATTAAAATTTTTGATAACTTAAAATTTTTTTATTAAAAATGTCGCAAGCGAAAAGTAATAATAATAAAAACTGTTGAATTAAAATTACGTAATATTGTTGACAAAAATACCCCTAAAACTATTACGATTAACAAAAAAAAGTATTACATAAGTAAACCAATGATAGAGAATATTCAATTACAAGAAGAAAAGAATGGTGGAATTCTCCCATTAATTCCACTAATAATAGGTGGCATAGCTGCAGCAGGAAGTGTTGCAGGTGGGACAGCTGGTATTGTCCAAGCAGTAAATAAAAATAAATCAGAGAAGGCAGCATTAGAAGAACAAAAACGACATAATAGAGAGTTAGAGAAAGTTGCTAGGGGTGAAGGAGTAGTAGATAATTTTATTAGTAAATTAAAATTAGTTGATGAAGGAAAACGAGTTCTTAAAAATATTCTCCACAATGTTGATGATTTAATTGAAATTAAAGAAACTAAAGATGGTTCTGGAATATATCTAAGTCCTAGTATGATTCGGTAATAACCTCAGGACCTTTGGTCCATAAGGTAAAACAATTATTTTATTTTATCTTTTAAATATTTTTTATCTTTTAAAATGAATTCTACAAATTCCGAAAATTTAATTAAATTAAAAATTTCTAATTTAGATTTATTAAATTATCTATTAAACAAAAATAAAAACTCAAATCGTCAGCATATTGGAGGTGACATACAAAAAGCATTAGAAAACTTTCCTGGATTTATTTGGAGTAAATATTCGAAAGAAAAACATCTTCCTGGTCATTCATATACCGGTCCAGGAACTCGATTAGATATAAGACTAGATGAGAATAATAATCCAAAACCAGGTGAAGAACCAATAAATAGAGTAGATGCCGCCGCTTACAGGCATGATTTAGCTTATCGAAATCATGATCTAAGTTCTCGACATGCAGCTGATAAGAAGATGATTCAAGAATTAGATAGTATTCAAAATCCTACATTTAGAGAAAAAATTGAAAGAATGTTTGTTAAGAAAGCTCTACAAGCTAAAATATTATTCGGTCAGGGTTTAAATGAAACGACAGCAAAGCTGTCTGAGAGCAACGCTCGAACCTACGCGTCCGAAATTCATAGGGAATACAGAAAGCCTAAATATTTATTGAAAGTAAAAGTATTTAATAAAGATGATATTTGGAGTGCTGATCTTATTCATATGCCGAATGAAAAAGATTATAAATACGCATTGACCGTTATAGATTTATATACACGATACGCTTGGGTAAAACCTTTAAAAAATAAAAGTGGTGTATCAGTTAAATATGCGTTTGAAGAAATCTTTAAAGAAAGTAATAGAAAGCCAAGGAAATTGTTTGTGGATAAAGGATCGGAATTTTATAACAGAAACGTTCAGCCACTATTTGAAACTGTTTATTCAACTGAAAACGCAGGAAAAGCTGTAGTGATAGAAAGATTCAATCGGACGTTAAAAAATAAATTATTCAAGAAATTTACTGAGCAAAGCAATCAGAAATGGTTGAAGATATTACCAGGAGTTGTAGAAGAGTACAATAATAAAGTTCATTCTGGTATTGAAGAAACTCCAAAGAATGCTTCTGACGACCCTGATTTGATACGAAAGAAAATATTCGAGAATAATAATTTGAATGAGAGTAATCCGAATTTGCAGAAACTTAAGCCGAAATTTAAAACTGGAGATAGAGTTAGAATATTTAAATATAAGAATAAATTTGAAAAAGGCTTTGTTGGCTATTGGACTAAAGAAATATTTGAAATTTGTAAAATAGATCAAACTTATCCGTTTACTTATGAAATTAAAGATTTAGATAATGAGGATATCAGAGGCCGTTTTTATCAAAATGAATTACAACGAACTGATTTTTAATTATCATTATTATTATTATTATTTTTATTATTCAATTCTAACATAATATCAAGAAATGATACTCCTTTTTGTAATTTAAATAAAACATAAAGACATAATTGACCGCAATATGTAGTTCCTGGTTTTTGAACTTGAAATGTATTATAAATTCCATTGCCAAGTAATTTTTTGACTTCGTTTGTAGGTGGAAGTCCGTATGAGTCAAAATAATAATTAGAACAGTTTATATTTCTTTGTTCTGCTGACCAATGTACACCTTTTTCATCTGACGTATGAAGATTTGTTATGAAATTTACAGTTTGAACTGTGTTCCGGGAACTGAAGGTTCCTGTTGGCCTATTTTTTAGGAATTGTAATTCGTCTCTCCTTAGAACATGAAAATTCTTTATTCCTAATTGATTTGCGATTTTCTTTAGGTCGAAATTCGTTGTCGTTTGTGTTCCATATAATTTCAAAAACTCATTTATGTTGCTCATTTTATAATAAAAAAATTTCTTAAGGGACCCCTAGAAGTCAGAAGGGAGGGAATTATCCCCCAAAAAAAGTATTACATAAGTAAACCAATGATAGAGAATATTCAATTACAAGAAGAAAAGAATGGTGGAATTCTCCCATTAATTCCACTAATAATAGGTGGCATAGCTGCAGCAGGAAGTGTTGCAGGTGGGACAGCTGGTATTGTCCAAGCAGTAAATAAAAATAAATCAGAGAAGGCAGCATTAGAAGAACAAAAACGACATAATAGAGAGTTAGAGAAAGTTGCTAGGGGTGAAGGAGTAGTAGATAATTTTATTAGTAAATTAAAATTAGTTGATGAAGGAAAACGAGTTCTTAAAATTTTGATTTAAAACTTGAATATTGAAATATTGATTTAAAACTGTTCTCTAATGATGTCTTTCCTTACTACTTATTCGATTTTGAAATGATTATACTATAATTATTCTAATCTATATTGTTTTATATATTTCCATTTTCTTCATGAACTTCATTTGTAAAATATGTTTCATCGTTAAAATGATTGTTTAAAATTGCCATAACAACTAACCCGCATATCGGCGTTTATGCGTTCTGTGTTCACAAGAAGAATTTTATTGTCATTTGCTTTTATTGTCAATGCACTCTTATGTGCTTAATCTATTCATGTCTTCACAATGGGAAGTACTTTACTACCCGTATGTGTTTGGCAAACGCTAAATGAATTTTGAAAACAGACTTTGCAAATGGATTTTGAAAATAGATTTTGAAAACAGATTCTGAAAATAATTTACGTAGGGGTAAATTGAAATGTCAAAACTTTACGCACGCGTAAGTTGAAATGCCAAAAGTTTACCGATGAGTAAATTGAAATGACAAATGATTGCGCTGTTCAACATAATTTTAGGGGAAAGCTGCTAGATGTTTCTCTCTCTTCAATCTCTCTCTCTCTCTCTCTCTCTCTCTCTTCAATTATCAGGCAGTGTACGGGTTCATTGAATAATTTTGAGTTTATGAGTTACAATGATCTTCTAGTTCACACAATTAGTACTTTAAATAATGTTGAGCATACAATAACGAAGAATGTCTAAGTAATAATTGCGTCTTCTTAATTTATCATAATGCTCTAATCTTAATAATAATTGAGAACCATTTCACCTGTTTTTAATTGAGATAACGAATGATATATTCTTGCGGTTTCATCCACTTTTGTTTCTTCCATTTTTAAAGAAATATTATTAGTCGCATGTTATATTTTAAAAACCTGAAAGATGGATAAAATTCATGAATTTGAAATTCTTAACTTTTATGATTTTCGGTGTCCTGGAACGGTCATGATTTAAGCGAGAAAATTGTAATTCTCAAATTTTGAGATTCTTAACTTTTATGATTTTCGGTGTCCTGGAACGGTCATGAAACTTAAGGGTGAAAATTGTAATTCTCAAATTTTGAGATTTTGAAAAATTTGAAAAATTGGGTATTTTTAAAAACGCTTAAATTTTCGCCCTTCGGCCTTCGGCCACGTGAAATTTGAAGTCTACCTAAATTTTTGAAAATTTTGAAATTTTGATTTTTTGAAAAAACCCGCAAAAGTGTGACATCCGGCGCAAGCGAAGCGAAGCAAAGCGAAGCGAAGCGTCGCGCCGGATGTCACACTATATACTACTATAAAGTACCCCATTTCTTGAGGCAACCATCCGCCAACGCATGGAGTTCCGGTTCCGTGAACCTCGGTGCTCGTTTTCTCAAGTTGCGGCTTGACATGACTTCGATTGATCTTTGCAACAAGTCTCAATGGAGCGGTTTTATGTCGTGAAACACGCAATACTGATCTTGCCTCGTGATATCATTGGATGATTTTAATGTTTTGTCATCTATCACGTGTCCTTTGTCACCTGTTGCTTAATGATGTGTGACACACGCATCTTTATTTATTAGGCCCTAGTTAAGGATGAACTGCGATAAAGAGCAGCTCTTTGGAACAAAATTAAAGAGGCCTCTTTAAATTATCTAATGCAGCCGCTCAATGAGCGGATTTAGAGAGGGGTCTCTGGAACAGCCCCCTGAGTACTTGAAGCTGCTTGTCAATGATACGCCTTATAAAGTAGCGATTGATCATGTAGTTCATCTGATTCTGTTTGATATCACTGCCAATGGACAACACAGTCTTGAAAAATCTCAGTTCCCGATCTATACAGACATTAATGATGGCATCGTCAGAGTTACAGTTTTAAAAGAAATAATGCATTCCCTGAATTTCATTGCAAAATGCGACTGAATAGCGGGCATGACCTGCAAAGATATCGTTCGCGATTTCGAAAATTTTCTTCAACAGAAATGTCGATGAAGTCAATCAATCGATTATCTCGAAAAATATGTCCATTGAATGTCTTTCCATCGTCCTCATCAAATAAGGCATAAAATTCTGATGTAAATCCGGCTGATTTTTCTGATAGTTGTTTTAATCTTTTGATCAGAGAAATCGATCAAATCCACTGATCAATAAAGTCGATTACCTCGAAATGATTATTTCCTGAAATTGGAAAAGTATACAGCTTTTCTGTCCAAGGATATCTTGTTGAGCCGAGAGAGGACGGAAAGGGTACTTTTACAATTAAGGAATCTAATTTTTTCTTGTGCATGTCTATGAACAGGGACAACTAGAATACGTAGATATAAGCTAGTTTCTTTGCGGCCATTGCAGATAGAATAGATATTTATAGATTATTTTCTAGTTGTTCCATCAAAGTATCCAGGTGAAGAAAAGTCAACTTGTCAAACAGCAGTGCAGATAGATATTTCTCCATGAACGGAAAATTAGTGCATGAACGGAAAAGTCATAGTTTTCCTACGTCTCCACGATAGGAAAAGTAAACCTTTCCATCCATGCATACGGAAAATATGCTTCTTTTGGTCGAATAGGAAAGAGCACAAAGTTCTGATCTGTAATCAACCAAAATAGTCAAAGGGCAACACCGTGTATCCAAATTCTCTCGTTAATTCTTTCTCCCACACGTCAGGTGTATGCATCGATGCGACCGAGCTTTTCGATGCACAAGATGCATCCACTGCACTAAAAACGGTAATCGACATCCATTAATTCATTCCTGGAGTCCTTCTATCTACCCCGACTTCGTAGCACTCAAATTCATCAACAGAAGCCAAATTTCGTGTGTATTCTAATCACTGACCGACATGCTAATTTTAAATTAAAAACGTTAAATACTTCCGTAGAATACCAAAATCCGTGATAAATATAACGTGAGAATTCAAATCTAAATAATAATCTCTTTGAAGACTGATGAAAGCTAAATATTCTGATGTCTGTGTTTACTAAATAAAATGTCTATGATCCCACACAAAATAATTTCATTTATAAACGTTTGCAATTGTTTAAGTGATAGTAATTTTACAGCAAAGATCATTTAGCTACTTGACTCTCTCTCTAGAATATTTCTCTCAATTTCTATTGACAATCATAACTCATTACTAGGCTGAGGATTTATTTGCACTGAAAACCTATGAAAAATGCACGAAAAAATAAAAAATATGCATTTATACGCATTTATTTTATAATCCATTTACTTCGAAATCAAGAATCAAGCCTTACTGACAGACGAACGAAGTTTCAATTAATGTGCATGATCATGTACCGTATTTTCTTAAGCTGTCTGTATTCGCGAAAGATTTGTCTATATTTGAACGCAAGAAATTATTATACTGCAATGACCGTTCAACATCGACTGTTGTTAGTGGAACACATTTGTAGGTTCCAGGCTGCAATCTTGGAGCATCACAGAATGCCTGATGTAGCTTAGAACATGTTTGGTCAAGAATAATCATGATTGTCAGTAGACGCAAAAGACCTGTGTTGTGTTGAAAGTATTTGACTCACTTTCTGCTGGGTAGTCCTTCGTTATCTATTTGATTTTGCATCATTTGACAGAATATATTCCAGATTTCTAAGACTGCGAACTTCAAGAGTTCGAATGACTTTGTAAATGGAATAATTAAATATTGAGTTGCATCCTCTTGAAAAATGGGAACAGACCTGAATAGCTGCCATTTCATCCAATATCAGGAATCATCAGCAGGCCTAGTTCACATCTATCAACATCGACACAACTTCCTTTTTAAAGTTGCAGTCATGCGCGGGTCAATATAATCTATTCAGCTATTCAGGTCTATTCCCACTTTTCAACTGAGGATGCAGCTCAATCTTTATGTATTCTCTTCACATTGTTTTTATTGTCAAAAAGCAGCCTTTTTTAATTATTGTAGGCGCACTAACTTGGGCGATTTGCCAGCAGTGTGTTTAGAGTGATCTTCAATAAATGCCCGTCGAAATTTCACTAACGTGCTAATTGTAAATCTTGAATGACTTTGATGATATTCAAGTAATTGACATTAATCATAGCAATATATGTCACAAAGCTGTGCTACAGAAATCCTTCTGAATATTAGCTATAGAAGCTAATCGACTCGCGTCATCAGTTTTTTCATTATTGTCCTCTCACATAAGCATGGATGTTCCTTGTTGACTGCTGTTGACGGGAGGTAGTTTTTGTACGTCATTGCCAAAAAACAATTTTGTTCGTCTCCCCGGGCTTTTTATTGCAAGAAGTTAAGATAAAAACATGTAGGCTATTTACAATAAAACCGACGTTTCGTCTCTCTAAGACATAGTCATGGTACTGGTGAACACAAGAAAAAGAAATTTCAGTCTTTATATACAACGATTGATGTTCATCAGCTTGTGTTTCCTATTCAATTCGGGCTTTAAGAAATCAAAACAGTTCGCTTCAGAAATTCTAGTGCGTACAGGATCGGTCTGACTGTCAAGAAAATCAATGTTAAAATCAGTAATGGTCATCAAAGAATTAGAATGGTCAACAAGAACATGATTAGCAAGAGCGCTCGAATCGTCGAGATTAGTAATAGCTCTGCGATGCTCATGATAGCGCGTAGAGAAGGGGCGGTTAGTCGAACCAATATATTCTTTACTACAAATGCTGCAAGAAAACCTATAAACAACATAGCGCATCCTACAGTTCATATTATCGGGTAGGCTCTTACAAATAATGCATCTACAAGCCTTGGAATTATTGTAATTCGAAAAATATTTTCCTAATTGCTTTCCTGGTTTATTGACAATCTTGATAGGTAGACTAAATTTCTTACTAAGGTGTTTCAGTTTACGAGAACAACGATCATTAACAAAATTCAATTTTAGGAAGACCGAATTATCTTTAGTCTTGCGATCTGTGTTTTTTGTGATTTTTCTAGTAGGCCTATTAATGGATTTAAATCCATTACTAATCAAAATGGTATGGAGCTTACTGTTACTTTCTTCAAGGTTAACATCATTCGAGCACCTATCGCTAACATACCTAAAGCTATTCTTAACAAAAGAAGGCACCCAACTGCTAGCCTTCGAACTAATGCCAGAATGGCAAGCTTTTTTGCACCAAGTATAATTTACAGCCTCCGAAACAGAGATACTGATATCCAAGAAGTTCAAAGTATTATTTGCCGGAGCTTCTAAAGTAAAGACAATATGTTCATTGACACCGTTAAAAATATTTAGGATGTTAGTAAAAGTCTCCGAATTTTTAGTAAACGGACCGATAATAATATCGTCAATGTACCGGTAATAAATAGAAAGTTTAATACCATACTCCAAACCAAGACGATTCAATGCCATAGTTTCAATATGATGCATGTAGATTATCGCGAAAGCTGGTGCAAAGTGTGCACCAATGGGGCAACCATGAATTTGCAAGAAAGTTTTATTATTGTACTCAATTTCGTAATTGAAATAGACGAAACTTAGAAATTCTGATAAGTCGCTAGGCGCAAAGCCGTAAGAATTGATTTTACTCCAATTATCTTCAGCAAATTGTGTGACAACGTTTATGCCCTCGTTCAGTGGGATGCTATTATATAAATTCTTAACGTCTAGAGAAATGAAAGTTAGTGGATCACTACTATTGAAACTCAACGTTTTTAGCGACTCGATCAAGGTGAGAGTACTATTGATATTAGCTGGGACAAAGTCTATCAATTGACCTAAAAGTTGACTTAGCAACCAATCGATTTTTTCAGTAGGAGTTGAAATAGCAGAGGCAATAGGCCGCAGAGGATAACCATCATCCACCTGATCCTTGTGGTCTTTGACAGTACAATAAAACCTAGCTGGTCTACTGCCACAAGCCAAAAGTTTATTAACTTTGATATGGGGGTTGCTATTACACTTTTTCCTTATCAGTGAGTTCGCTTCTTTTTCTATGTTTTTGCATTTAGATGCCAATAAAGGCTTATAAATGTATTATTATTCAGGACGGTTTCAACTCTAGTTTCAAATTTCTTAAGGTCGGTGATAACCAAACGGTTACTTTTATCAGAAGGAATGGCAGTAAGACTGTTGTTCCTCAAGAAAGTGCGAGTTTTTTGCATCAAGTTGGAAGTATACTTGTATCTAGGATTATTACGCATATGCCTTATTTCAGTGTCAATGATTTTCTTAGCTTCGTATTGAAATAATTTCAAATTCGATTCAGTAGTACTATCCATATGATTAGGAAAACGAACAGAATTTTCCTTAAAAGGAATGTGCAATTTAGAGTTGTCCTCAAAATGAGAATCGGCAAAAAACTGGTGCCACGTAAGAGAATAAGTCAAACAATCTACAGAAAGGAAGTTATTATTACGGAAGCGTTGATTAGGAGGGTTAGGCAAGCGATACTTAGGCCCATTGCTCAAAAAATAAGCAATATCAGAAGGAATGCTGATATCAGTTTCATTTGAAAGACCATAATTGGATAATTTAGGAGGAGCTGATGAAACATCAATTTCAAACCAAAAGTTGTCAGTAAATTTAAAATGGAACTTAGGTTTGCATGAAAAGTCATAAGCACTTCTTACCACAGGGTAGCACTTATCGGTGAAATGTTCCTTATCGATCGTGTGCTCTTGACTGTCGCAACTTTATCTCTTTCCATCTCAAGCGGAATCGCTGAATTATAGAATGCTCTAAATAGTGAAACTAAATATGCATTATTCTCCACATGTACCTTGCTTATTACATGCGAAAATCTACATGTGGTGATCTAAAGGATCGCCACTTTATTATCGTGATTTCCAGTTTCTCTATGACAGGGTTGTGATTCTTGAGGGTTTTTGGAACTCAGGTAACGAACGCCGTTCATAGCTTGCTACTACAATTCGGACCCTGAAAAATTGGAATTCATCGGATCTAATCAAGTGTGGGAACGACTGATATTACTTCAAAAAATTCAAATCTGTTAAAATAATAATTGAGACTCATGCTACTGATACAGAAACTGACTAGTAACATGAAAAGTTCTTAAATTTTTTCCAAGGAAAAAATAAGAAGATTATTGCCCAGGACTTTTTATTTTACGAATTTACATCCATTGAGTATGAAAACATCAGACGTATCAATACTCAGTGGATGTCAATCCATAAAATCAAAAGTCCTGGGTAATAGTCTCCTTATTTTTAGAAATTAATTTCTTCTAGATTCTAGAAGCAGTCAGGGTTGCCACCTAGTCAGTCGTCTAGAAATTTCCAAGTGCTCTATGGTAGGATGATTCTTGCGGTTTTCCGGAATCCTAGTGACGCCCCCAGGTGGTTCTTAACACAATTTAGACCAAGAGTAGAGATGAAGGTCATCCACAAAATCGTCCATGTTGGTAAAATCGATAATCGCGCGATTCTGAATATTTTGAGATTTTCTCAAATTTAGTGATTATAAGTTTGCAGCTACTCTAGGTGACAGATCGTCTTATTCAAGGTACTTCCCTGTTTTAATTAATTAACAATGTTATGTTATGCGATGGGTACTCATAACTGAATGATAGGCTATATCAATTTAGATTAGATTTTGCTGTAAGTTAAACCACTACAAAATATTAGATATTAAAGGTGTCATCAGGTTCTCAATTAAAATCTCCAAGATGTGATATATCATTTCATATGATACAACTTCTCAAAAGTGGTTTAACAGAAATCATAAATTTAAAAATCCAAAACACTGTTTGCTGGTTCATGGCCACGCTTGTTCTCTCAAGTGAACTACAACAAGATAAAATGCTAAAACGTTGACAGAAGATAATGACAGGAGTTGGTGAGTAAAGTTAATACTACGCAAGACACAAGAATGATGACGTCAGCTGCGAGTACATTCTGACGTGTCAGAAATCATAGAAAAGCTATGTACACTCACTACTGAAGTAAAGCAAAAGGTAGCATTAAACAATATTAACAATAAATAATGATTCAGAAACAAATTTTAAGTTAGTTTTAAGACATGAAGTCGGTCTTTCTAATACAGGCTGTTGTTCTTTGATGGTAACACTTTCAGTCACCGACAGTTGAAACTTCGTTTTGAGGCTCTTCACCACTTTGAATCCTTGCTCAGCTTGTAATAAAATGGCTGTCTTCCTGTCACACTCGGTCAAGTGTCGTGTTACTGCCGATTGGACAGCCTTGGTCGATTTCGGTCTGGAGTTTGAATTCTGCACCCATCTGGTAATGTGCTCAGTGCGACGAATATCGAGACACCTTGTAGTTTTGCCGATGTACCTTGCTCCGCAAGGACAGAGAAACTCGTATATAATTTTCGGTTTTCGGCCAGGTGGAATTGTGCCTATATTGCGGAAAGCAAACTGCCGATTATTGCTTCTCACATTGGTGAAGAAAGTGCAGTTTGTTTTTAATAAACAAGTATTTGAGCAGGTGGAAGGTCTGTCAATGGGGTCTCCACTGAGTGTTTCCTTTGGTCAAATTTTCATGGGATACCTGGAACAGAAGTTATTCCAACGTTTTGATAAAACCAATTATAGTTCTACTATCAATATGTGGATGACACATTTATTGTTGGTGATCGAAACATTATAGTACAGTTCTTCAAATGCTGCAACAATTTGCATCGATCCTGGATGCATTGGATTTGCATTTACCAAAGAATCCGCGACCAGTTTTTTGGATGTCCAATTACACTTCGACGATGGCAATATAGCGACATCGATTTATAGAAAACCGTATGATAATTATCAATCGTTTGGTCCAATGTGATATAAAGTGAATCTCGTTAAGACTTTAACGAAGAGGGCGTATGATATCTGTTCGTTCCAACATCTCCAGAAAGAACTGGAATTTCTGAAGCGGACTCTACAGCGAAATGGTTACCCGGAGTGGTTTATCAATCGAAATATGAAGCCGCCACTTCCAATACTTCCAACCATAGAAAAGAAGCCGCTCATCTTCAACATATGCTAACTTGGACGAATCAGTGAGACAATCTCCAAGAAGATAAGTCAGAGAATTCGAAATTCATACCACAGCGTTAGCATATCATTATTTATACTGTTGAAAGTTTCTAATATGATATATTAACTTCACTATTGAGGTGCCGAACAAAACTCTTAACTTCTTAGATATTAGTATAAGCAATGCTAACAAAAAGATACTTTAGTGTTGGTACCAAAAAGAAATGCACTCGGGAACTTCACTAAGAAAAGATAGTTTTGTCCCTGCTCACATAAAATCCAATTTTGTCACTAGTAGTATTAATAATGTTACTAAAAGATGCAACAACAAACATGACTTGAAGAAATCCCTCAATCAGTTGGACATAAAATTAAAAAACAACGGGTTCACCCACAATTTCTCTAGAAAATCTAAGTCTAGAAATAAAATAGTCTCGCAGAATACTAGTAACTTAAAATTACGTTTCATCAATGATCATACAGACAATAAAATTCGTCACTTAATAAAAAAATACGAATTACCCGCGAAGTTGATTAGCACCCCAAACAAATCACTTTATTGTAGTTTAAAAAATAAAAACAAAAAACTAAAACATGAAGATTGTGACATTTGCACTCGGTTGCCTGCCAAAAACAAATGTACAGACCGTTTCCTAATTTATAAATTCACTTGCAAAATTTGCAATCAAATTTATGTTGGCCAAACCTGCAGACCTTTCAAATTCCGCTTCATGGAACATAAACGTGCGATCCAGAAGCAGGACAGGTCAAGTGCTTTAGGTGAACATTCGCAGCATGGCCTGATATCCATTGATGACTATGACTTAGACATCCTGGAAAAGTGCAGTGACGCGCTAGACACGAGACTGTCAGAAGCGAGACACATAAAGATGATTTGTCCCTCACTGAATCGCAAGCATGAACTGACCGTATTTTAAATCCAACTCACCATCACCTATTTTAAGACGAGTTTGACTGTCAGTTTGTCCTCTTCACGATCGTCCCTAGACAAAGCGAGAATTCGCGAAACGCGTCGGGACCTTGTAAATTTTCTTTTACTTATAATTACAATTATCACGCCGAAAAGCAAGGAGACTTTTTCATCATCAGCCTTCTGGTCTGATCAACAGAATGAACAAAAAATTATCTATTTGTCTTATTTCCAGTGCTATGATTTATTATCATGATTATCATGTCTTGGACACCATGATTGCCGAGATATATTTTTATGTCATATGAATATTTTTCTATGACCAAGGCCCGCATGCACAGTCTAGTCGCGACTAGAGACTTGTCTTCCTAGTCGCGACTTGATTTGGCATGCAGACGTCGAGTATAGCTAGTCGTGACTAACGGTAACAATGGCAAGGGAATAACTTTTCTCCTCGCTGCGTCGTGACTGCGTCACTACTTCGTCTTCAACGTCAGTATTCATCTTAATAATGAAGTCATTCACAGATCATCATTGTCCGCGCATTAACTAAAAAGAAACGCTTGGGATTATCATTGCATTCAGTGAGTGTTGAAATTTCATTTCCCCCACCGAAATGCACACAGATCACTGCATCCGCTGCACAGAGAGAGGTGAACTCTAAAGCATTCTAATGATACTTGGAAAAGTGCGCATGTACACCGACCATGACTAACGCTGCAGGTATGGAAAATATTCGTTCACCGGAGATATTCTGCTTAAGAATCCTTCAAAGCTTCAAATTCTACTCGCATGTCATAACATTGACTTAAATATAAATTAAGGGGAACATTCTCCGGACAATCATGGATACGAAAAGGTCGGAGAAAATGAAAACAATTGCAATAATTAATCATCTAATATTCTAATTGTTGCTTCGGAAATTATTACTTCATTTTTCCTGCCTCTGTTAATCTAGTTTCCATCTAGGCTGTATTTGCAAGATCTTGTAAATAGTCTCATAGAAAAGTCATTATCACACATTCTTTAATTCCTCAACTTACAATTATGGTGTTTGCAAATGTTTATTATGAATTGAAGGTACTTAAGGGTTAAGTGTCTAAAATCGGCAGCACTTAATCAATCGTCACAAGACCTTAGGTACACGTACTTGAGTTGAGTACACGTACCAGGAACACTTACCAACTGCAAAAATTAATAGCAAATTAATAGCAGCTTGGTCTGACTTCGTCTGTTCGACGCATTATTGTCATTCGTGTGTGCATTGTTCTCTTGCCCTCTTCGTCTCATCCACTGCTATTTGAAATCTTTCCACGACCACTACCCTGTCACACCTTTTTTGAGTTAAACATATTGTTGCAAGGGACACGGCGTGGTCATTATCACTTCACGAGTTGTCAGAAAATGACTTAGTTGACCGCAAGTGCTTTCAGCTCGGACGATGAGGTCAGATGAAGCTGTTAACATCTCGTTATCGTCTCTAATGCAAAAAGTACTTGTCCGATCAGCTTAATTTTTTGTATGTGGGTAGCAGATATGCTTAAGTACGTCTACCTGAAGTTTGGTGACTATTTTCTGATGAGTAGCACTGAATTTGGTATCTTTGAAGACATGTTAATACGATTCGATCAACTCTACACCAGACTTGAAAAAAGACGGAATTCCATCTAGTCCCGACTAAGCTATGCATGGAAATCTTAGTCTCGACTAGCCATGAGTCATTCACAATCCTATCTGCGCTATGAAACTGTCCAAAAACTGGCGCAAGTCGCGACTAGGCTGTGCATGCGGCCGCAAGTCTACGTCATATTTCTAAATTTCAAACACTAACTCTATCGCAAATGACATACTGTGCTGAATTCTGCTTTTTCAATAACTAAACTAAATTAAATCAGATCCAAACTCAGTTTTACAAAAGATACAATCATTTAAAGATTACAACTGCCACCTATTGCATAATCGGTGAATACGGAATCAAGCCAATCGAATATTATTTCTATAAAGCTGCTTTATTAAATTGGCTTCGAATAATGACAAATGACGAACGATCATTATCCAAAAACGTCTACCAGGAAATAGTCTCTAACTTAGAACATCTTACCTATATAAACACTTTGTGTGGAAGAATAAGAAAACTTCTTCACAAACTAGATCTACAGGATTTATGGAATAATCAAGTGCAAGTTGACAAAGCGAATTACAAGTCAACGATCCTCCAAAGATTTAAACATTATTTTCGGGAATGGATACAGAGTGCTAAACAGGATTGAATTGCTTAGAATTATGTAGATTTGATTGCGACATGAAGCCTTATTTGAATTTCAAGTTTGATAATAACGCGGTTTCCGAATTCTTGATGTTGAGAAGCGGCAGTGATTTAGAGGTTGAAATCGGACGACATGGAAACAGAAAGAGTCATGAAGAATGTCCACAGTTTTTGGCAAAAAACTTCTGACTTCAGAGTAGCTTGTTTGTAAAGAGCATTTTCCTATCTATCCTCTGATGCGGCTTGAGTAGGCGAAAATTTGGGAGTCATTTTTAATTCCAATGAAAAATGTCTCTCCCTTTTTTGTGACAAATAATTTATTTTGTGGCAGGTGCAAGTACTTGTACTACATCTTGATCTTAGTGGCACAGTGGATAAGTGCTTGACCTAAGGATCTTTCGCTCCAGTGATAGAACCCCGAAAGTGTCATTGGAAGTCAGTAGGAAGGGCATCCGGGCAAAAAGATCGCAGCGCTCCAGATAAAAGTCCATGTCAGCCCCTTCCAAGCCCCCAGAATGGGGGAGTTGTGACGCTAAGCCATCATTTCATTATTTGCAGAGTTAAGACACTGGAGTTGCCTCTATGGATAGGAGTCTAATGAATCCAACTGCCTCTATTAATAGAGAGTATTGTCGATTATAAGATAGTTAATTACTCAATGCACTTATCGCTATTTGAAAATTTCTATACTTCATATTTCACTTTGAATTTCAGGAGAACGACCTTATGAATGTCCGGAGTGTAATCAAAAGTTCACTCGGTGTGATGAATTAACTCGTCACAAAAGAAAGCATTCTGGAGAAAGACCCTACCACTGCCACGTTTGTGGAAAGACATTTGTTAGGTCCGATCATTTGTCTGTACATCAAAGGAGACATAATACAAAGGAAAACATCAAGAATGAAGAGAATTCGTAACATGTCAATCTACTGATATTTCAGTCACTGTTGTTGTGACTTCAAAGATAAAACGACCACTTGGTTGCCTGGAGTGTGATCAATCGCAAAAGCTGGGGTCATCGATACTGGAGCCTCGCTTGGAAAGAAATTGTTTGATGTTATATCCATCCTACCTTTCATCAAAATGTTCTGATGACATCAAGTGACTTGTTAAGAAAGAAAATATCCAGCTGTTTATATCGCAAATGTTTAAATGCCTCATTCTTAACTGATATTGTTTTTAAAATTCTTTAAATATCTTTTTTAAACGCAAAAATTTTGTTGATTATCATGATAAAGAATTTTCTGTTTGCAAATCTTCTCCAACTATTCATATATCCACTATAAAATGACACGAAGCTTTTTCTGAAGACATAGAAACAAGAAATTTGAATTGACTGAAGAGTGCTGTGGACTTCTTATGTAATAAATAGCATGAATGGAAAATTCATCTTCAATCTTCCGCACTCCTTTTCCCCCACGCAACATGAAGTATTGTCTTGTGCTAAAAGAGAAACTCGTATCCACCAGCATTTTTGCAACTTGTCGCGACACCAGCCATTTTTACATTTTTCTAATCCTCAGTTGCGCCTCTATAAGAATCCATATAAGTAAACATGAAGGCTTCTGAGACAGCTGCTTTCTGTCAGAAAATCTTGGGTAAATGAATCTACTGAAACGTTTGTCTCCATTGCTGAGTTTTCACCGATATGACGACCTGGTGATGAAAAAATGAGAGCGCTAGGATCCATAGTTGGTTTCCCTCTTGAATGTAAATTCTGTCGACGGTCATCAAGCAGAGAATTAGGATAACTCGTTTGAACACATTCAGCGATTCTGAGACGTTGCGTCATTCTACTAGACTGCGCAACTAATAGCTGTCTTACGATGACCTTAGAATCGATGACAGATTAAAATTTGACTATCCTTCTCATTGGTTGCACTAAGTGCTGAATATATCACAGTCTTCAAAATCATAAAAATGTGCAGCATTTTCTTCTAATGTAGGATCGAGTCATTCAGATCTGCAGTGTCTAAGCTCATGTCATGAAATATTCACCTATATTGTCTATTTCAGTTGTTTTATTCTCTGGTGTAATGAGATGAGGGAATCATTACGTAGTGCGCAATACATTTCAATTTAACTGAATTTCTTGTTGATTCTGGAAATCTGAGAGGACGAAGTGTTGAACGTAAACTTCTTTTTGAGCACATGACAACGTGAGAAAGAGCTTCAAATTGATTTTCACTTGATATTTCCCTTATACAGCAGCTTCTCAATGGTCACACTTCATTCTTAATGCAAAATCATTGGAGGCTAACCAGTGTGCATCCAGCCCATCAATTTTCTTATTAATTTTTTCCCAATTTGAACTCCAATTCCATTGAAATTTTTTATCTTCTCATTTATTTCTTTTCTGTAAACGGAGAAGCTGTATTGGTGAAAGCACTTCTACTATGTGCTTGATTACATGTATGGCATGATACACAATTAATATACGAATGTGATGTTCGCTTCAATGACTCATCGTCAGCACAACAATGAAAACAAGATGCATTTTATTTGAAACCGAAAATTAGCGTAAGTCCATTCATTGCGTTGGGGAGACCCAAAGATTAAATAACCTGTTCAAAGCCTTAATCTTCATTCACATTGTAAATCTCTTGTCATCTCATTTTCAGTGAAATCTAGTTAGGAAATATTTGAAGCGTTTATCATGCCTTATATGCAATATCACTGACAGCATATTGAATGCTTTACTGAATTTTATAGACCTTAGAAAATAACTAATTCAGAAGTACACACATGTGTGTCGCCGGTCTTCAACTGATTGTTTTTACTGTGTATTGTTTAAGCGAATTCACTTCGGTTTCTCATAACATTTTGTAATATGTTGCTTGTCTGTCACGTGCGGAAGACACGCAATCGGCAGTTATGCATTGTCAATTTTTTACTTTTGATTCTTGAGTTGCGCTTTTGAGATTAAAACATTCTGAGGCATAATACGATCTTCTTACTCGCATGGTCTCATAGTGGAATAGTGAGAACATAGAGAATCCACAAGATTATTTAGATATCAGATGAGTTGCGGCTGCATTATTGTCTGGTGTTCATATTCAAACATGCGATCAATGACAAGAAATGGACTTAGTGAAAAATGTGATTTTTTTAACGAATTCGTAACAAAAATTTAAGTCGATGTGGCACAACTGTTCTGAAACAAAAATTAAATGCATTCTAATAAGTCTGATCTAATTAGTTGTACAATACTTATGACGAAAGATGAAGCATGGTGAATTCCGCTGTATATGTGGACATGGATCGAATTTAGAATATCATAAATAACTTCATGGCTATCGAATTTAAAGTGCGTTGAGCAGTGGTTCCTGAATAGTGTCGTTCTAGATTATTAGCTTTCGTTTATCGAGTTAGTTAAGCTTTAATCATTTTCATAAGGAATTTTTCGTTTCGTGTTTTAATATTTTAATATTTGTTGATCAATTGAAGAGCTTGTAAGCTTATATAAAGTTGAAATTGAAAAATTAACTTCAAGTCGATGGTTCACAAAAGCTTAACTTCAATGTTTGTAGTTGACAATGGTGGGTGATCAGACAGTCAAATCGAAAGAACGGGAAATCGAATCGGACTGTTTAATTGGATTTATTCGCAATAATAATTGGGCAGGGTCGTTGCCATCATATAAGAAAAGGCCTTGATTTTTTGGGATTTTTGATGAATCATTTTGTCCTTCAACCTCGATCGCATAGAAGAGCAAAGCTCCCAACAATAGGGACACCATTTCAGCTACAACCATGCATGAATGTCGACGAACGGGCGGGCGCAGGACAGGAACCATCCGACTTCTTTAACGTTCTTCATAATCAGTGATGAAGACGATCGAGATAGAAACAGGAAGCCAGTAATTTTGAAAATGATGATGTCAACAGAGGCTCTGGGGGATGTCCGCGACCATTTCCCACAAAATTTCCGAGATGCCATAGGGAGAAGCCTAGCCCAGTCAAAGAAAACTAAGTATTACTGAAATAAAACTAAAGTGATACTCGGTTAGTTTTATTAGAGTTTTTGTGAGTGGAACTTAAGTAAAACTTGAGTTGAAACACTTAGTTTTATCATAGTTTCCAAACCTTAGTAAAACTTTACTTTCACAACTCGAAAAATACTTAGTTTTATTCCAGTTTCCAAACCTTAATAAAACTCTAGTTTCCCAACTCGAAAAATACTTAGTTCTATCATAGTTTCCAAACCTTAGTAAAACTTTAGTTTCCCAACTCGAAAAATACTTAGTTCTATCATAGTTTCCAAACCTTAGTAAAACTTTAGTTTCACAACTCGAAAAATTCTTAGTTTTATTCCAGTTTCCAAACCTTAGTAAAACTTTACTTTAACAACTCGAAAAATACTTAGTTCTATCATAGTTTCCAAACCTTAGTAGAACTTTAGTTTCCCAACTCGAAAAATACTTAGTTTTGGCCATCGCTTTTTTATTCAACATTATACAATTTGTCATAGTTATGCCAGGTTATACGAAATTAACTGATCGTGCTAATTATGCAAATAAATAGAAAATTCGAAGATCAGAACCAAAAAAATATAGTAGAAGTCATGTGTATTATCAATTCTGAATGGGAATCACAAATTGAATTTCCAAGTTCTCATGATTTCTGACTCTTAGTGCAGCGTGTGTACGCGGAAGAAGAATGTCCTTAACCGCGGATGTTTGGGGTGTATTGGCATGTCACCTGGTGCCTTTTTGAAGAAACTCAAGCTTCTTAATTTCAGAGCTCGCAGCCTCAATCGAACACGTCTTCAAATTCGGCTTGGATATTTTAAGGCCGAAGGGGGGGGGTACAAACTCATTGCCATGAAGTCATCGTGGAAACCTTCATAAAGATGCGCCCTGTCCATCTGAGGACAGAGGAAGATGGGGCAAAGGTTGGCGACCGCGAGGCATATGGTTGGATATATGTATCTACAGAAAAAAACTATAAAATATGAAGCATAGGGGCGGTTACCTCAAATCAGGCCTGACAGGGCACTATCAGGCTTTAACTTCAGATTTTCACCATTTGTATTTCAGATGTAAAATCGATGTCTTATCTCGAATTGCTTGAGTGGTTGAACATTGATTAGACTTCAGTTGAACAATGTAATTCTCGAAATCATAGCATCCAGCTTGATCAGGAAGAGCAAAACCAATGCCCGTGACTTTAAGCCTGACTTTCGGTATCATATTCAAATTATAAGCTGAAGACAATGATTTCATAACATGTTTGTTGGTGGATTTTGGTAGCGACTTGGCACCCAAGATTGAGACAAGTTAATTCGGCTATATGATCTTATTAGCCGTAGCATTGTTTCTCGTGTACCAGCGCACAGCCTAGAAGTGGTACTGCATCCCTCAGTAGTTTATAGTGTGACATCCGGCGCGACGCTTCGCTTCGCTTTGCTTCGCTTCGCTTGCGCCGGATGTCACACTTTTGCGGGGGTTTTCAAAATTTTCAAAAAAATCAAAATTTCAAAAATTTAGGTAGATTTCAAATTTCACGTGGCCGAAGGGCGAAAATTTAAGTTGTCTCAAAATATCACGTGGTCTAAGAATTTTGAAAATTTAGGCAGACGAAAATTTAAGTTGTCTCAAAATATCACGTAGTCTCAATATACCAGAAGATTGTATTCAAAATATTTATTCAAAATATTTATTCAAAATATTCATTTAAAAATGGAAGAAACAAAAGTGGATGAAACAAAAGTGGAAGGAACCGCAAGAATATATCCTTCGTTATCATATGAACGTAGTTCTACTTTAATGGACATTGAAAAGATTAACATTGAAAAAATGAATAAAGAAAAACACAAAGATAGAGTTAGGTATATGAAAGATAAGGAATCTCAATTATTATTAAGATTAGAGCATTATAAAAAATTAAGAAAGAGATGGTCTAATGCTTTAACAATTGTCATTTCATCTGGCGTTCTTACAATTCCAGTAGTTGCTACTGCTTTAACTCGATACAAAATGAAAACACATTTCCATCTTTGAAATATTTTATTCACATCACAGACAAGTACTATGTACAAGTAGCATCGTTTACAACGAATAAAATATGTTGACTAGAAAATGTGTTATGACATGATACAATTGTTTCTGTATGAGTAAAATAAAGTAAGGCTCATAGAACTATAAAACCAATGAGGACAAGTAGCATCGTTTACAACGAATAAAATATGTTGACTAGAAAATGTGTTATGACATGATACAATTGTTTCTGTATGAGTAAAATAAAGTAAGGCTCATAGAACTATAAAACCAATGAGGACAAGTAGCATCGTTTACAACGAATAAAATATGTTGACTAGAAAATGTGTTATGACATGATACAATTGTTTCTGTATGAGTAAAATAAAGTAAGGCTCATAGAACTATAAAACCAATGAGGACAAGTAGCATCGTTTACAACGAATAAAATATGTTGACTAGAAAATGTGTTATGACATGATACAATTGTTTCTGTATGAGTAAAATAAAGTAAGGCTCATAGAACTATAAAACCAATGAGGACAAGTAGCATCGTTTACAACGAATAAAATATGTTGACTAGAAAATGTGTTATGACATGATACAATTGTTTCTGTATGAGTAAAATAAAGTAAGGCTCATAGAACTATAAAACCAATGAGGACAAGTAGCATCGTTTACAACGAATAAAATATGTTGACTAGAAAATGTGTTATGACATGATACAATTGTTTCTGTATGAGTAAAATAAAGTAAGGCTCATAGAACTATAAAACCAATGAGGACAAGTAGCATCGTTTACAACGAATAAAATATGTTGACTAGAAAATGTGTTATGACATGATACAATTGTTTCTGTATGAGTAAAATAAAGTAAGGCTCATAGAACTATAAAACCAATGAGGACAAGTAGCATCGTTTACAACGAATAAAATATGTTGACTAGAAAATGTGTTATGACATGATACAATTGTTTCTGTATGAGTAAATTGAAATAAAGTAAGGCTCATAGAACTATAAAACCAATGAGGACAAGTAGCATCGTTTACAACGAATAAAATATGTTGACTAGAAAATGTGTTATGACATGATACAATTGTTTCTGTATGAGTAAAATAAAGTAAGGCTCATAGAACTATAAAACCAATGAGGACAAGTAGCATCGTTTACAACGAATAAAATATGTTGACTAGAAAATGTGTTATGACATGATACAATTGTTTCTGTATGAGTAAAATAAAGTAAGGCTCATAGAACTATAAAACCAATGAGGACAAGTAGCATCGTTTACAACGAATAAAATATGTTGACTAGAAAATGTGTTATGACATGATACAATTGTTTCTGTATGAGTAAAATAAAGTAAGGCTCATAGAACTATAAAACCAATGAGGACAAGTAGCATCGTTTACAACGAATAAAATATGTTGACTAGAAAATGTGTTATGACATGATACAATTGTTTCTGTATGAGTAAAATAAAGTAAGGCTCATAGAACTATAAAACCAATGAGGACAAGTAGCATCGTTTACAACGAATAAAATATGTTGACTAGAAAATGTGTTATGACATGATACAATTGTTTCTGTATGAGTAAAGTAAAGTAAGGCTCATAGAACTATAAAACCAATGAGGACAAGTAGCATCGTTTACAACGAATAAAATATGTTGACTAGAAAATGTGTTATGACATGATACAATTGTTTCTGTATGAGTAAAATAAAGTAAGGCTCATAGAACTATAAAACCAATGAGGACAAGTAGCATCGTTTACAACGAATAAAATATGTTGACTAGAAAATGTGTTATGACATGATACAATTGTTTCTGTATGAGTAAAATAAAGTAAGGCTCATAGAACTATAAAACCAATGAGGACAAGTAGCATCGTTTACAACGAATAAAATATGTTGACTAGAAAATGTGTTATGACATGATACAATTGTTTCTGTATGAGTAAAATAAAGTAAGGCTCATAGAACTATAAAACCAATGAGGACAAGTAGCATCGTTTACAACGAATAAAATATGTTGACTAGAAAATGTGTTATGACATGATACAATTGTTTCTGTATGAGTAAAATAAAGTAAGGCTCATAGAACTATAAAACCAATGAGGACAAGTAGCATCGTTTACAACGAATAAAATATGTTGACTAGAAAATGTGTTATGACATGATACAATTGTTTCTGTATGAGTAAAATAAAGTAAGGCTCATAGAACTATAAAACCAATGAGGACAAGTAGCATCGTTTACAACGAATAAAATATGTTGACTAGAAAATGTGTTATGACATGATACAATTGTTTCTCGTGAATTGAAATAAGGGAAGGGTCATAGTACTATTATCTATTGGGAGTAGCTTACCGTTTCAATTGATTGAGTTTAAAATTTGATCAAGGTTGGGCGGTGTCTCCCATGGCGAAGATACGAGTCAATAATAGCGAAGTTCCTTTTGATATATGTTATAGATTCCGTCGAGTTATTAATAAACGGATTTCGTAAATATAGTTTATAAAATTTTCTTAAAAAGATGTTTTATCCTCTCGAATAACATATTTGTTTACAAACATGGCCACTTCCCCGGATTGCAGTCAAAAGCTCTTCCTTTTAACAACGATAACTTCACAGTATTGTTCACCGAAATGTCTTCTTCTCTTCTTAAATGTGCTAAATAATTAGTTAGCTCTGATGGTAAGATGTCTCTTTGAATTTCTTCTTCAAAATTATAGTTTGAACTGATATTGATGGCGTTATCTTGCAATGTGTCTTCAAATCGATTTATCACTAAAATTCTCTGAATGTTTTTGATGCGTGGATGTCTTCTTCCTCCTTGGTTTAAAGATATTTCTCCTGAAATTCTGTTAGCATCTCAATACACTTCTTCGTTGATCTTCGTTCACAATAGTGTCTGAAATTTTTCTTTTCAAATCGGCAAAGGCGATGCTTGAACGTGCCATTTTCGTTAAAACGTAGTGAATTAATTATGATAAAAAATAAAATTGTTGAAAGTCGCTGATGAAATTGACCAAAATAGATAAAGGTCACAGATGATTCGTAAGCAGTCACAGTCTCGTAGAACGCTCGCAGAATGAATGAATGCACGCAGTAATACGTGGAATAATGGCAGCAGCTGTTCAAGTGAAAAGTTGAGTTATGCGGGTCACAAAGAATTCTCTCATACTGAATAGCTTAAACTGCTAGCAGCTGTTCATGTTGAGAAATTTGGTAACAGATGTTGCTAATGTCTTAATACAGATAAAACAATCAAGATTCTCTTAAAGATTCTCTTAATAACAAGAGTTCATAAGAATAAAATGGAACAATGTAACGTTTTAATTTAGATTAAATTAAATCATTTCAAAATCGAATAAGTAGTAAAGAAAGACATCATTAGAGAACAGTTTTAAATAAATACCCCCTCCCTTCTGACTATGTAGCAAGGAAATTCATAATTGTGGAACTGTTTTAAATCAATACCCCCTCCCTTCTTACTAAGTTGTAAAGAAAGAAATCATTAGTGACAATTTTTAAATAATTACCCCCCCCCCCCCAGTAGTAAGGAAAGTCATCATTATAAAAATGTTTTAAATCAATACCCCTTCTGATAGAGTAGTAAGGAAAGACTTCATTAGAGAACAGTTTTAAAATCAATACCCCCCCCCCCTCCTTCTGACTTTCTAGGGGTCCACTTAAGAAATTTTTTTATTATAAAATGAGCAACATAAATGAGTTTTTGAAATTATATGGAAACACAGACAACAACGAATTTCGACCCTAAAGGAAAAAATCGCAAAAATGGAATTAGGAATAAAGAATTTTCACATATTGATGAGGGATGAATTACAATTCCTAAAAAATAGGCCAATCAGGAACCTTCAGTTCCCGGACACAACAGTTCCATCAAATAACTGTAAATTTTACATAACGAATCTTCACACTTCAGACCAAAACGGCGTACATTGGTCAGCAGGTATCTTTAGTAAAAACGGAGATAATTATTATTTTGACTCATACGGGCTTCCAACACTACAAATGGACAGTAAAAAGGGAATTACTTGGAACGGGAACATACAATACGTTTCAAATTCAACACCATCCGGCACTACTTATTGTGTGACAATTATGTCTTTATGTTTTATATTATAAATTACAAAATGGCAGTACCATTTCTAGAATAGTTTTATGTTAGAGTACCCAAACAATCTATAAATCCCCTATCAAGCGAAGCTAAGCTAAACGCGCCACCTACTAAGGTTTAAATATCAGTTCGTTGTAATTCATTTTTATTAAAACGGACTCTGATATCCTCATTATCTAACACTATCATTTAATTTCATAAGTAATCGGTATAAGTTTGATTTATTTTGCTAACTTCAAATATTTCTTTAGTCCAATAGCACAACAAAGCCTTTTTCAAATTTGTTCTTATATTTAAATATTCTAACTCTTATCTCCATATTTTAATTTTCGGCTTAAGTTTCTGCAACATTCCGTGATTACTCTCATTCGAATTATTATTCTCGAATATTTTCTTTCGTATCAAACGCAGGGTCGTCAGATGCATTCTTTGGAGTTTCTTCAATACCTGAATGAACTTATTTATTGAGACTCTTCCACAATTCCTCGGTAATATTTTTAACCATTTTCTGATTTCCTTGCTGAGTTAAATTTCTTGAAAATTTTATTTTTTAACGTCGATTGAATCTTTCTATCACTACGGCCTTCCCAGCGTTTTCAGTTGAATAAACAGTTTCAAATAGTGGCTGATACGTTTCGGTTATAAAATTCAGACCACATTATCAACAATTACAATTATTCCTTGGCTTTCTATTAACCCTTTCTTTATGAAGATTTCTTCAAACGCCTATTTAACTGATAGACCACTTTTATTTTTTAAAGGTTTTACCCAAGCGTATCGTGTATATAATCTACTACACATACTGTCAATGCCCAGATTTGTAGTCCCTTTCATTCGGCATTATGAATAAGATCAGCACTCCAAATATCATTCTTTATTAAATTACTTTTACTTTTACTAATAGATATTCGGCTTTACTCACTCCTATTCTTTATGAATTTCGGACGCATGGGGTTCGAGCGTTGCGTCTCAGAGTTATTAGTTCGTAGCGTTGCTCTCTCAGACAGCTTAGCTGTACGTTTCATTTAAACCTGGCCGAATTATATTTAGTCTTGTAAAAGCTTTCTTAACAAACATTCTTTCAAATCTTTTCTCTAAATGTAGGATTTTGAAATTACTATCTAATTCTTGAATCATCTTCTTGTCAGCTGACATGTCGAGAACTTAGTGAGTCATGATTTCGATCTAAGCTAAATCATGCCTGTAAGCGGCGGCTTTCTATCTATTTATTGGTTCTTCACTGGTTTCGGATTATTATTTCATCTAGTCTTATATCTAATCGAGTTCCTGGCCGGTATATGAATGACCAGGAAGATGTTTTTCTTTCGATATATTTACTCCAAATTAAATCCACGGAATGTTTTCGAATGGTTTTTTGTATATCACCACCGAGTAGTGGTGTTGGAACATTTGTTCTTGTCACTCTCCAATATGCTGTACAATTTTTTGAGTTTTTATTTTTGTTTAATAGTATAAATTCATTAATCTAAATTAGAAATTTTTAATTTAATTAAATTTTTCGGAAATTTTTAGAATTCATTTTAAATAGATAAAAAAAATTTAAAAGAGTAAAATAAATTAAATGTTTTACCGAAAAAGAAACCAAAAGGTTCTTGAGGTCTATTACCTTATCATACTAGGGACTTAGGATATATTCCAGAACCATCTTTAGTTTCTTTTAATTTCAATTACAATCATCAACATTGTGGAGATATTTTTAAGAACTCGTTTTCCTTCATCAACTAATTTTAATTTACTAATAACAATATTCTACTTTCCTTCTCCCTAGCAAACTTTCTCTAACTCTCTGTTATGACGTTTTTGTTCTTCTAATGCTGCCTTCTTCTGATTTATTTTTTATTTACTGCTTGAACTAACAATACCTAGCTGTACCACCTGCAACCACTTCCTGCGTGCAGCTATGCCACCTATTATTTGGGGGATTTAATGGGAGGAATCCCGGCCATTCTTTTCTTCTTGTAATTGAATATTTCTCTTTCATTGGTTTAACTTATGTAATTACTTTTTTTTTTATTAATAGTAATAGTTTTTTAGGACTGGTATTTTTGTCTAAACAATATTACGTAATTTTAATTCAACAGTTTTATTATGTAATATTACTTTTCGGCTTGGCGAACATTTTTAATAAAAACATTTTGTAAGTTATCAAAAATTTAAATCTATTCTAGTTATGAAAAAATTTCTAAGTTACCAAAAAATAATTATGTTAACCAAAAAATTTTTAATCTATTCTAGTTATTACAAAAATTTCAAGTTACTAAAAAAACTTTAAGTTACCAAAAAATTTTTATCTATTCTAGTTATGAAAAATTTTAAAGTCTTTAAGAATTTTTATATCATATTCTAGTTATGAAAAAATTTTAATTTAACTTATCAGAGCGAAGCTCCTGTGGCTTCTAGCCTATCCTTACCATCTTTCATTAAGAATTTCAATAGAATATTTTACAATCTTCTAGCAATTAAACCATAAGCCATCAATGAAGTTGTGGAGGAAAATCTTTCTTTTTCAATATTAATTGTTTACGATCACAACCTTTTTAATTAATATCTTCAGATTGTGCACTTAAATCGAAAACAGAAAAATTGGATAATAAAATGTCTCCAATCTCCAGGAGGTTAATTGTGGTTCAACTCACCCCCCCCAAATTCTGTAC
>CAJQUW010003360.1:0-11063 GCA_907163375.1 Prostheceraeus crozeri | reverse complement strand
GAGATGAGAGCCACTAAAGAAATCCAGATACAGAGTTATGACTTAGTCCATGAGAAAAAAGATAAAAAAAAAGACATCAGATTTCATTTTCAGCGAAATTAAATCTGCTCCCTGATGCCTACTCTTTAAAAATAAGGAGTTGAAGAATCTTGCCAGGCATATTCTTGAACTGTGGAAAATCTAGGTTTATTTGGTTTGCGATAAGAGTAACTAGGAACATAATACAAATTCCGTGCACATTACTTTAAAGTATGGAAGTCTGTTTTGAGACTATATGAATACATAAATTTTCAATTATTTGTACAAGTGATGCGGCTAACAATTAATTGTTTCTTGATATAGTGATGGTTAAAAAAAACCCGTTGAAACTTGATAAATGCTAAATGCACACTCCTGGCTGGCGTATTTTGCAGGCACTTATATGTATCTAGTGTTTAAAAAATACCTTGGTAATATTATTTTAAGTTACCTTACCGGTAATTTAACTGGTAATTTATCGGTAAATTACCGTAATTTATTAAATTCAATTTCCGTATAACTTTCAAAATCCGAGTGCACCAATAATACCAAGACAATCATCTCAAGACATTTTGCTGTAATAATGCACTGCTGATATTCCAAAGCTAGATGTATCCAACAACGACTGATTGGATTGAAGACAATTGTGGTGCACGAAGTTTTTGAAAATATTCTATTTTTGTGTAACAGCACCTGTGACATGAGACCGATGGGCACTTAAATTAATTACTGAGAGATATCTCAACGTATGCATGCATATTGCGTGATATCACAATATAGATACAATTATAAATTAAAGTCTTCCAACCATTGCCTCCTAATGTTAGATTCAAATTGTCCTCCAATTCAGTGTTTTTCATTCAATCAAAACACAATCCCATGCATGCGTATAGAAGAAAAAATTCGTACAACTTAGCCTTGGCAAATCTTGAAAAAATTGACGGTGCGATCCAATACTACTTATACAAATCATCTGTTTCCTGCGTTTGTTAGAAAGCATCGTAGTTCAGCCATTTTAGCCTAAGAATGAAAATTTTCTTCAAACAATCAAAGCAAAGTCACTTTCCTATGATACGATTCGTTATAAATCATCACACTGTTCATCTATCCTATACGCATGGTACATGTTTTCACCTATAAATTATTTCACTGGATTATCTTTTTCAGAGGCCTAACCTTTAGCAGATTTCGCAATGGACCCACATGGGAAGAGGCAAAGTCTGTCGTAAATCAACGAGGCATGGATCTGAGGAGAAAAGAAAAACCAGGAGAGACGGTCTTTGATTTAATCACAATATTCCTGGACATACCTGTCAACTACATGTTTTCATACATGCATTCTATGTGTTACCATGTCATTCCTTTTGATTTTTTATAGACCAAGCAGATGCGTTTAAACCAAACTAATGCATATGGTGCCATTCACAGTATCTAATCTCTGTATGTATACATTTGGTCAGTTGATTTTTTTTTGTATAATGAAAGATATCAATAATGTTTCGTCTACAAGAGCAGCAAGAAGGATTTCTAAATTTACGGTACATGCATAAAGGCATGCTTGCTTATTGCTGAGTCATTTTTGAAATTCTTCATGTTGCTGTTGTAGACGAAACATTGATATTTTCCATGATACAAGGCAATCAACAGACCAATCTTCCAAGATAGCAAACTAATCTTCTAAGATAACAGGCTAATCTTCCAAGATAACAGACCTATCTTCCAAGTTTCTTCTAAGATTCCTACTAAGTCTTGCAAAGACTTGGCAGTAAATCTTAAAAGAAACTTAGAAGATTTGTAAGTTTCGATTCACTGGGTACCCTCGAAAAACCCCCATCGTAGTTTGCTCTCAAATGGTCTTTCACAATCCGTTTGCGCAATCAGTGATTGCTCCAACAAATTCTCAACCAGGAGACTCTTGTTTATTGAAAAGCCTCTTTCCACTGACGCTTGACCGTGACTGAGGCACAGAATTATTCTAACGAACTTGAGAAATTCATCGTTCGATTGTTGAGAACGACATTAGGAAATCATCCAACCGATCTGCCTGATGGAACTTTTTCAGGACTGTTTGTGCTGATGGGCGTGAACATAGCGATTGATAATAAGATTTAGCTCTGTCTGCCTCCGTTCCTGTCATCCGGTTGTTTTCTACCAAAATTTCTAGTGCTTTGGAGATCAGGCGTAACTTGTGATGGCAACTTCATCGTGCAGCATAACGTCAGGATCGAGACATGCACTTCACAAAACTTGGTCATATTTCATTGGGTTTCTCTCCTGTAGCTTAGTAACTAGTTTCACCAGGAAAGAGCGGCACTGTGAAAGAAAATTAAACTTTCTTTGTTGACACACTTCTTTCTTCAGTGACTTCAAAGCAGTTTTTGCAGCGAATCCGATGTCAACTGACTTCTCATCCAATCTTCCTTCGAAGAAACTTTGAGCATTTTAGAACCCGACATATTCTCTGTGAACACAGAGTCTTTCACAAATCGCTGCAACAAAGTCCCCATCAGTGATTCCAGTGCTTGGTACAAAAAAGGAAGCATAGGCTTGTCTGTCTGAAATCTAACGAGAAATATCTCCAGTTCTTTGGCTACCGAGACAAAAAGTGCAATCGGACGATTAGAAGAGGGTCACTCAACATCCCTTTCATAATGAGGTACGATTTTGAATCCGGTTCGCGAAAGTTCTGAGTTGTACACCAGAAACGTAAGACTTCAGATGAGAATGATTTCAATTGCTCTCTCAGCCGGACGAACATTTTCCACCCACCTTGTGAGCAAAATTTTAGAGGAAATTTTGCGTCATTTTTTTCAGCTAAGTGACGATAATCAGCACGACGTGATGGCACGTCTTTGAAAACTTGCCAGACGCATCGAAGAAACTCCATCACTCCGATTTCCGCTTTGTCCGCTGCGCGAAGTGCACCATCAATCGTATGTAAGGAACATGTTCCGACGTCAATCAATTTCGTATCATGATCACGCTCTTCGTTGATGAGTTTTAAAGTCTTTTGATTAACATTGGGACCATCCATGCTTAGTTGTAATAGCTTTTCTTGATCTAGGCCTCTCAATGCTGAAGAGATTGCACTTTGCAAGTTCACTGCTGTTGCGTGACCGAGAAATTCGGATGTTAAACATCTGGTTCTAACAGTATCACCACACCAAAATCGTACGTGCACATCCATTTGACCTTTTTGGGCAATCTTATTCAAAGACTCATCGAAACATGCCACAAAGACAATAGAAGAGGAAAGTGAATCAACGAGTTCTTTCTTGAAAAAGGGGGCAATTCCGTAAGCAACGGTGTAGGCCATCTTATGTCTACCGAAGCGAGTGTTCTGTAACATCTGATCATTCGGATATATCACCTGCATGGCCTCAACTGAAGAGGAGGCTACGCGATATGACAAGTTGGCATTGACCGAAAATAAACACCACTGAATCTCTGCTTTTGTTATCTCTTCTCCTTTCAGATAAGTTGACATAGTCGTAGATTTGCGATCGTCATTCGAAGATGAATGTTGTGGACCCTGAGATTGCTTTTCGACTTGTCCAGTGGATGCACTTTGAACAGACAGTTCTTCTGATGCAATCGCTTGATTCGAGCTCTTACTGAAAAAGAAAAAAATACTTCATAAATGCATTGAAGATTTAATATGAACATATACATGTATACGTGTATGGACAATCCGTATAACTTCTTGTAAGCAACCCACGATTCTATAAGACACATGTGGAATAACTATGTTTTCTTACACAGGTTAGTCATAGAAAATGGGCCACCTGGATCATGCCAGTATTTAAACACATTTCTGTCTAGAATTGACATCGCACATGAACAAAACAACATTTCATAGTTTATATTTCAAAGTCAAGTTAGGTGCACAATCCAATTTTTTGTGTCCAGATATGGTGAGTAAGCAAAAAGAATACAGAAGTAGGGTTTGGAAAATATTATAATATGTTTAAAGTTTTTTACAAGTTTAAGTCAGTAACTGGAGCGTTGTGATATTTTTAGCCCACATGCTCTTCCTGCT
This sequence comes from Prostheceraeus crozeri, assembly GCA_907163375.1. Classification (NCBI taxonomy): domain Eukaryota; kingdom Metazoa; phylum Platyhelminthes; order Polycladida; family Euryleptidae; genus Prostheceraeus; species Prostheceraeus crozeri. The sequence goes on along the minus strand of CAJQUW010003360.1, from coordinate 7,006 downwards.
GATTTCGAATGACACTTTCGGAGTGACCTCTAGACCAAAAGATCGTTAGGTCAAGCAATTAATAGTCGTGCAACGATAAGCTACTGTATGTCACAAAATTTAATCAAGTTTAAGAGAAAATAAATTTTACTGTTTTCTTAATTCAATGTTACTGTTTAGTTCATTCAATTTTCCTTATGAAGATGAAATCTGTTCACCATACTGTGATAATCATATACTTTCATGAACCCAAAATCTAGCATAGTCTAAAAATGTTTTGATGCGAAAAACGCCTTTTTATAGGTATAATCTTTTTCTATATATATGTCACAACGTTTCGCATGTCTTGAACGCGTGAAATGAACTGATGCCAGAAAAATCTTGATAGCTATGAGTGAAGCCATGTACACAAAACATCATGACCACATTTCGGTCTTAACTGTAACAGATTCAATAACTACAAACTAAAAAAAGAGAATTAAAAAGTAAATTACTTTGATGTAACTCCAAAATTGAAAAGTGTCGCTGTCAATTCATTTTTCGTGATTGATTGATGTATTTTTCCTTTATCATGACTTTTGATTGCCAAGACAGCCATATTGCTTAGCATTATCGTTTTACTGCATAATTTGCAAAATGCTTCATTTGGAGAAGTATACGCGGTTCAAGCCAATCCTTCCATAATGGATTCGATAACCACAGACGATTGAAACGACAATTCCTCGACATCACTGAAGATGAATTATTATAGATTATAGAAATTATTTCGTAGGCAAATATAATGCAGCAACAAAAGATCACATTTACTACAGAAGTGGGAATCTTCATGACAGAAAATACTGGTACTAAAATCGAAAGTTATTTGCACAATTTATTAGTTCGGGGATAGAGTCAAGACATTCTCTCAAATTGGGAAAATCTCAATGTCTTTGTTTTACTTATTACCAGTGGCGTCGCCTGCCGAAAAGTAATTCCGGAGCTACCGATGCTGTCAGCCTTAAGTATTTCGTAGGCCTACATTGTACATAATTTACATAATGCAAGTTAAACAATAGGATTGTTTGGGATTTCTACAAGTCACATAGTTGATATTACTCATCTTTCGAGATTTCAAAACTGAAACATTCTTAAAGCTTATATCCCAATATCAAAAAATAAAGTAGTAATTAAAATAAAATTTAATGGAATATAATAAGTCACAGAATTACTTATGAAAAAGTTCCATTCGTATGTATTTACATTGCTGTAATCCATCCCTCTTATCATACCAAATCCTGTTGAAACTTCGTTGTTGATTTTTTGTATGTATTTGAATTATCCTGTACATTATTATGTACAGGATGATCTGCCTACTTTTTTAATTCTCTTCTTATGAATCGTCTGAATCGTTCATTAACTAAAATTTATTGCTTAAGCCTTATAGGTAGTGCACGCTGTTTATCTTCATAAAAGTAACCATAATGACACTGATGATGTGAGATGTGAGATCTCAAAGCCTGAAAGATAGGTCAAAAGGTAAAATCTAAAATAAAAAACTTAATGCTCAAGTTAAGCTTCACTTAAAGTTAATGCTTTTTGTTCGGTGTTATGGTTTTTTCCACCGTGTCGGTGTCGTGAAAAGAAGTTTCATTTCGTGAAAGTGAATACATTTTGAAACAATCATCAATAAGCTAATATTCTAACAGCTGTACAATTCGCTACAATATGCTTTTTATAGTGAAATCATGAGTAAAATATCAGCTTCAGGTGAAAAACATTTTTTTACTACGATTGGGAAATAATTTCGATTTTGAAACTGAGCATTGGTTAATGTTTTAATTAATGTGGCTTATTTATAAAATCCTTTTCTGTCCGTAAACATGTTCCCAAAGAGAGGCAAAAAATCAATAGCCAATATTTTGTAAGTATCCGTGCAATAATTTATAAAAGACCCACGTACCATGATACATGAATTCCGAAATGAAAAGTTATATAGTGAAAAAAACAGTATATTTAACTTTACAAGGAAGTTTCAGAAGTGCGTACCATTCAGTTGTTCTAGCCAGATGCATTACTCTGCACTCGAGTGCAGAGTAATGCATCTGACTCGAACGCTCATCATTTGATCGTAGTCTTGTCTGAACGTCAGTCATCTGCTATTGTTGACGTAGTGGCCTCTCTGATAGGAAACGAAGACGGGAATAATTGGGTTGCGCTTCCTTTCCTGTATTTAGGTACCGCGCCTAAATCAAGAATTGCGCATAATTTCATTGGAAAATTTAGAGACGAAAAAGCATTGTGTCTATCGGGAAAGCCAATATTGTCGCGGGTGCGTGCGCTTACTGCATCACACGCACACAACTCTCTTTCGCTGTCTGAACATCAATGCTCCGTCTGAACACACGACTAGCTTGTGTGTCTAATTGTTCGAAGAAAACAGCTGTGATTCGAGCACGCGCTGCAAATTTCACTCTGAGATTGAGCGTCTGATTTTGAGACAGAAATCTGTGTTCAGCTATCAAATTTAAATGATGAATGGTGACACTTTTAATTTTTATAAATGTTGGCAAATAATTTCAGAGAATGCACCGAAGGCCTCGCAGGTGCGGAGAATTGACGCCACTGGTAATAACGCATCAATGATATTCTTTGAAATTGACATAAAGTGCCATATGCAGGAATCGCATTACCAATCTTCAAGGAAGCGACTTGACAGCTGACAGCAGGGATGAATGTCTCTCTCGCCGTTTGAAACTGGTAACCTGAAATCTACGGTAGCTGTCGATGGTTTCAGCTCAAACTTTCGTGAATTAAAAGAACTAGCCTTTTCAACTGATTACATTGAATATGAGGACTTTTTGCAGGATAGGAAAATTTAAATAAAATAATACATTTCGCTTCAGAAATTCTAGTGTGCACAGGATTGGTCTGGCAAGAAAATCAATGTAAAATCAGTAATGGTCATCAAAGAATTAGAATGATCAACAAGATGATATGGTGAGAGCACTCGAATCGTCGAGATTACTAATAGATCGGCGAGTAGAGAAGGGGCGATCAGTCGAGCCAATATACACGTAAGTTTTACTACAAGTTGCACGAAAACTTGTAAACAACATAACTGTAATCGGGGAAGAATATACAATAGTATATTTATTTTTGTCTAGTCTTTCCTACTCTGATGCATGCCTTCAGAGTGTCATCGCCTCTATGCCACATCTACGCGCACATGTATGCAATCATAGACGTCGACCGATCAAATCAAATTTCATCAATTGTGTGAAAGATAATAGAGGATCAAAGGCTATGTATCACTTCCTTACGTCAACAGAAACTTTCTTCAAATCAGATTAATTGTGGAAGCGCCACTCTGATCCATTGTCAGCTTCGAACAATTAACCCAGGAAAAAAGGAAAATCGGGGAAAACTGGGGTTTGAATGCATGAATTCGAAACATTTACATTATTTTCGCAAAAAATCGAAGAAGTCGGAAAAAACGGAAAATTGCGATCCTGACGAGCACCGAATCTATCGGTATTCTAAAATGGACGGACACTATTTATCAGAAGTAAAATTGACGCCGCTAGCGTCAATTTTACAAATTAGCGGTGTCAACGTTATTAGAGGGTGTCGCTTGCTAGAGGAAATGCGGTATTTGTATATGACATATTTTGCTATTTGAGATAGGAGAATTTTTGACAGCAGTATCATGCGCTCATGCACCATATGCAAAGAGAAAATTATGACTCAGCCTTCATTTATTCAGATATCCATACGTACAAAGAAATATCTACAAAGTTCACAGTTACATCACGATTCGGAAAAAGAAGAGAGTTTTAGCGGTGCAAAATCCGGTACAATGGCCATCACACGGCGCCGTAATTCATCCTTCCGATGCTCTCGTTCCCTTTCTGCGCGCATTTCAGACGGCAGTTTTTGAAAAGCAGCGAATGAGCGCCGGAGTAACACACTGTCGAAAGAACGAAAAGAGAGTCGTGAGTGGGAGCGATTTCCCAATTATAATTTGCATATAAACTGTGAAACAGCTAAAACTGACCACTACAATATAGGGTGGTCTAATTATGTTGGATGCAAACTTATGTATAGATGTAGATGTTTGATGCGGAAAAGTGCACATGTATGGAAAGTTAATGTCATAGAAGAGACCAAACTTAATTCGAAACTAAATGTCAACTTGCCTCTTGCCCAATTCAAATCAGTGAACTTTGCTTCACAAAAAACCTGATTTACAAAATGACATGTATCAGGTAGAAACAAGTCTATATCGCAGCATAACAACTTTGCACATCAGAGTGACAGAGCGCTCAACACAAGCAACATACTCTGCTTTTAAACATTTATAGATGTGTCAAAACAAGAATATACAAGTCGACAGATTGGCTCATGAAAGCGGCAACACCAGCATTCGCCTTTGTGAAGAGAAGGTAAAAAAATATTGCTGAAAAAAATACCAGCCCAATATCACGCGAAGAGAGTGAACCATATCGCCAATTCCTCTTCGTGAATAACACATCTTTCAATAATTCTAAGGCATTAACTTTCTATGTAGGTGTGGTGGTGGTGTCAAACCACCCCCTGCCTGCAAGCTACAGTGAGGTTGGTGATGAACTAGTCAGGTATTGGGCGGGCCAATCGGCCGCACCCAGCGGCGGATGAGCTCCGCGCACCTGATGGGCCAACCCATAGGTCTCATGTTAAGCGGGTTGTGTGTCTATGTGTGTGCAAGTGAAATGATGTCTTGTTTTATGCGCCATTGACTTTTTAGATGGAACAAGGAGGAATGGACAGAGAGGTTAGTGTTGTTTAGATATTGTTTCAAGAAGGATGATTTGTTGGTGTGGAGTTGTGCGAATGCTCTGTGTGTGCGTCCATCGAGTACTTGTCCTAGCTTGTAAACTATTGGGGGGATTGTCAATGATTGTAATTGCTTTCCCTGAACGCTAGGTATTGCCGACGTGGTGATATGTGTCTGTTTAATTTTTTAAGGTCAAATTGGATGGCCGTTTGGTTGGAGGTGAGGTGTACCTACCCCATGGTGAAGATTGTGGACTTTTGTTGTCTGTGGGGTGGTGGTTAGTGCGTGAGGTGATGGAGTGGATGGTGTTGACATTTTGCTTTGTGTGTAGTGGGAGGTGTTCAGCGATGGGTAAGAGATGTGGTTCGTCGTGCAAGTGCTGTGCGTGTTTGTGTCGTGTGTGCATCTTGTGGCTATCCTGAGCGTTTTGTTATGTGTTGCTTGTATTTTGTCGATGCTTGTTTGTGAGATGATTGGTGACCAGACGGTAAATGGGCAGTCCAAGAGGGGGCGTGTGATGGCCTTATAAGTAGTAAGAAAACGGCGAACACTCGACCGGCGCCCCCCCCTCTGGAACGGCAGAGTGTCGTGGTCGGCCGCCGTGGTGCTTCGGGTCTGAGTCCCCCCCCCTCTGGAACGATAGTGTCGGTCGTGGTGGACTTGGGCGACCGCCAGGATTAGTCTTGAGGCTATAGTGTGTGATGTTTTTCGTGCAATCTGCTGAATGTTGGGTTGTAAAATGGGTTGTTTCGAGTGGAAGGAGTGGTCGGATGAGAAAACGGAGGTCGGATTCGTATTCAGCGTGAAATTCTGCATCGGTAGGTGAGTTTCAAGGCAATCGGTGAGAAAAAATTTTCAACATTTTTCGAAAAACGACAGAGTTAGAATTTGGGACGTTTTGGTGTGTAGCGTCAAAACGAAGCATCGGATGAGAAAACGGAGGTCAGATTCGGATTCAGCGTGAAATTCTGCATCGCTATGGTGAGTTTCAAGTCAATCGGAGAGAATAAATTTTCAGCTGACGTCCCCCCCCCTCTGGACAGCTTGCTTCGATTTTGGCTTCCAGTGGACGGATTTTGTCGTGCGATAGCTCGTTTGAAAGCTAAGAGTGAGACAAATTCAGTGAAAGAATCGGCTTGTTCCTATCTGTCTTCGTTCAAAAGTTAGAGCGGTTACAAGATTTTAGGTCGGAGCTCGCTCACCTGAAAAAATCCTAAGTGTCAGAGTGACTTTGTATGGGTAAAATTTTGAAAATTTTCCAAAGTGTGGAATTTCGACCTGGGACCGTCACCAAAACATTTTTCATCAAATTTTGAAATTTCACTGACGTCCCCCCCTCTGGACAGCTTGCTTCGATTTTGGCTTCCAGTGGACGGATTTTGTCGTGCGATAGCTCGTTTGAAAGCTAAGAGTGAGACAAATTCAGTGAAAGAATCGGCTTGTTCCTATCTGTCTTCGTTCAAAAGTTAGAGGGTTACAAAATTTTAGGTCGGAGCTCGCTTACCTGAAAAAATCCTAAGTGTCAGAGTGACTTTGTATGGGTAAAATTTTGAAAATTTTCCAAAGTGTGGAATTTCGACCTGGGACCGTCACCAAAACATTTTTCATCAAATTTTGAAATTTCACTGACGTCCCCCCCCCCTCTGGACAGCTTGCTTCGATTTTGGCTTCCACTGGACGGATTTTGTCGTGCGATAGCTCGTTTGAAAGCTAAGAGTGAGACAAATTCAGTGAAAGAAACGGCTTGTTCCTATCTGTCTTCGTTCAAAAGTTAGAGCGGTTACAAGATTTTAGGTCGGAGCTCGCTCACCTGAAAAAATCCTAGTTGTCAGAGTGACTTTGTATGGGTAAAATTTTGAAAATTTTCCAAAGTGTGGAATTTCGACCTGGGACCGTCACCAAAACATTTTTCATCAAATTTTGAAATTTCACTGACGCCCACCCCTCTGGACAGCTCGCTTCGATCTTGGCTTCTAGTGGACGGATTTTGTCGTGCAATAGCTCGTTTGAAAGCTAAGAGTGAGACAAATTCAGTGAAAGAAACGTCTTGTTCATATCTGTCTTCGTTCAAAAGTTAGAGCTGTTACAAGATTTTAAGTCGGAGCTCACCTGAAAAAATCCTAAGTGTCAGAGTGGCTTTGTATGGGTAAAATTTTGAAAATTTTCCAAAGTGTGGAATTTCGACCTGGGACCACGTCCACCCAAAACATTTTCATTCAATTTTGAATTTCACTG
>CAJQUW010003359.1:0-65595 GCA_907163375.1 Prostheceraeus crozeri | reverse complement strand
CTAAGAGTCCAGCAATCACGTGATTCTGATGCTGCCAAAAAAATAAAAACTGGGGAATGTTTATGGAAATAGCGCGGGCGACGCGTTTATACTTTACGCGTCGTCTACAGTTGTCCGCGTTGCCGCTTGAAAGTGACTACGACTAGAAATGGAAGAAGAAACCGCCGACATTTTGAATTTATATCTGCTACATAAAAAGTACAAGAAGAGAAGAAGAAGAAGAGCTCACTACATCAAGCCCTCTTGAAATGTTACAAGGGAGCTGACCGGAGAATTCAGCAGCCTTCTTCGAGACATTTATGGAATCTCCAAGATGGTGATGCTCATCACACCGTTATTTCCGAAGGTCTCGCAGACCGCTTCCTGGACTTATGGTAAAGCGCCAATGAGTCCCTTCATCTCCCATGCACCTACCCACCGATATCCTATTGGAGTTCCTGAGCGTTTAGCGCTAACTCTACGAATCTTGGCGACCGGCAGCAGTCAGCAAAGCGTTGCTGAAACCAGAGGCGTCGCGACCGGGGGGGTGTGGGGGACCGTAACACCCCCCCAATATGAAATTATTAAAAGATTCAGGTAAAATGAGTAATTTCAGGTAAACCGCTGGTTTGCCGGCGATTCAGCTCCAATATTCACTGACGTTGTTCTTCAGCCACAAAAACCCCATCGTTCTTGTCCACAAAGACCACATCGTAAGTGGTCGGGAAATTCTCACACCATTCTAGACACCAGAAAGTATATGCTTAGTTGTCTAGTTGATGATATTGGATTTGTCACGCGAAAGCGGGTCAAACATAGCGCCGCTGAAAAACGACCTCTACCCATGATGACTGTACATGCGAGCAGGAGGAACAGTCCGCCTCGCATTTTCTTAAAAATTGGAGCATAAGGCGATGTGAGTTAGCTCTGCAAAATTTAAAATATTAAAGTGCAATAGAAATGTAATTCCAGTACCCTACCTATAATTGTGGCCAGTGAATATTGGCACATAAACACCTAAGCGCTGAAAACGCCTGCAACTCATTCTGCCCTAGCTGTGTAGTGTATATTTACAACCGTTGAAAATCATGTAAGTTCTGGCTATTGCGCTGTCCCTTGAGGAGATGACGTCATCGTTACGGTGGATTTTCATCGAACTTCCTCATACCGAGTCATTCACACGCGCACCGCGGAAAGCACACGGTATGAATAAGGCACACCGTCTTTCTCTGTGCGTAGCAAGTTGTATTGGTTAACAGCGTGTTCAACTTTCTCGATGGAAACCAACCATCGAAAATTTCCTATAACAGTGGAGACTACGGGAATCCAATTGCGCACAAATTAATCTTATACGTCACGATCGGCATTTCATTGGCCCACATTAAAATAACCACCCACTTAAATTATTTTTCATCTATCAGGCGTCATTTCCCGACCAATTAGATGATTAGGTAGGTACCTAGGGTCTTGGATTTGAGCATGATAGCAGTAAGGGGGAAGCTTTCGAACGGAAGGTTTTTTGGGTCAACGCTGCAACCAAAGCCGAAAAACGGTGATCAAAAGGAAGAGGATATATTGATTCATATCAGCACCCACTACAATCGTAAGAAAACCTCGCACTAAAGGAACGCCCTCGAATTATTTTGAAAACAGTTGAACATAAATGGAAAAAGTAGAGATATGCCCATTTGATCCTTGAAAGGGAATCTCCAATGCATGCATTTGGTGCCACCCGCATTTTGGCTAAATAATGCTTCAAATAAGGCTGCGTGGGATACCCTTGTGCTGCGCAGAAATTCATAGTAGGTCCTCGCATGTGAAGATTCCACACAAACATTCCGCAGATGATCATTCTGTAATTTATTGTAATTAGACCTATAATGAATTCACAAAAAACGGGCTTCTGTCAATATTCCACAGAAGTGAAAAAGTTAAACATGTTCCCAAACTTGATTTTATTGATTGTGAAGAGTTCTATTACATTCATAATGAAATAAAATACTGTGTGTGTTGTCATCAAGACCCTGAAAGAATCAAGATAGCATTCTGGATTCCACTCTTTTTGTGGATGGTTTCGCTAACCTTCTAATTATTTCATTCAGCACCTTTCTGCTTCTCGAAATTTATTTGGTTATCTTTATGAACAAAGAAGGTCAGAGTTATTGATGATAAGACAATTAAGCCTTATGAATGAAATCGTGAGGAAAACTAAGGCCTCGCCTGTCAATGTTGCTCATATTCACTTAAAATAATGAACTGAATAGCTCAAAATCAATCTGGTTGAGCGCAAATGTAAAGCCTATCTAACTGGAAATATTCCTTCCCTCCTCAGGGAAGGAAGGAAAAAAAGATGCATCTCCAGTGGCCGGGATGAAGATGAGGCAGTGCGAGGGGAACTTCCCCACTTCCTCCCTCCCCTCAAATCCAACAACTGCAGGTACCTCTTCTGTAGGATATAAACATGAAACATTGTTGGAAGTGGTGTGTGGAGTATGCCGTGATGTGCAATACTCATGGCAAATTTTGGCTCTTAGTTGTAAATCAGGTAAAATTTAGCAAACACCCCCCCCCAATGGATGTTTTCCTTAGCGACGCCACTGGCTGAAAACCTACAGGATTGGCAAAGCAACGTAGGCAAGATTTTGTACGAAACTTGCCAAGCAAATTTTTTTGGTCGGAGCTGAAGGATTTCGTTCGATTTCCTGACACCGAGAAAGTGGACGGAGATTGCCGACGAATTTGAATCATTTTGGAACCCCCCACCTTCCTCTGTGCTTGGGTGCGATAGACGGAAAGCAACGTCCGTCATAAAACAGCGCCGGCCAATTCAGGGCAGTGGACTTCCTTACCAACTATAAACACACCCATTCCATTGTCCTAGATTGGCTGTAGTTGACTGCCCTCTAATTGCTTTAGCTACTATTTCATTGGGATCCTACGGACGCGAGTCGGATGGCGGCATTTTCGCAAGGTCAGACTTTGGACCAACTCCTCGCTGACAACGGACTTGGAATTCCCTCCTCCATCCAACCTCCCAAAAACCAACATCAATTGCTCCTTACGTTTTCGTCGAGTGATGATGCCATTTTCATTGAAGGATAAATCTCATGAAGCCGTATCCCCAGGTGAGTTATTCAAAATTTTGTTATTAATTCTGTGATAATTGACTTTTATTCAGATACGTGTAGATCTTTTCAAAACATGATAAAAATTTGGGTTGGCAAAAATAATGTTTTTTTGTTTTTCCCCCCCCAAACAAATTTCAAAATGTGCTTTAATAATAAATTTGATAAATGTCATATTGTGTGCTTTATTGTTTAATATATACATTATTTGTTTTTTGTATTTTTGGAATCGAGAGTAGCGGTCCAGTACTTAAGGTGAATTGAATAACTATCTTTCCTAGAAGACTTAATGATATTAAAGGAAAAATTCAGATATGCTGAATTTTTATTTTTTCAGTTTCATTTCAAAGCTCACCTCAAAGTAGCTCAAAGCTAAATAAAGGGCAAATGCGAAAGAAATTAAGGAGTAAATTATATTAGAAATAATGATAGAAAATATTACTTCGCGCGAACATTTTCATTATATATATTAATAGTTGCATACATACATGTTATGATATATGTGCATTTTGTCCCAGTAGACCTTCATGTTTTAATATCAATGCACTCTAAGTTTTTAGAATTAGTTAAAATCTAATTTTTTATATATTATTTTATTTATTTATTTAATTTTTATTCTTTTTATTATTTTTTATATATTAAATATATGTTGCAATCGTGGTGTTCTATTTCAGGAACTGGTTCCTCGGCATTCGGGCTCGAGTATTCAACTATCGACTGTATGCAGGGCTAGAAGAATAGCGGAGACTGCCTTCGAATCCTTCGAGCCAGATGGCGCATCCCTGTCTCGCCCCGATTGACTGCAAAACGGAAAATGTGGATCACATTATCAAAGCTACGGATAGCACTGCACAACTACTTGAAATCGCACCGACCGACGTTGAGCTACACTCTCGGAGACAAGGATCTTCGGACCTCCAAGCTTCTCAATCAGAAGGATGGCGATCGATCGTGCAAGGTGACAGTAATTTTCTTACCTTTGTTTCGCGACTTGGCTCCCAACAACAGTGGCATTGTCCTGCAGAGGAATCTCGTGATCAATTCCGTGATTATTTTATGTCACCAAGAGGAAGTGTTTCCTTGGCAGTGGTCGCATGTTACTCGAGGCACCACTCCCACGTCTAGCACCTGATTTAAAATACTTTTTCTTGAAAAATAGCTTTTTTGCCAAAGTTGTTCATACAATATTGAAAAATCATAATCATAATTTTTTGCGCTATTAACTTTGCTCAGTATTTTCTCTGTAATAAGGCAGACTGATGACATTTTTCAATAACTTCTCATCCTATTTCATAATATATTTCACGCTTCAACTTTTACTAATCTACTTGATTATAGCTTGATGACTTTTAATTTGCAATAAACTCACAGGTTGTAGAAAATATTTTCATTTATTTCAACTTATAATGTCAATCATATTAATGTCTTTAACGATTAATGTATTTTACATTCAGTGTAGTCGGGGGTCTTAAATATTATACCAATATATTGTAATACATTTCTCAATTAAATTTATCGTCTAATGATAACATCCTCATGTAACGTATACAATGATCTGCCCTATGTTACATATTCTTTCACGCAATATGTATTTTTACTCCTCATTTATTAATATTTGTTTGAATGATCATATTATAAACAGTCACTATTTTTATTTAATTTTGTGATTAGTGTTGTAGAATTTATCACTATTACCATCATTATGTTTTTTGTATTCGGAAATTTTGCATATAAATTCTGACTATCTAATTCTATGTTTCGAAAGTATATTTCTTAGTACAGGTTATCATGAAAAATCTTTAACCAGTTCGAATGATGAAGTTCAGAAAGCTCAGAGACTCGTAGAACTTCCACCTCATTCTCGTTCTGAGCTGGAGCGCCACTTTTTGCATCCATCGTGAGCACTTTCCTCTTTCGTGCATACTGGTCTCTCAAATACTTCCATTTATCTTTACTATCTTTGACACTCCTTCCCACTGATTCGGCGATAGTTATCCAAGATTGGGCTGCCATCTCTTGATCCTTGTGATCTCTGCTCCCTGTGTTGTATAAATGCTCATATTTCTTCACTTCCTCTATCAATTTATCCTCAAAATCGGCATCTCTCTCAACTTCCTGCATGTTTGCTTGACCTTGCGTAGCGCGTAAAAGTAAGATGCGAGTCAACTGCCGAAATCTACGCGCGTAGATTCTCTTCATGTCCAAATGACCGGGTGAATCACTCTTCATGTGATGACGTCAGAGTATTTTCCTCTCTCTTGGCGCGCGGAAGCCGGCGCGTATGCTACGCGCGTAGAAGTATAAACCGCCCTTAAAAGGTGAAACGCGAAATTGAACGACGCGCGCGCAGCTAGGTGCAGCTGGAGGATACGACGATGCAATCTGTTCACGAGGCGGCCATTTGCTCAATTTATCGACTAGATGTACAATTGTACATGTATGGCAAACTCCTGCGTCATAAAACACATTCCGAAGAGACCGCTTGAGTGCACTAATGCTGGGTAAACGGAAAAAGTTCGTAAGAATCAGTACGAGGGGCTTCGGGAAGTACATAGCAAGACCAAGTTGTTTTATGACAGGAGAATAGCGAATGCCGCGCTTCTCTTTTGATAAACTTTCGACTTGCAAACCAAAGAAATGCTGCTGAAGACTGCTGAAATTCTGCTGGTGTTCACAGACACAGGAGTTCACTCTTTGACGTAGAAGAGCAATCGTAGAGTTGGCTTCATGAAGTATCATCCGGGTTTTGCGCAGTCGCATCAATGTTCGATGATGTTTGAGTCGGTATGAAGCAGGACCACCCTTTCAACCGCTTGATCAATGGCGTACTTGACTGAGCAGGGGATGGTTCATCCATTGAGTCGTCGAAGTCCAGTCGCCTCTTGATATTACTCATGTCACGATTTTTTGGAGGTTTTCGCGTACTTGTTTTCGCGTTTTGGGGTTTATTCATCATCCAAATCTACATTATACGTGAACCAATTCAATTGGTTCTTAAAAACAATGGGATTCAGAGGACTCCCTCGTTTCCAACTAAAGTCAAATAAATATTTGCGTGGGTCTCGATTTCTATTCTCTGGTCGAAGCGAGGCTTGGGGGACACTATTCACTTCCTTGGGTGGATTCGGTTGACTCTCATATATCCGTTTCAACTTTTCACGCTGATTTTTCCATATCTTCTTGGCCATATGCTCCTTATGCAGCGAGATAAATTGACGGACCTTCTCTTCCTCCACGTCACGATGTAGCATCTCACCACAGACACACATAGACAAAGTTGTCGCATGCCTCATTCGTCTTGCTCACGACGGATTCCATCCACACACCTCCTTATGTTTTTTGCAAACATGTTCCCATAAGAAGAATGCTTGGTACATGTTATGACACCAGGGACAGCGTGCCAACTTCACTTTTGACAATCGTACAGATATGAATTCGTACTCTCCGGCTCCACTGGGCGATTCGGGTCCAAGGGTTCGGTGGGCATATACTTGCTCAAATAGGGACAAAAATGTTCATTCCATACATTCTCCACCTCCTGAATCTTCTCATCACAGAACCTGCACCGACCCACACATCGATGTTAATGGTAAGCTACCATATTATAGTCTTGTTTGCAAATCATTCAGCTGAACTCACTCTCCTTGTCGCCCCAATAACCTCTATCCAGTGAGCACTGATGATCGGTAGTCCACACCATTTCCCACAACGATCTCAGCAATTAGACTCCTGTCCCTATCCTCCTTGCGTCCATGACGGATGCATTGTGAAAACAGTCGGAAGCGTTTATTGCAAAACTCGCACTCATAATAGGGATGATGGCGGGGACGGACTGTGGTTCGCCTCTTCTTTGTTGGTGGCTCCATTAAATCGTGGTTCAGAATCATGTATCTTACGTAAAAAATGAACCAAAACCCAATGTCAATCCTGCATACACAAGATTCCTCCAAAATAATGACACTCCAGTTGAGAACGTAAGCTTCTTCTGCAACGAATCAATCAGTTCTTCCACGTCCCAATCGTCACCAATGTTCAAATAGCGATAGACACGTCCAGTGCACTTTTGGGGAACTTCTGCAGATGTTCGAATAATCAACAAGAAGCGTGGTCCATACAGTATTACATTCAAACAACTGAATACGAAGCTCTGCAATAATCTTCTCTAACGACACACTCTTCTCCTTTGTCGGAATAATATACAGTGTATTACAGTCTCGTTCCACAATAAAGTCTTTCGATGAATAAGGTGTATAGGATATCTCCTCCTTGGGATGACGTGTCGCAGCCAGAGGACGTAACGTTGCTGTTGTCGGCATAGGATGAGAATGAATTTCTCTGACAGCGCCTTGACTTATATACCCTGACGGTGACTCGGGAATCACACGTGCTCGGCGGGCCGCGGTGCTCCGATTGGTGCGACACCGTGCTCAACCCCCAAGTGCGCCGATGCGTGCTCTGATGCGTGGGCGTGTGCTCTGATTCCTGTCTTCTTCGCTACCCGATGCGTGGGCGTGTGCTCCGATGAATGGAGCAAGGTCATGTACTTTAGTGCAAATGCGCCGGGAAGGGGCTAGACTCTCCTACTTACAAGATAGAGAAAGAAGTAGGGCCTATTGTCTATTACAATTTTGCCACGTTGCAACTTCCATTGATCACTTTAATAAGGTGGAGCATATCCAAAACTTTATCCTGACGAGCCATGATGAGTCTTATTTCGACGATACAGTTACAGCAACCGCCAGAAACAGGATGAGTAGTCTGCCTCTGCAGGCAACTATTATGCTACGTTTGGTAGGCCCATTTCTAAAAACTGTTAATTAACGCCTAAATAATGGTGTGCCATCTCCTATAAGGATTTAGGTATGAGTATTTAAAAATACCTCCTACCTATTTCAGGCTGTAATGACGAACATTTAATTTTTAGAAAGATAGAGATGATTTTCATGCTTACTTTTGTTTTTGGTGTAAAAATGTCAGCGTATAAAATTGTGTACTTTTCCACTGTTCTGCAATATGCTGTTTCATCAGCGGTTATCCTGTTTAGATGAAAAAGAAGATTTCGAACAGCTTTATTTGCCTCGTCATCCGTTGTAGGAATTGAATCTTTTCGAATACATGTACACCAAGGAAGTGGGATACCCGCACTTACACAGCTCTTGTCTCGAATCATATCACGTAAAAGACTGTGAGCATGAACGTCTTTATTTGGTCCTAGAGAAGGGTCAGGTGCTCCAACTTGTAGCAGATCTTTGAGAAACATGTATAGATCGAAGAATGATGTCAATTGGCCTGTACTGCGGATGAAATTTTCCCACATATGCTGGTAATTATACTTGAACCAATCAGGCAGCATAATTTGAGCAGTGGCTAATCGCCGAGTGATTTCAGACACATCAAATTTATCCGTGTAAGCTTTCGTCGGTAGATGAGGAACTCCCAGAAGGAAAAGTGCAAGATTATTTTCTTTTCCCTCGAAGTAACTTAAAGACGTCAAGAGATTTGCGAGAGATTCATCAATTGCTGAGATCGACTCAGGATTGCCTTCAACTCCGGGATGATGCACCATTACCGCAAATTTCGTCACATTATTGTAATTGAAGAAGTCGCGTGTAAAATCAAATAAATATTCGTGACGATGCTTGCCGTAGATGCAAGGAGTATCACGCTGCATCTGCAAAGTTAAAAACGTATTTTATGATGTCGCAATTATTAATCAAGAGTTTGGATTTTACGTCAGGTGTGTTACAGAGGTATGTTAGATTTTAAAATCCGATAAAACATAGACAAGATGTTTATTTCAATATCTTAATTATGATGTAGAAGCTATTTCGATATTATGGACTTTAACACAGAATTTCTGTAAATACGAATGGTGGTAGTTCATTTCATCGACACGTGGATGATTGTCGCTCAAGAGTATCATGCACCCACAGATAGTTAAAGACATAACGTAACTCAACAATTCATAGACATCAAGCTATGATGCCTTTGAGTTTTATCAGGGACTATAATGTCTTCTGACTCTGGACATAGACATTGATGACATTGATAAAATACCCTGTCGATGAAATAGCTCAAATCCATGATATCTGCATGTCGATCAAGTGAACCACAATCATGCGAATGCATTGCGGAAAAACACATGAAATCGCGATACTTATCGCCATAAATTGGAAATTTATTTCTGAATATTCTAACAATTTGACTTGTTTTTATCAAATAATCAAATCATGCAATTTCCATTTATTAGCGGTAATTGGAAAATTGTCAGAGCCAAATTACTATTTCCATGTTTATCAAGAAGAAAGCTCAAAAACATAGTTGGAATTCAAATCCGAATGGTCAAGCAATCTCTTGAATGTATTCAATACATTCGAATGGTGAGTATTTATTGGAAACTTAAAGAGAAGTAAATGTTTCCATGAGAGCAGCTGTTGTCTGTTGGTGTTGATTCTAATCTTCGTGTTTAAGGATACCCCATAACCAAGTCGGTGGAGCGATGTTAGGGCTACGAGCTGGTCAGTCATAGGAAGATTTCGAGCAACTACAACCGAATTAGTGGAACAAAAACTCGCGAACACGGCGTTACGCCGTCTATAAGAAATTCGCCATGTAGAATAAACACATACAACGTCACATCAATTTCGCAGCGACGAGTGGTTTTAGCAATGAGCGGTAATTTTTTTATCTTTGATGACGTCGATGGCTACCAGGTGAGCCAGTCGATGGTCGCCGACCACCTGGAAGACCTAAGAAGACTTGACAAGCCTGCATCCAAGAAGACCTGGAGTCAGAGCTGGAAAAATTCCACTGGAATTTTTTAATTCCAATTCCCATTCCGTAGTAGAAATTTCAATTCCAATTCCAATTCCATAATAAGATTCAATTCCGATAATTGCATGTCGCGTATAGTGTCTTATGTTAATGTATCTAACGTTTGTTCGTTTCAATCTAAACCATGTGTCCTTATCCTATCCTCGTTGTTCCTGTGTGCCGTTCCTTGCGTCGTTCCTATGTGCGTTCTCATGTTCATAGTTCATATTTCTTGTGTACATGTATATATGTAACCGGTCAGCCTACGACATTTTCGTTTCGTAAACGAGATATTCAATATCTCGTGAAAAAAAGAAAAGAAAGTTAACGGTCAGCAAAGAATCAAACGCTGAGAGAGAGAGAGAGAGAGATGAGATGCGAATAAGTCTATAAATAAACTGACAGATGAAAGAAATTCAGTGTGCGAATAACGTGACTGTTGATGAAAGAAAAAACGACGATAAAAATAGTATCAGGAAATCTGATTAATGGTCCATGTTAAAAAGGAGATTGAAAATTCCGTGATAAGAACGAAATGTGATCGGGTCGAAAGCTAACGAGCAGAGATTAAAGGAAACTCTTTCAATTTTCAAAAGAACGTGATTTTTTCGTCAAGTCTCAAAGATTTGTATAAATTAGAAACGATGAGAAATTGACACAACAACAACACATACGACATCTTTCGTAGCAGTTAGAAGAACTCCGGGTTCTCGCTGTGTAACATAACTACAGAAGTAACAACAACAACAACTGCCAGCGAACAACAACACAGCAGTGTATACGGCAACACATCAGCGAGCGCGATTGAAGATTGACGGTATAAGTGACACCGATATTTATGATATTATTTTGGTATAAGTGAGTCCGATCGAATTGAAATGAATTCAACATTAAGCAGTGAACTGTAAGTGTAAAGTTTTTCTTTCATCGTTGCGTATCGTATCTATATAACCATAGTCTTAAAAATTAATATTGTTAATTTCTGTGATTGGAAGTTGAAAAATAGTTTATGTAATTGTCATTTTAATTGAATCATTAATTATTGGAAGAATTTGTTGACACTGTCTATATTATGATTTGAACTGACAGGGTTTCTGCCCTTTAGTGCACCGTTAATCCAAACCAATTGTTTTTCACGTGTACAACATGCAATTAAGTTAATATCCAATTTTTGTGCTTATCCTATCAAGAACTAAATTCAACAATTGCTTTATTTTGATTAATTATCTTACTTGATAGATAACTAAATAACAGATTGAACACAGATGACTGTCTTTTCATTGTCTGCTTAATCGCTAAAATAACATTGTCCGGGGCTGCAGGCCCATCGAAGTCACAAAAAACACCCTTTATTCAACTATAGAATAAAGCTACCTCTGTCGATCTATACTCTCTTATCTCTGCGTGCAGTTAGCACAACAGCCGAGTACTGTAATTTCAATTTTTGTGCAAATAGATTTATCACAGGTCTATCGAAAAAGTGGAATTGAGGTATATCAAGGTCAATCCTAATTCCAGTAGATTTGAATATCGTCAATTCCAATTCCGACTTATCCAAACTCTGCCTGGAGTCTCTACAGGTGTCGGAAGACGTTGCTCTAGATCGTCCAAAATGGAAACGGGTCATCGCAACTTCGTCCGGCTCTGCAACTAAAAAGAAGAGACTTTAAACAAGAAAGTAAATAAGATGATTGATTCGAAGCAATGCTGTAGTCAGTTGTGAGACCGTGCCAGACAGCGACCTTTTCCCCATGCAGCTTCTTGGTTACCACGGCATAGGGATTTTCCTGACTCCAAATGACTCACTGATGCGTATTAATTAACACTTCCGCCTACAGTGAGTGCGCTTTATCGGTCCATAGAAGATTAATTAGATTGAGATCTTCACGAATGGCGAACTTCAATCATCTATCCAGATCACGGTCTTTTAAATTGTGTAATGTTCGTACTATGGAAGGTATAGACAGTCGAAATATTCCTTCAAAAGCGTTCAGAATGGTTGACCAATACATACACACCTTGACATTTTACATGATTCATTTTGTGTACTTTTTCTAAATCATCTTGGACCAAAGCACTCTTGGTAGACCAGCATTTGAGACGCGTGGTCTACCATTTCGACCAACACATGTATCTCTGCAAGCCTTTGAATAAGTCTGCAAACAGTTGATTCAGAAGAAGCAAAAATATTAAAAATATTTCTCCTTGAAGGTACTTTTATTCTTTCTCTCCCACATTTTCAAGTTTTTCAAACTTATCAGATTTCGTCAAAATTGGTCACATTGTTTTTAGAATAGACTTGATCTGTCACTGAGTGACAGTACAACACGACTGAGAAGTCTTACTTGACCCCTGTGATGAAGGATTAGTTCCTTGGATACTCAGTTAGAATACAAGGTACAGCTGTGATCTTGAACTTCCTGTGATTGTTGACGAGCAGCTGTCTAATTCTGAGGCTGTAAATGTTCTACAAGTCAGATAAGAGGAATTTTACACACTCAACGCTTTTGCGACGGCAGTGAGACTGCCCGTAAGATCAAGAGAAGATCGTTGACGATGCAACACTTCCAGGTGTCAACAACAGAAATGTGGGGGGGGAAGAATAGAAGTACCTCCTTGAATATTGACTTGAGGTTGCAATGCTTGAATTTCCATTCGCATAGTAAAAGCATATGAGGACTACTGTGCATGACAAATACATCTTATCAGTCTTGAAAATGTGAGAGGTGGATAACTTGCAGACGTTAATTAATGTACCTCTACATTTGGCAACAACTCATGGCTGAAAGAGTGCCTTGATGCTGACAAGGTGCATAGGAATTTAGTAGTGCGACTTGTGCAAAGCAATAATTTAGCAAAGGATGCATGGTGTACTTTTTGATAGTTAGCATAAAATTTTGCACACCTGCTTTTCAACAGATAACGAAACATTTTTGAAGCAGTGGCACGTTGGATTTTGCCTATAACGATTCTGGCTGTTATTTTTCTAAATGGCGGCCAAAATACCTAAAATCGATGTTTCCGTTTGTAACTGTCGTGATGAAGTGCAAGTAAGTCGAATAGTATGCTCCCGACGTCATAGATTCATGTTTAGAGAGGCCAGGGTGGTGGCCGAGCCCGGGAATCTCCCTTAATTTCAACGAAATAGGCAATTCGTCGTAATGGGTTTTCGAGATTTTTGTAACTATGTCTAATTAACATAATTTCTTGATTTAGACTTAAGCAAGGACATATGTTTGACATGTACATAATGTACAATCCAGATGACATGTCATTTAGACTTGCCAAATTTGTCCCGTTTCCAGATGACTATGTCAATGATATCTATGGGTAGATGGTTTTCTGTGGTTAAATCGGCGATCATAGTAAGATCACAGAAAAGCAATTCGAATTACCCAGAAAGCTTTCGAATTATAAAGGAAGCCTTGTGGTCGTGCAAAGGAAGTGGTAATAAAGTGAAGTTCTCGGTTGGACAATCTTGGTGTTCGGTTCTGCCTGATACGTAACTTGTCTTGATCATTTTGCTTATTTCTATGCTTTTCTTTTCTGTGAATAATCTGCTGTTCATTGACTTTTACTTATTTCTTTAATTTCAGTAGTGTGTCTTAACTTCTTGATTTTATACAGTTAACGAATTGTTGATGCTTTCTATGAATAGTTGATTGATTTCTTACCACCAAAAAAGCTATCCTCCATCCTTTTCACACAGATCCAGTAAATAATTCGCGTGTTTTCCCAGGTAGATTTTCATCATTATGTTAATAACGTAATTTTTCTTCTCCATCACATAAAGAGTATTTAAATTTGCAATGGCTTTATCAGTATCTCCTGAAGGCTCAACAAAGTCTTCTAAGGAATCCACAAATTCATATCGGGTAGATAAAGACGTCGATAATTGATGATGGAGGTCGTCAATCTTTCCGCCCCTTTCTCTTTCTTTCTTTTCTTTCACGAGTAAGCGTTTTGCTTTTCTTCTCCGTTTTCTTTCCTTATCAAAAAATGTAGGGTCAAAAATAATAGGAAATTTCTCCATTTGTTCAATGATGAAAGTGTTATATTCTTCCTTCTTATCATTGGAAATATATCGTTTTGAAATTTCTTCAAATAACTCCGGAAACGTAGCAATAATGTTTGACTGCTCTTCGATAACTTCTTGTGTCATGACTGATCACACCGCAGCACACGATACAATGACAGACGAGAGAGATAAATGAAAACAGTACAGCTGGCAGATATCTTAACGTCATACGGGTGTGCTGACGCACTGACAAGAATTAAAACAACTTGCCTAACGTACAATTAAAATCTCATTGTTTCACAGAGTAGTAGCAGTGGCAGCTGTTTGTTCTTTCATACATTGTTTCCTTTCAAATGTTTAAGTGGGAGGTCACAGCTCTTTACACTGAAATGCTTTTATTCATAAATGCGAGAAGCAGATGTTCTCTACAATTAAGTGTTCATCTGAGTGCAAAGCAGTAGCAACAGCAGGAATTGTAAGAACGCCAGATGATATAACAATTGTAAAAGTACCTAAACTTATTGTTAAGAATATGCCAATTCCTTCAAATATTATTAGACACATAATTTTAGTTATCTCATATTTTAAAAACGTCCAAACCCATGAATTTAGTCATTTTTAAAAATACTAACTTTTATGATTTTCGATGTCATTGTACGGTCATGATTTTAGCAATGAAAAAATTGTAATTCTCAAATTTTGAGATTTTGAAAAATTTGAAAAATTGGGTATTTTTAAAAACGCCTAAATTTATGAATTTAGGTCTTAAAAAACCTGAAAAAGGGTTCAAATTCATGAATTTATGTCGTTTTTAAAGATTCCAATTTTTTGAATTTTATTGCGGTCCTGGAACGGTCTTCTTCCCATTACTTAAAAAATAAAAAAATGGAAACGTTTTATTGTGTCTTATGTAAAAGAAAGTTGCAAACAAAAAGAAGTTATCAATATCATTTAAAAAGTAAAATGCATTTACAAAATGTAGATCGAGTTGATGAAGGAAATATATCAAAATTAAATAATTATAAAAACTATCTAGAAACATTACCCACTGATAAAAAAGTTAAAAAAATATTTGATGATTATTCACATTCGGAATATAAAAAAGTTTTTAATAGTGAAGATGAACATGTACCAGATGGAAGATATTTATTTAGTGATACTGATGAATATAAGGAAATAGATGAATTTGATGAAGCTGTATCAGATATAAAATATTTATTTGATGAGTCTGTTGAACATAATGAAACCGATGAAACTTTTTATAATCTATTAACAAACTTTTTTTTAAATATTTAAGAAATCTTTCAAATGTTATATGAATGTAGAAGTACTTTATACAAAAAATGGACCTGATGGAAATCCTGAAGAAATAATACAAGGACATTTTACAAATTCACAAGAAATTCATAATGTAAATGATATACAACCCATATTTGAATCGATGATACTTAAATTAGAAAATTGTATAATTGAAGCCCAGTTACGTGAATCTGGTTGGAGATTTGTTAAAATACTATCTAAGAAAATAGTAATTGATAAATATAAAAATAATACTGGCAGTAGTTATGTTCCTTTACCTTTCAGTTCACCACAAATAATCAACATAAAAATGAAGATGATTATTGTTTTCTGTGGAGTGTTATAGCACATTTACATCCTGCAGAATATCACAAAGAAAGACTAAGTCATTATAATAAAGAAGAATATATAAAGGAATTTGATCTCTCTGATGACTTAGATGAATTTCCATATGATTATAATAGGTTAATGAAGTTTCATAAAAAAAATAAAAATTTAATAGAAGTAAATGTTTTTGACTTAAATCTGAAATATGTTTCTATCGGTGATATTAGTCCGTTTTACTCAGATTCAAAAAATTTTTATTTGAATAATAAAAATTTGTCAATCAGAAATAGTATATAATAATAGAGGAAACTACATGCATCATAATATTTTTTACCATGGAAATATAATATGTACTGAAAAATTTGAAATTGTTAAAACATTATCACCAATAAAGATTAATCATAATATTTATAAAGGACGTAATTTTAATTATGATCATGATTCCAATTATTCATCTTTATTGTCAGAATATCATCAAAAATTACAAATTTTAAATAAAATTTTATCAGAATGTAAAACAGATTATTTTCAACTATCAAAAATGTTACTACAAGAATATCACCATAAATATCAAAATAAGATATAAACAATTCAAGAATTAAATGAAGATAATAAAGAATTAAATGAATTTTTTAAAAAATGTCAACAACAATATAGAGAACATTTTAATAATGAAAATAATTATCAGTTGGAAATTTTAAATCAAAATTTACAACAGTATACATTTTATCTTACATTATACATCGATTTAACACATGAAATATATCAAGATAAAATTGAAAAAAAACAAACAAAACAATCAGCACAAGCGAATATATTATATTATCAGGGTCATTTTATATTGTGTAAAGATGTTTCTATGTTTACAAAAACTTCAGTTAATGCTAATTTTCCCTGTCTCCAATATATGACGAGCTTTAGAACTAAAAAAGAAATGAATAGACATTTGGAGAATTGTCAACAAAATGAAGCAGTTGAAAATACTTTTCCTAAAGATGATTATTTAATTTATAATAGACATTATTTCAAAAATAAAGTACCCTTTACTAATTATTGTGATTTCGAAGCATATAATGTTAACATAACACAAAATTCTGGTAATGGTAAATATGAAAAAAGTGCACTTGAACAAAGTAAAGAAAAATATTTATTTGAACGAAAACCATTATGTTGGGGAATGTACATTCACTCAAATTATCCTAATTTATTTAAATCAGAATATTTTCAATACCATGGTGAAGATAGTTCAGAAATGTTTACAAAGAAAGTAGAAGAATTACAAGGTCGCTTTTCACAATTGCTTGAAACAAATATACAAATGCTTCCATTAACGGATGAAGAAAGAAAACATTTTTATAATGAAATAAAATGTTTTTACTGTGGAAAAGAATTTACAAATAATTATAAAACTGGCAGAGGTAGATATCTTGATAAGCGAAGCGGCGGCTCTGCCGACAAAATAAAAGATCATGATCATCTAAATGGATTATATAGAGGTGCAGCACATAATTCTTGTAATCTTAATGCTAATAAATTTAAATATAACTTTGTTCCTTTATATTTCTACAATGGTTCTAAATATGATTTCCATTTAGTAATGAAAGTTTTATTTTCATCTACAAAATTACAACAACAACAAATAAATGTACTATGTAAAGAAGAAGAAGAATATTTTCAATGCAATTTGGTTGTATTAGAATATTAGATGCATTTAGATTTTTTAATCCTTATTCATTAGATGTCATGGGAAAAACTTTGAAACCTGAACAATGTAAAATATTAAATCAATATAATTTAAAACTTTTAAAAGGTATTTTTCCCTACGAATATTTAACTGGAGATTTTAATTCTGCGAATAAAATAATGAAAGAACATCAACTTTCTTCACGTGATAAATTTAAATCAACATTGAAACAATCACAATTATCTGAAGAAGATTATTTAGAAGCTGAAAAAAATTCGAGAGAGCTAAATTGTAGAACAATGTATGATCATACAATGAAATATCTTCAGATAGATGTATTAATCCTTGCGGATCTTTTTGAAAACTTTCATGACATGTGTTTAGAATATTATGAAATAGATCCATGTTATTGTTATTCTACACCAGGTTTAACATGGTTAGCAGGTTTAAAACATACTGGTGTTGAACTGAAACATTATAAAGAAAATGCATATGATAAATTATTATTTTTTGAATCTTGGATTAGAGGTGGTGTTTCATCAGTTTTAGGTAATAGATATGTTAAATGTTATAATAAGAAAGTAAATCCTGATGATTGCTGTTATTTAAAAATTTTAAATCCAGAAGAAAGCGATCAGTTTATTAAAATTGTTTAATCAAAATATAGGACTTATATCAAATGAAGAGAGTCAAGCAGCAGTTGATGAATTCATGAGAGAAAACTATTTGTTATATTATGATTTTAATAGCTTATATTCTTCTTGCATGATACAAGAATTACTAACAGGTGAGATGGAATGGTGTAATATTCTTGATTATCAAAAAACACATGATGGCGTTCATAATTATGGTTATGTATATGAAGTTGATTTAGCATATCCTGATTATATAAAAGATACAACAAAATATTTTCCTTTCTGTCCCGAAAACAAAATTCCCAATATAGAAGATTTTACAGATTATCAAAAATCTTTAATGCCTAAGAAATACAGACCAACAAAAAAACTTATGTTAACACAAAGTAATAAAGGAAAGTATGTTGTTGAAGGAAGAATGCTCGATTGGTATTTAGAACATGGGATGATTCTCACTAAAATACATCGAAAACTATTTTATCAAAAATCTAAATGGTTAAAAAATTATATAGAGTTCAATAGTGAAAAACGTAAAATAGCTAAAAAAAATAAAGATGATTTTGAAACGTATTCTTTAAATTAATGAATAATGCATTTTATGGTAAGACTTTAGAAAATGTGCGTTATAGACAAAATATTGAAATAGTTTATGATAAAGATAGGTTTCAAAATTTAACAAGGAAACCTACATATAAAAGAACTACTAGATTCAGTGATAATCTATGTGCTGTACATTTACGTCGAATCAGCGTAAAACATGATAAGTTTAATTTTATTGGATTCACTATATTAGAATTAGCTAAACTATTGATGTATAGATTTATATATGATTATTTAGCACCTGCTTATGGCGAAAACTATAAATTACACTTTACAGATACCGATTCTGTTTTCTTAGAATTAACAATAACGTATAATTCTTCACTCGATGAAGAAATTAATAAATTAAAAGATATCATTCATCCTTCTGATTTATGTAAAGTAAAAGATGAATTAGAAGGAAATGAACAGTACATAACAGAAGCTATATATTTAAAATCTAAATGTTATTGTTATAACAGAACTAATAATATTAAAACACATAAAACATTAAAAGGAATTTCAAAGGCATCAGTGGCTAGTCAAAATATCATTTCAAGATTATAAGAATGCATTATTTAATAATAAAATAAAAACAGCATGTAATTATAGACTTAATTCAAAGAAACATAAAATGTATTTAAAAGAGGAACATAAATTAGTATTAGATCCATTTGATGATAAAAGAAAAATTTTACGTGATGGAATAACTACTATACCTTTTTAAAATTTATTATTATTATTTAAATCCGTCTAGAAAAAAAAATTTATTATTTAAATCAGTCTAGAAAAAAAAATTATCACTTCACGAAAATATTTTCTATCTGAAACGCATAGTCGGGACGAAGCCTAGTCAGAGAACAATTCTTCGATAACTCTGTCATGAATTTTTTTATCAATATTAATTGTAATGAAGCCATAATCTTTTGACCAAGCATTGTTACACGAATGTTTAAATTCATCTTTATTTCTTACACATAAATCTCTTAACAAATCACTTAAGTTTCTTGCATTTATTTCAAATAGTATAAATATATTTGCATTCTTTCTAATAACACTTCCATCTAATGAATACATACTTTGTGTTAAATAAAAAACACTACAGTTATTATGTATACCTCTTGTAAAATAATTTCTCTGAACTGACTGATTTTTATCATTAACACAATCATCAAAAATTACACAATGTTTCATTGTTTTATCTAGTTTACTAGGATCTTGCATATTACCACTATCATCTATTACTTGTATTTTTATGTGCTTATTTTTATTGGATTCTACTAACTGATTATTTTTTGCTACTTCTTCACACCACGAACTTACTTCTTCTTCATATTCAGATTTTTCATATTCTTTGAATAATGAAGCAATTGCTGTTTTTTTAAGATTATTTTCAAATTCATATTTTAAAAATTTGATAGACGGGTTGTTCTAGTGTTGTTGTATAAATGATAAGATTGTTATAATCTAAAAAATTTGGAGTCGTGAGAATTTTAAATAATAGATATGTTTTTCCACAACCTGATCTTCCACAAATAACTGAAAAAACTTTATTAGATAAATTTGGATGATGATTAAATTTGAGTTTTTTTATTTAATGGGGGTAGGTCACTCATTTTTAATAAAAAAAATTATTTTTATTTTAATTTTATTTTTAAAGAAGAAGAATAATAAGAAGAAGAAAATTAAAATTCTCTAGCTTCGCGTGGGAGTTTATACCTCCCGAACCAAAAGATCTATCATGATCTCTTCACCTCCAAAATTTATTTCTTGTCCTTTCTCATCAGTGATTCTAATGTTAATGTTGTTAATAGTTTTTCTTGTAATAGGGAAATATATTAATGTTTGTGGAATTACATTTAGTCTATAACCAATGGGTACAGTAAAAGCTGGAAAACTGAATATTAAATTTGACAATTTACCATTTATATATCCTCCTTCAATAATGTCACAATGTACAACAATTGAATTTATTTCAGTTATTTTTGGAATCTTCTCACTTAAATGAAAACCTTGACTATAAGTTTGTTTATTAAATCCTAATAGCTTTGACAATGATCTATCATGATTAAAATCAACTTGATGATTTTCGTCTAAAGTAAGAGAAAATTTATTAACTGCCGGTTCAACTGCAAAATTTAGTTGTTTCTTATCTTTAAATGGTATACCTAAATGTCTCTTAATTTCATTTGATATTGATTCAACTTCGTAAGAACCAGGAAGAAAAGTTAGTATTTTCCACGTTTTACCTTTATCAGTAGAATATCTAAATTGATCATTCACATCTTTGATAACGTTTTGAATAGTGTTAAATGTGGAGAAACTAGTTAATGCAATTTGATAATTTTTATTTTGTTCCAAATGTAGAATGGGTTCTAAATTACAAGTGTGTGATGAAGTAGTTGTTATAATTTTTAACGTCGTACTAAATTTTGATGAACCCAAAATCTCTGTTAGATTTTCTAAATGATTATTATTTTTTTCTAGTTCTGCTGATGATAATTCTCTCGAAGACATTTTTTAGTTGAAATTTTAAATAAATATTTTTTTATTAAACATTTTTTTATAAAAATTAAAAACAACATATTTCAGCTATACTTTTATAGTCCTCTTCATTTAGAATCTTCTTTTTTAACAGTCTTTTCAATACAGCATGAATTTCATTGAAACTAGAATTATGTCCTTCTTTTATTGCAGATATTAAAATATTTAATCTATCTAGTAATTCTTGTGGATCATCTGGTAAGAATACAGTTATTTCTGTTTTAAAACCTTTTCCTACTTTAATTCCTGATGAAACTAATCTTTCTAAATCTTTATATCGTCTAAGATCTCTCTCTCTCTCTCTCTCTGACAGACAATAGCTGGTGCTTTTCACTACGTCAATCAACCAGTGGGGAACGACATGGGTAGAACAAAGGAAAGATAAAAATAAATGATCAAAGCAAAATGCGGAGAATCTATGATTAGAAAATATGATGGAACAAAAATTTTTGATGAAATCATTTGTATCATTCTTTAAAAAATATAATGACATCATTTTTCCTCAGAATATAATGATATCATTTTATTATTGTCGATCTTTGGATTTCGTGCTGATTTCGTGTTAGAGGTAGGCGAGTCGGATTTCGTGTCGTGTCGTACTAAGGTAGGGCAGTCGTGTTCGTATTTCGTCTGAACAATTCCGAGTCGTGTTGAAGGTAAATTTCCGACAACTTAAGACGTCTACTCTAGACCACATGCGACGACTATGACAAATTTTATTCGATTTCAAAAATTATCATCTTTTCAGATTTCTTAATATCTGACAAAATCGCCCTTTCATCGAATGTGCTGAAATTCACGCATGAGAGTCTGTGGGAATTGCGAATAATCTGTCATCAAACAGTATCGGGTTATCCCAGGTAAGTTCATGTACTATCCAAATGCACTACTTTTTTCTATCAGTTATTTAAAGGTGCATTTAATCGGAAACACACAGCAGCTAAAAATATATATTTAGCTTGCAATGGTGACAAGATGTGTTTTATTTTTCTTTCACCACTTAACAGTGACAGAAATGATACATAAAGTTTGCGAAACATGTAGAAACATAACATTCTATATTCAAAACTGATCCAATGAATTGCGTTTCCTCAGCATAACTTCATTTACTAATATGGGACGCACATGTTGACTTAGCAACTCAGCTCATGAAAGCCCCTCCTTTACGATCATAAAGTGTCATATGGTAAGATTTCTCAAAACGGGCTTATAAATTTGATAAAATAGCAATTTGAGCCAGTGGATTCTGAATCGCGTAATCTTAACTACTCCTGTGTGTCTAACTCAGCTATACTTGACTTTGTAGATAAACGCTGACATATTAAGATACGGAAAACTGGGAATGATTAACACCTCAGACGTGGCGAATGAGGAAGGAACACATGGCAGACGAGTTGTAGGCAATGAAAATAGCCGAGCGGCTTTCATAAAATTTTCAGATAAAGATAAATAAGAGAAAGGGACCATTCATAAATCACGTGTTGGTATACAGAGTGGAAGCGAAATAGTGAAAGTAAAGCTAAATCATCACGAAACATCATTACAGGGGGCAATTTCTTCTCTATCACGCAATGTACACGCATTGAGTTCAATTCGTTTGAATCCTTGGGAACGCGGCAAAGTTAGCACCCGAACATGAGAAGATATGGTTTAACCATTCACGCGCTCCGCGTACGGAGCGCGGTGCGCCAAGCTTTCAGTGCCCGTACCGGCTCTGGCATTCACAGACCTCCCCACTGGAAATTCCTAGATCCGCCACTGCCTTGAATGGACTATGCAACGGGGTCTGATTGAGACATTGAGGGGGAATCGAGCCGACAAGCGATTGACGCTCGGGGCACTCAGGAATGTCAGAATTTGAATCTCAACAGGCAAACTATCAGTGAACATCATTTAATCAATAATAATATGCTGACTAATCGGTCACATTGTAGAATTATCTTCGAAGACTTAAGTTCTTCCTTTTATGCAGTCACCACGTGATTAATTGGAAAGGGAAGGAGAGAGGCGAAACTTGAGTCTTATACCATCACGTGACTTATGAATGGTCTCTAACACCAAAAAAACAAACACGAGACGTTGCATCACCCAATTAAGCTGCTTCAGAATGCGGTCATGCTTGTGATCTCCAATCTGTACTTATGGGTCATCTCCCCCCACGTTTTCAAATTTGTCTACAATCTGTTGAAATGAATCAATGATCACAAAACTTCAGAGACACGTATTTGAGTATATTTTCTACCCACATGCAGAATTTTATGAAATCGGACAAGTACTTTTTGAATTAGAGACGATGACGTGAAGTGCATCGATGTCTGCAGCTTGATTTGACTTCGTCTGAGCAGAAAGCATTAAGGTCAACAAAGTCATTTCCCGACAACTCGTGAAGTGATAATGACCAGTCCACATTCCTTGCACTAGCATTTTTTGCTTAAGAAAGATGCGGCAAGGTAGTGGTCGTGGGAAGATTTCAAATAGCAATGGATGAGACGGAGACGGAAAGAGAACAATGCACACACGAGTAACAATCCGTCGAACAGACAAAAGTCAGATCAAGCTACTGACGTCGTTACACTTCACGTTATCGTCTATAATTCAAAAAGTACATGTCGGATTTGCATAATTTTTTGCACGTGGGTAGAAAATATACTCAAATACGTGTATCTGAGGTTTTGCGACTGTAGATATATTTTTACGGATTTTAGACAAATTTGAAAACCTGGGGGGAAAGATAACCCATAAGTCCCTTCCAATCTCCATTAATCAGGTTGTGGGATATGGAGGTACCAGCCCCGGTGTCTCTCAGCATGAAAACATAAGGAATATGATAAGAGAGCAATTTTTTGTTGTGGACATTTTAAAACTAGACTACCATGACTGACGTGAAAGACATTTCTTTTTTTTGTTCAGTCGCTCTTGTGAATGCATCTGCTCTTGTAGGATTATTACTGAAATATGGACTGGAGTGGATACTAAAAACATTTTCCTACATTTCAAGCAGGTTACAAAACGTTCGATTTGTATTCCAATGCACAAATTCACTTCCTAAATACTTCAGCACAGAGCTGGAGACCGCCTGAGTTTTCTGGCTAAGGCGGTTTCCAGCTCTGCTTCAGTGTTAAAAAATACTTCTCAGTCTAATAATATCATCACTTAAACAAAATTTAGAAAGATCCTGAAATATGTGAAAAATGAGAATTTTTCTGAAATTTGACTGGATATTTAGCAAAAATATCGACGAAATAGATCGGCACACAGACTAAGACACAAAAAAGTCATTTTCACAACATTTTTCTCATGACAGGTAATACAAGCACGCAGAAGAAGAATATGGATGATATTTTTCTAATTTTTGCAAGAGCGTAAAGCATAAGCACAAAGAATAACGCGCTATATCACGACGTCGATTCTGTTGAAGATCCTCGCCCAAGGATTCTCATGACGACTTATGGCTGATGTTTTATTGCTTACGGTTTATGGCTTATTCTGTTTGCCAGCTCTCAAGCTTTAGTGCTCTGGTACATGCGGAAGTTTACACCGTACACAAGTTCTGGCTACGGAAATAGACGACTTTCGGAAATCGACACCTTGTAGATTTCCGCAGGAATTTTTGTCATTTATTCCCGTAATTCAACCAATCTTTAATAAATAAGGCATAAAATAAGCCTAACATGCATCGGGAAATTCATCTGTGACGTCATATTTAGCTGAAATTCTATATTTATCAAGTTACAAACATGATAAGTGAGGAATGTGTAAAACACGGAAATCTACGATCATCTGGTCATACAAGTTTTTTTCATTGTTAAAATGTGACAATAGAAATTCTTATAATCAAACAAATTCTATTCATCATCTGAATTTTCGAATGTTTTTCTTCGCTTCTCAGTTAGCAATTATATAGAAAAAACAAATAATACAGAAAATTTGTTACATGTTGATACAAAATTGATGTCAGTGAAAATAAAGATATTCTTGTTTTTTAATTCGTTAACAAACTTGCATTTATCGTAAGCAAGAATGAATGATAATGATTTTTTGCTATTTATTATTGGTACGGAATGATTTTTATTTACGGATTGTCTCTATTATGGGCTGGTGGTATTAGCCTACTAAGAATCGTAGCTTTAATTTGAATATTGATAATTAAAATAAGTGCTCCAGTATAACTGCAACGATATGTATGTGACCACTTTTTGTGTCGTATTACGTATAGTTGTGTTGAATTCTGGGAATACTGGAACTAATTGCAAAATCTTCTAACATCGAAATGTTGATTTCCGAGAAATCTAATTTCTGCTGGGTGTCGATTTCCACGAGTACAAGAACATGGGCTCAACTTTGAAACTCTAATGGTAGTGATGAAAAAATGGGATTGATGACATTATGATAGGCTACACATTGGGGTTATTAAAAATGCGGTAACAAAAGATGCGAATGCTGCCAATGTTTGATTGAAAGTAAAATATTTAAATATCACACAGACAAAGAGTTCACAATTAGAGCCAACAAGACTTGCTCGTCTAAAGACCTTATATACGTGATAAAGTGCCGTGGATGTGAACAACTTTATGTTGGGTAGACTGGTGACTATTTTCGCTTTAGGATCAGAGTACATCACCAACAAGTTCGGTGCAAGAGCTACCAAAATCTTATTGTCAGCGAATATATATCGATATGTGTGAAAGATCATAGGCCTCCATTTTACGCTATGCCACTTATCAAATTACTAAGTAATAGTAGTAGGTTAGAGGAAAAGGAAAAGCGATGCATTAAAATCTTAAAACCATCATTGAATAAGATCATTGACAAGTGAGCTATGTTATTATCTAATTATATTGCTGATTTCCATTCCTATTGTTTACGAGATTCGATGCAATGATTTTGAAATTTATGTTGTGTAGTATATACTATGAATAAATTCATTTGCACAAGCCTGACTGACAGGTACAGATTTATTGTTCATGTACGTGTTTTTGGATATTTCGCAAACTCAACTATACTGAGTGACGCAGACCTCACTCACAGCGATTGCCTGACGACTTGTAAGTGAATCATAGTATTGAATTATCACACTAATATTGCACTTTTTTGATATTATCATGCATTCTTAATTTTGATAATTCATGTTTCTAAAAAATTGTTAAGAATAGTCATTTCCTTATTGTGTTTTCTACAATTGATACGAGTTACTTATTGACAGACCTTTATATCCCAAATCATAACGAAGAGAATTAACGCGCGTATGCTATCCATTCATTTATGTGAGACCCAGTTTTTTAGTCGCAAATCAGTGGTGGGATTACGGAGCGTTTTTCTTCTATTCGGTCATAGATTGTGGTTCACCATATTCGTTAGTGGGGTGTAACGGTAAACTCAAAGCCATATTCCTTTCTGTCAATTCGTTTTGTGTTTGCTACTGTCACACACTACTTTGTACTATATATTACTCTAATAAGATTAGAACATTTTGAAATGAAGAAAGTTTGCAATAGCAATTTCAGTAAAAATACGACGAGCAGCCCTCCAACGACCATACTTTCGTCCAAGCAACAGACTCCTCTCGCTCTGACTCCACTAGCTCCATACGTCACTTCGGTCCAGGCAACAGACGTCGCTTCGCTCTGTCTCCACGATTTCCGCAATTCCAGTATTTTTGTTCAATGAGCGACTTCTGTAGATTTCAGCTGGGAAGCACCCATCACCCGAAGAAACAAACGAAGACACTATTAGAAGAAGAAACACAGCGAAAAGAAAAAACCAACATTAAAGGAGTAGAGCAGAAATTCGGGAAAAAAGTACTCGTACATTTCCGAGAAATCCAACGAAATGTCAAAAAATTCAACATTTCAAAGGATATTACCAGCTTTCCAACCAGCGAGGCAGAGCGTCTAAGAAGAAGACAAAAAACATAAAAACTCAGAATTTGAGTTTCCATGTTCCAAAAAAAGATCAATGTGGATTATGTTCATCGGCAAGAGAATCCGAAGACATTGATTCAGTCGTGAAACAAGAATATGAAATTCACATCAAGCAAAAGGAAGTGATACGGGCGGATAAAGAAGCTAGCAAGAAAAAAGCGGCTGATGACGATACACATGTAGCGATGGCATTCGATCTGGAGCAAGTGATATTTTTGCCTAAATCAAATCGTCCGAGATATTTCATAAAAGAAGATTGAGCAACTATAATTTCACATTGTACAATTTCCATTCAAAAGACGCATGGGCCTTCGTATGGCACGAGTGCATCGCTGGGAGAGGATCCAACGAAATTTCCTCTTGCTTATATCAGCACCTGGTGAAGCTAGACGAGCAGGAGGTGGAGACAGTTAATATGTACTGCGATGGCTGCTCCGGTCAGAACAAAACTTCGATTCTGCCAACCATGATGATGTTTGCAATCGACCACTCTGCTCATTTGCAGAGCATTCGCCTCAACATCATGGTTCCTCACCATAGCCAGAATGAAAACGATTCCGTGCATTCATGCATAGAAAGAGCCATGAAACGATCCGGGGATCTCTTTGTACCAGCACAGCTGACACCTGTCATACGATGTTCTAGAAGAAAGGAGCTGAATGTCGTCGAAATTTCTACGGAAATGATATTGGATTGTCTAAGGAAATTGGCGTTCTTCGTGTTCGCAAGAGCGAACAAGGCCAGC
Source organism: Prostheceraeus crozeri (assembly GCA_907163375.1). NCBI lineage: Eukaryota > Metazoa > Platyhelminthes > Polycladida > Euryleptidae > Prostheceraeus > Prostheceraeus crozeri. The sequence goes on along the minus strand of CAJQUW010003359.1, from coordinate 37,926 downwards.
AATGACTCAGGTTGAGGTTAGAAGAGGAGAACGTCATAAGCTGTTTTTCAAAACATCTCATTTGGATTCCGATGATTAGCCATCGGACTATCAGGAATTTTATGCGCGTTTGTAATAACATATTCTGTCAGACTAATACTTGTTACGGTGTATCAGAAAATGTTTCTATTAGTTTCGTTTCGATGACAGATTCTGTAAAAATGGATTTATAATAAAGTAAAAAACTTAAACGCGAGGTGAAGCCGGTTTGGGCTAAATTATTTGTTTTTCTTTGCAATTTCTGACGGATTATATTTTCACTTATATATGTATATATAATACAGCACAACACTCGAGGAACTATAATTTTGCAATCCAAGTCGGTCCTTTGAAAAATCGTATGCTTGCTTGAGTTTCAAAATTTTATCACTGAACTAACATAACTTCGACCAATGGTTGCATTCCATGGCATATGCTGACCGGCTCTCCACAATTAACAATTTGATAATTAATAAAGTGTGAAGTTCGAAAGGTTTAGTTGCATAATTATGTCTTATATGAAATATTACCTTATTTAGCTATGAGAATTTCATTCATTCATTTGATATGCTATTTTCAGTTCCAAAACAACTTTTTACTATGAAATATTATCATACAAAGTGCCTCTTCATCCGATTCTGTGCTCATCTCATCTTTTCATATAGTTGTTCATCGCACTACATCATTGTAAGTATTCATTTTATCATTTCATCCATATCATGTTACGTGTTCCAACTTGGAAATAAACATTTCTGACTTCCATAATATAACCTAGACCATTGGAAGGGTTGCTCAACTATCAACTTAAATGACAGTGATGATACTCTCGGTGCTCTTCCAAAACTATGACGATTATGGGCCGGAACCGAAACCTTGTTTTTGCCGAAAATTCGGAAAACTGAAACCGAATATTCTGCTGTGTACTGATAGGCCTAATACTGTTTTGTTACTTAAGGATATTCCATTACTTTATCGTAACGCAAATATAATTTGTCGAACTGTGCATGTTCAGTGCGAAGTTACCTATGCAATAAAATATATCTTAGTTGCACACAACGTTAATTGTCTCATTTATGTTTAATAGGCTGCTCCTTCTCTTTTCAGGAGAAGCCTACACGGAAAGCGAAGGCTGTGGCCTTAAAGAACTTGTAAGTAACATAATTACTATCGACACATCTTAAAGGCAAATTCATAGTCGATGCTTTACATCAAACTTGCTGCTGTATAATCTCTCTCTTAGGAGGGGCGGAACACTTCTCGCCAAGACAAAATAAACAAACCGTTCCCTGCATTCTTTTCCGTTTTACATTTAACCTTCCTTGTTGTATAGTAGTTATTTGGAAGGCAATTTTAGGTTTCTTCTTTTAAGTGTTAAGTGATTTATAAATTAATTAAAAATGACCGAATTCGATTCGAAATTATCTGAAGACGTTCAAAGATACACACATCTGAGCGACTTATCCTTGAAATAACATAAAGAGCGAGTCCGAACGATTATTCTTGAGAGAATGTAGCTACAAGACTACAAGGGTTGCCAGTGTTGGAGAATGCCTCATTTTGCGAACTGTTTGCTTTTTCTCAGGTTCAAAATGATGCCAGGAAAAGTGAAGTACCAAGCGTTTGTGGAAACGGAAACGCATGTATCTCTGACGTAATGTAGTTTTAGAGTATAGATTCATATATTTCCTGTTCTATTTTGATGAATATACATACATGTAGATATACACCTCAGGATGTCAATGTAAATATTCAATTATATATCCAGTCAATATCACGGTATTGCTTTAATTTTCGTAGAAGTTATGTAAGCGAATGGACGCTTCTTTATCATATTGAACTGCAGCGATTGATAAAACTCGATGACATACTTTTACAATATCAAAACAAATCATGCATGCACAGCAGTTTTCTATTGCATTTTTAGCATATTTACATCTAGTGAAAAGGGTTAATTCCATGCCTCCGAGCATCCATTAGGTCCCGAACACGGACCAGTCGATATGGTCTACGCCTTACGATTCGGTACGGCCTATACACTATTAATATTCGCCGTGGGATGAGTAATCCTGAAAAGAAGAGAAAATGACAGGGAATGATCTCAAGAACATTTTGACATTATCAATGTAGTAGGCCCATATCTACTTGTAATCGTTGCAGAACCTATAATTCTATAAACTAATAATAAATTTTCTTTACCCTATTTCTTTGAACGATGGATCGACCAACCACTATGTAGATAATGACAATATAGGCCTAAATACACGATTAATGAAATACATAAAGCATTGGAGTATAACTAATCTGAAGATAATTTTTATATTACTTGCTCAACGTTAATCAGACGATCAATAAAACAAGAATACTTTTATATGATGAGCTCAGGCCCATATCCTATAGCACGCGGCCTCACGCGTAGATGGCGGCATCGTTAAAAAACAGTCAATATGCGTTACTCGCGCAAAACAAGAATTGCGCTGTCATTTTCCCGATCTACATCTACCAATTCTGAATTATGCAGTCATCCTCCTGCAAGCGACCTTCTTTACTCAAGAGAAATCGATGAGACAGCTGACGGTATGAGACAGGTATCAGACAGCGCTTCCTGTCATCTTATTGGATGGTGAGTGACAGCTTGATTTCACTTCGGTTAAGGTTTACGAAACATACCGAACACATCGTGTTTTCTTTTACCTGGGTCGGCGCTCAGCAGTAATTTAATCTTCTATGGGGTGGGGGTGAGCTTGGCGTCAGGAGTCAGTTTTCTTGGTGTTGACAGGACATGGAGACGGATGAACACAAGTGAGTGCTAATGCCAAGTATATGAAACAGCCATTGGTAACGTGTGTGAAGTTGGCGCAACCACTCAGCGCAACCATTTTTGTTTTTACTGTGCCACTCCCAAAAATCTCATAAACCACACAATTCGAGGTCGCTGATTATGTGCCACTACTCGGTTTCACGAAATTCAGCCTCCTTTGGCCAGAAAACGCAACTAAAATTTCAAATTGGTTGCGCTGTGAAGTTGGCGCAACCAATTTTTCTGACTTTCATAAATTTAGCGCATCAAGCAACAAAACCCATAATAAACGATGAAATATCCATGCCTAACTATGTGCCACGCAAAAAATTAATAAAAATAATCGATCTTCATAGCAAAAATCAAGTTTAAAAATTATATTTCACCGAAGGGTGAAGTTGGCGCAACCAAACTTCAAATCAAAATTTCTCAGCACTCAAGCAGTTATGTTTCACATAAATAGCACCAGCAGATGTGCCAGGACAACATTCATCAGAATCAATCAAACAAAAGCAGTCTTTCACCCGCTCTAAAAGAAAGCATTAAAATTCAAATCACATGACAAAGCTTATAATAAAATATTCCACAACCCGCGCAACCATTTTTCATTTCGAGTGTGCCACTCCTGAAATGCATGTTTCTAGCACAATTTGGGGTCGCTGATTATGTGCCACGCATTAGTTTTACTAAATTCGGCCTCCTTCACTCGGAAAACTCAATTCAAAGTTCAACTACATCACACAATAATTCCAGCGCAACCACTTTTCAAGTTGAAATTACTCTGCTCAAACGCCGTTTCACATCAAATAAATAGCACCATCGGGTGTGCCAGGTCAATATTCATCAGAATCGACCAAACACTCGTACCTATTCACTCGCTAAATCAGAAAATGTCATCCTTCAAAAACACATGATTTCCTACCATGTATAGGCCTAAAGACATGAGCTGAATCAATTCGAGTCAGCGCAACCATTTTTCATTTCGAGTGTGCCACTCCTGAAATGCATGTTTCTAGCACCAATTTGGGGTCGCTGATTATGTGCCACGCATCAGTTTTACTAAATTCGGCCTCCTTCACTCGGAAAACTCAATTCAAAGTTCAACTACATCACACAATAATTCCAGCGCAACCACTTTTCAAGTTGAAATTACTCTGCTCAAACGCCGTTTCACATCAAATAAATAGCACCATCGGGTGTGACAGGTCAATATTCATCAGAATCGACTAAACATTCGTACCTATTCACTCGTTAAATCAGAAAATATCATCCTTCAAAAACGCATGATTAACTACCATGTATAGCCCTAGACATGAGCTGAATCAATTCGAGTCAGCGCAACCATTTTTCATTTCGAGTGTGCCACTCCTGAAATGCATGTTTCTAGCACAATTTGGGGTCGCTGATTATGTGCCACGCATCAGTTTTACTAAATTCGGCCTCCTTCACTCGGAAAACTCAATTCAAAGTTCAACTACATCACACAATAATTCCAGCGCAACCACTTTTCAAGTTGAAATTACTCTGCTCAAACGCCGTTTCACATCAAATAAATAGCACCATCGGGTGTGCCAGGTCAATATTCATCAGAATCGACCAAACACTCGTACCTATTCACTCGCTAAATCAGAAAATATCATCCTTCAAAAACACATGATTTCCTACCATGTAGGGGAGGGTGAGGAGAGTTGGCCACTGTGGAGACTTGGCCACAGTCGAGATCTCAGAAAGTAATCGTCGGAGAGATAATCCATTTAGCGTTTCATTATCACCCAACATGCCTTGCTCGACGACGGTAATTGGATACTGCTGTCGATTAATGGCCTTGTCTACACAGCGTTAAGTTAATTTCAGGTCGGTTTTTGTAATTTTCCCATCATACTACGAAAGTCACGCTGTCGGGTGCACGCGGTCGGAATACTCACAACTCGTAAGTGTTCATTAACTTGTCAATGGCTATCGATATCCAAACAAAGAAATTCCTCAACTTAAAGGTAGACCAACATAATATTAAGAATTTAATGCTGAGCTATGTGGAGAGTTGGCCACCTAAATGGCCGAGTCTCCCCATGACGATCTGATGGTGGCCAACTCTCCTCAATTATTTTTCTGATGCATGAGCATGCGTTTAACAAGAGGAACATAGATGAATTCTTCGACAAGCTGGAAGAAGTTATCCAGGCATCCCAACTCCGAGGCAAACAGATCTACAATCTTGACGAAAGCGGATTGACAACTGTCCAGAAGATGCCAAATGTCATTGGAAATCGGAGAGTGAAGCAGGTGGGGCAGATAGCGAGCCGAGAGCGCGGAGAACTGGTGACCGTCTGCTGAAAAGTTTCGGCCATTGGAGAAACTGTTCCTCCTGTCTTAGTCTTTCCGCGAAAGAGGTTTCACGATCCAATGATGGCCAATGCTCCGGTGGGAAGCATCGGTTTGGTAACTGGCAATGGCTGTATGAATTCCGACACTTTCGTGAAAGTTCTGAAGCGCTTCAAAGCTCATGCTAGGCCGACCCCGACTTATCCCGTTGCTGATAATGGACAACCACGAGAGCCATCTGTCTCACTTCCTGCCCTCTCATTTGCAAAGGAAAGCAATATTCACATCCTTACTTTGGTGCCGCGTACTAGTCACAGGATGCAGCCGCTTGACAAGAGTGTGTTTGGCCCCATGAAGAAATTCTACAACGCAGCAGCAACTTCGTGGATGATGCAGAATCCTGGACGTTGTATCACGATGTACAATGTATCACAATTTGTACGAGAGGCTGTACTGAAAGGTTCAACTCCTGCAAACATTCAATCAGGATTCAAGGCAACTGGAATTTGGCCATTCAACAGACACATATTCGATGAAGAGGATTTCGCACCGACATCAGTTTTTACTGATCCACAAACCTCCAATTCCTCCGAGCCTCCTCTGACGTCATCAGCTGCTCCACATACCTCCAGTTCCTCCGAGCCTCCTCTGACGTCATCTGTTGCTCCACAGACCTCCAATTCCTCCGAGCCTCCTCTGACGTCATCAGCTGCTCCACATACCTCCAGTTCCTCCGAGCCTCCTCTGACGTCATCTGTTGCTCCACAGACCTCCAATTCCTCCTCATCGGCTGCTCCACATACCTCCAGTCCTCTGACGTCATCTGTTGCTCCACAGACCTCCAATTCCTCCGAGCCTCCTCTGATGTCATTAGCTGCTCCACAGACCTCCAGTTCCTCCGAGCCTCCTTTGATGTCATCAGCTGCTCTACAGACCTCCACATCCTCTGATGACTTTGTGTCACCATCAGTTTTCAAAGGATATCCGAAGGTAAGCGCTTGAACATTAGGACAGTAGGTAGAATTGTAAAATATAAATTACCTGGGTAAGCAAAATATTTTTACGTGTGGTGCTGTAGTTTTGCACATTAATAGTAAGCAAAACTCCACTTCTGGACCGCGCAAGATGGCCGCCATCGCTGAGTCCCCCCCCCTCTGGCACGGCAGAGTGTCGTGGTCGGCCGCCGCGGTGCTTCGTGTCTGAGTCCCCCCCCCTCTGGAACGACAGAGGTTGTGGTCTGTCGTGGTGTGCCGGCCAGGTGGGTCCACGTTCACAACATGTTCGCTGATGTCCCCCCCCTCTGGAACGACAGAGGTTGTGGTCTGTCGTGGTGTGCCGGCCAGGTGGGTTCACGTTCACAACATGTTCGCTGACTCCCCCCCCTCTGCAACGACAGAGTGTGAGACTCGGGTGAGTTGGTCCGACCGCCTGGTTGACGTGGGCGACCGCCGGGATTAGTCTTGAGGCTATAGTGTGTGATGTTTTTCGTGCAATCTGCTGAATGTTGGGTTGTAAAATGGGTTGTTTCGAGTGGAAGGAGTGGTCGGATGAGAAAACGGAGGTCAGATTCGGATTCAGCGTGAAATTCTGCATCGGTAGGGTGAGTTTCAAGTCAATCGGAGAGAAAAAATTTTCGGCTGACGTCCCCCCCCCTGGACAGCTTGCTTCGATTTTGGCTTCCAGTGGACGGATTTTGTCGTGCGATAGCTCGTTTGAAAGCTAAGAGTGAGACAAATTCAGTGAAAGAATCGGCTTGTTCCTATCTGTCTTCGTTTAGATGTGAGACGCCATTTAAGATTTTGGGACATTGGCGAAAAACGACAGAGTTAGAATTTGGGACGTTTTTGGCTGTAGCTTCAAAACGAAGCATCGGATTGGAAAACAGAGGCCAGATTTGGAATCAGCTTGATGTTATTGTCCAATGAGGATCATCATCCAATGAGAATCAAGCATTTCTTTATAAATAGCGAGCCTTCCACAGTGAGAATCATTCCATCGTTGAATCACACGAGTGACGGACGCACATTTTCTCTCTCCCTAGTTCCCTGTTCTATTATCCAACTAAAATGGTAAGTCGCTACTTCCCTCCCTCTCCTCCCTTGAACGTAAGCTTAATACAATCTTTTTTCATTTTCAGGCATCTACTCCATCTGCTGCACTAGTAGGACAAAATGGCGGTCAAACGTTACAAGGTTCGCTACGGTCAGATCATCTACAACTGAGGCCAGTGGAAGAAACAACCAAGGTACATAATCCTACACCGCTACAGCGTAAATTTAAACAAACCTTGCGTTATGGCGATCATAGCGTAGTACTCCAAACGGGAATGCTCCCTTCCACGGATGTCAAGATAATGCACAATCAGTATGGGGACTACATACTGATCCCCGTGAGTCCGTACATTCGCCACCAACTTGATATTATTGAGGAGTACGTGACATTAAATATGGACATTCCTACTCCTCTTGCTCAATAGTGGAAGGCGAGAGATGACAAGGATACTCCCTCTAGAAAGATTTGGGATGGTAATCACATTTGCCTACCGGTATCACATTGGTGTACTTACTATAAGAAGGATGGAGATCATTCAATACCCATCAGATGTGATGAGCTCGGAGAAGGTACTTGGGATATCCTTTTCAAAGTGAATGGGCTATATTATGGTCGACACAAGGATAATAAAATAGCCTCTCTCTCCATGCATATGGAATCCATCCTATATATTCCGAAACCACCCAACGTGGACGACATAATTGATCAAATCCTTAACAGCAGTGGTACGAAGCGCAAGTCGGAGAAGAATGCTACATCAAAACGCAAATCAAAGAAGGAGAATTGCTAGTCCTTTCCTAACTCTACCCTATGACAATTCGCTTATGTGCTTTGAGTGTCGTAGACGTGGTCTTATTAGATACATTTTACTTCTTCGTTGCCATCATATCATTTGTGTATTTTGTCGTGAAAAGCATCGATGTAATTCTTCATTTTGTAATATGTTATAGAACGTTTCCTTAGATGTGTAAATTTCCGTTTTAGGCTTCTATCATCATTTTTATGGATTGTGAGGGTGAACCTGTACAGGAGCTCAGTGCTATTGCTATGAACAATTGGACATATCAGATTGTTAGTGTCTATCATCAACATGCCAACTGCGATCCCAATGTTGATCAATGGGCGAGAAAACACATTCATGGACTTAATCTGAAATATTTGCAAGACTATGGCTTTTCTTGTGAAAGTGCTCTTCTTATTGACTTTAAACGATGGTTAGCTGCTTTCAATGTTATACGCATCTTTTGTAATAATCCTGGTAAGGAGAGGAAAGTATTTCCCAATCTAATCATTGATGATATTTTGCTCCCGCCTTGGGATAGTAGAGTGAATCAACATTATCATGAAGTCACGAAACGTTTTAAGGATTTGTGTGTTCCTATTTTGTGTGTTCGTTGTAGTAGCTACGTTCATAACCAATGCTTCTTTCCTCCTTACCTCAACACTGCCAAAGTCCTGTATGGTTATCATTGCTCGCTGTATGATAGTTATCAGCTGTATCTATTTTATCTCTTTCAAACCATTGATTTATAATGCATGCTTGATACCGTTATTCAATAAATGTTACTATGAGAAGAGTTGTTGTTTTCATGCAATGGATGGGTTAGATAAAGGGCGATCATGTCTTTCTCAAACGACTGCGGAACATTACGTTTTCATAGGCAAAGTTTAAAAGGAGCTGTTCAAGATTATGTGATAAAATTTCATAAAGATGAGACCGACATCGAAGCAGTGGTCGATGATGCTAGCACTCTTTTTCTAGAATTAATGAATACATTCTCTGATAGCATTATCATGGCGCGATTAGTTGCGAAAATTAAGTTTAGTCATTTTGGAAAGCAAGAGGTGGAAAGTCGATCTTTCCATTTTGCTTCTTACTCAATGGATACATAATAGAGGAGTGAGTGGAAGAGAGGAGACAGTGAGACTGAACAGTGCATATAGAGAATTAGGATAACTAGTAAAATTATATATGATTAGATAAGAATGTTATATTAAATTGGAGTGGTACTGGATCCGAAAAATATAAGATTGTAAGGAATAGAGAGAAAGTGAAGTATTATAGTAAATAAGAAAAGGAAATAAAGGAAGATTAGTATAATAATAATTAAAAAAAGAAAGTGTAACCCAAGTTGATAAGGTAAGTGAGGAGTGAAGAGTATAGGTTTTAAGTGGCTGTGCCAATAAAGCTAGAGGAAGAAGGAAGTGGATATTGATTTAGAGTTGAAGAGTGAATCAGAGGGCAGTAAGTGAATAGAAGAGAAGTGCGATAAAGTTGCGCGAGTTAGTGGCAAGACTTGGCTAAGAGTAGAATGGAAGAGAAAAATCAGTGATTAAAAACAGGTTGTAGAATAAGGAGCCTAAGAGTGTAAGTTAAAGTAAGTAAGATGTAGTTGGAGTTGGTACAGTGTTGACTTAAGATAAAGAAAGTATAAGGAAGGAGTGAATAGTAGTAGTGGTAAGTTAACCAGGTTTTTCGGAGTGGTAGTTGAAGTGAGTAGAGTGGTAGACGGCAACGGTATAGTGCAGTGGATAGTAAGTGGATGACTTAGTTGAGTGATAGCGAGTGGAAGTGGGTTTAGTGAAAGTAAAAGGGAGTGTTTTTAGAAATAAGGTAAGTGAGGAGAAGGTAGTGGTGAGTAGAGAGTGGTAGAGTGAGTGTGTGGTTGCTGTTGTTGTGGTACTGAGTAGCAGATAAAGAGGAGAGAATAAGTGGGTGATAACAGGGTTAGAGTGAGGTAGAAGGGAGTAGAAGGGAAACAAAGTGTGAGTGAATAAAGAATTATTAGAGTAGTGTACGAATAGAAGTGGAAAGTGTTTAGTAAGATGAAGTGTGATGAGGAAGGTGAAAGGATAAAATATGATCGTATAGAAAATTAGTGGAAGAGTGTAAGAAGAGTCGAGTCAGTAGTGAGAGATATAGCCGATGTGGAGTTGTTTTATAGGAGAAAATTAGTGGTAGATAATGAAGTGAGTGGTAAGAGCGTAGAGAAGATAGAAGAGTCGTGGTAAGCGAATAGTGAGTAATTAGTAAATAGAAATAGTATAAGTGCACAAGTGAGTGAGTGGAGAAACAGATTAGGATAAAAGTGGTAAAAGTGGTAAGTGGTGAAGTGAGTAGAGAGAGTGTAGAGTTAGAGTAATAGAATTAGTGGTAGATCACCCCCAAGAATTTTTTAAAAGACATATGATAAAAATTGCTGAACGTTCTTAACGCATTTAACCATCATGGTAGCAGTCTAGTGATTGAAGCGATTTCAGATATTCACATTCAACTTTCCATAAAGAAAAATTGAAAATGCAGTGGTACTTGATTGTAGCACAACTGGTTTTCGAGCTATGTCTGCTCACTCTCGAAGTATATTCCTTCTGTACATGCGTCTATTATTTAGAAAAGGCTAGCAAATTCATATCTTCAAAAAGACTTGCTATAGACATCATAAACGGTGAAACTATGTGTTGCGATGTATGTAAGCGAAAGGATGGAAATGAAAAGCGCATCTTCAAGAGATGTAAGCATGCTTTTTGTCAACGCTGTTTCATACGTAATTGCATTCAACTTTGCCAATGTAACCACTGTGATATTGCTCATTTCGAGTGTCACTTATGTCGCAATAGTTAGTACCTATGCAAATGTGGTAAAGATAGGTTTTAGCAAAGACTAACAGGAAAATGGCGAAACGTAAAATGACGAAACGTAAAAGTCAAAAGTTTTCTTCAGCCATTCAAGCTCTCCGACGAATGAAAGCAAATCAGCGATACAATGCTATACGACATGCTAACGATAAATTCATTTGTGAAATTATTTCTCATGTGAGGAAGTTGAGGACGAAGAAATTAGCGCCAAAACAACGAAAGTTACTTAAGCGATATGCTACGAAATTGCGTTTCATCTCCAATCCTAAAGTCACCCTTCAAAGAAAGAGGAAAACTCTAACACAAAAGGGCGGTTTCCTTTCAGCAATACTTCCAATGATAGCTCCTGCCGTGGGCAACCTATTGGGAAATATCTTTGCTCTAAGCGTTAATTATGCAAATGTTGAATCTCAAAGTAATAAAATGGATTTCAGACTTCAATGTGATAAAGTTCTGACTGTATCAGGTCCATCTCATGCAGGTAAAACTGTTTTCACGCTGAATTTATTGGATAAAAGAAGGGAGTTGTTTAAGGAACCTATCAATCGAGTGATTTGGTGTTATGGTATTTATCAACCGTCGCTGTTTCAGGAATTGCAAAGTCGCAACTTTATTCGACATGAAGGAATTATTCCAGTGGATAAACTTCAGTCTAATGATGTTGTTGTATTGGATGATTTATTAAAAGAAAGTAAGAATTCAAAAGATGTTACAGATATGTTCACTCGCGCAGCACACCATAAAAGGTGTTTTATCATCTATATCACACAAAATTTGTTTCCTGATGGAAAAGAAGCTCGTACACGAAACCTGAATACACACTATTATGCTATTTTCAAGAATCCGCGAGATAAAAGTCAATTTGAAATTTTAGCGCGACAAGTTGCACCCAGAGGATCAAAAGCCTTAATTGAAATTTTTCAAGCAGCTACTGAAAAACCATACGGTTACTTATTCATTGACTTTACGCAAGAGTGTCCGGAAGAATTTAGATTTCGAAGTGATATTTTGAAAACTCCCATGATTATCTACAAACTATGAGTTCTTATTCTCGCATGATTGTTATTCCTCAGGATGAATATGTACAATTGACTGCCATGCAGCAAGTAAAGCAACCTCTTGCAAATCAAATGTATAGGAAAGAAATAGATTATCAGCAAAATGTTCACATCAAAGATCCACATCGTGCTGTATTATTACAATCGGAAACTGTTGAGCAATTGAAAAACTTGAAGAATAAGATGCGTGACTCTGTATCGACTGCTACACCTTTAGCATCTCGCGCACATGCCATATCTCTTTTCAACAGTATTGAACCCCATCTCAATGTAAATGATAGAGGAGAAATCATTACAGATGAAAATAAAGTGATTGATGCTTCACGTTATGAAGACTTGATTCAGTATGCGACACGTAGAAAGCGCCGTCAGGGCTATGTTCCACCTGGTTGGTCATACTTTCTTAAACTATTGAAAAAGCATAATGTGCCAAAATTTGCTTTAAATAATGAGACATTGAAAGAACTTGATTCAACAGTGGCTACTACTCCAATGCTTCAGGCGATGAAAATGCCAACAAATTGGTTTAAGACGTCACCTGCTACATCCCCTCCCACACTCACTAAGCAAACAAGAGGAAGAACTCGACGTAGATCTACATCGCCACTAAAACTGGTAAAAGGAAAACGTAAAACAGCTCCTCCTAGGAAATACATTTTCTCAGACTATTAATATGAAGCAGATGTGTTGCTTGCCATGTAATGAGCCGCCAGAGGTGAATGTCGTTGTCACTTGCACTTGCTGCGCCAGCTCTCATAATGAAACCCCTAAGCAATGTGAACACGATCGCAAAACCGCTAAAGCTAAATGCTGCAGTTGTTGTAAATGTAGAAAGGCAAGAAAACAAAAAGATGAGAAGGAGGAAAAAGAGTCAGCCGTCATCGACTGAACGTTTGAAGTCAATCTATTATGATGTAAAACATCCGGCAGGATTTGCATCTATCAAGAAATTATCAAAAGCGAGTGGTCTTCCACAATCACAAGTGAAACGATGTTAAAGGGTCAGGCTACCTATACACTCCACAAACAAGCGAAAAAGAAGTACCGCACCCGCCATTATATTGTTCATGACATCGATGAACAGTGGCAAGCAGATTTGTGTGATGTTGCCTCCATTTCAAAACATAACTCGGGCAATAATTTTATTTTAACCGTCATTGATATTTTCTCGCGTTATGCGTGGGCTCAACCTTTAAAAACTAAAGAAGGAAAGGAGTAGCAAAAGCATTCCAAACAATTTTTCGAGAAGGTCGCATTCCAAAAAGAATTCAGAGTGATCAAGGAAAAGAGTTTGAAAATCAGCATGTGACAAGATTATTTGAGAGGCATGACATTGAGTTGTTTAGTGTAAAGAGCGCTTATAAAGCTGCACTCGTTGAACGTTTTAATCGCACATTAAAAAATCGCTTGTGGCGACATTTTTACTGCCAACTTGACACAAAATTGGACAAAGGTTCTACAAGATACACTCCATGCCTACAATCACTCTATCCATCGTTCTATTGGACTCAGACCAGTAGATGTAAATGCTGACAATGTAGATAAAGTGCGCGAATCATTCCAACGTAAACGCACTCATGTGAAAAGTGATGTGAAAATTGGCGATAAAGTTCGTATCTCAAAAGTGAAAAGTGTTTTTGCTAAAGGGTAACTCCCGAATTGGACAGAGGAGGTATTTACAGTATCAAGGATTAATCAAAAAGACTCTCCGACCACCTACAAGTTGAAAGATTACGATAATGAAGAAATTGAGGTAGCTTTTACCGCGATGAGATTGAGGTAGTCACTGAAAGTGAAACATATTTGGTAGAGAAAATCATTCGATGTAAAAAACGGCAAGGTGAAGAATGTGTCTTGTTAAATGGACTGGTTATCCTTCAAGTATGAACTCTTGGATGCGTCGTGCCGACATCTTTCATCTAAGTGATCGACAGTGATTCATGCAAAGTTGTAACTAACAATGTTTAGGGTTTGAGCTATGAATCCAACTGCCTCATTTTATTCACGACCCTCCTATGTAAGTGGCGGAGGACAAATTTACATCGGTGCTCGCCGCCAACGTGGAGGTAGCATAAGTGGTTTTTTATTTCTAAAGCACTGAAATCTGTTGTAGCACCTCTCATATCCAATGTCGGTAGATCTTTAAAACGAAATGTTTTAAGTAATGCCGTTGGCTTTGCTGGTGATGTTGCTAGTGATCTTTCCAGAGGTAGAAGTTTTAAGAGCAGTTTGTTGAATCGTGGGAAGGAACGCGGTTTAAAAACATTGAAGCAGACCATTGCTGGTGTTACTCAAGGAAAAAATCACCTAAACGAATGAAAAAAGGAAGGAGGAAACATCGCGGAGCTGGTAAGGTGCGATCTTCAGTCAAAAGGCATTCACGCAAACGTCGCAGAGGCTCTAATCATTCATCAGGCGCTAAACGACGACGCTGCTATAACTTCTAATCATGGAGTGTAAAACTTCCGGTTTTTGTTTGTTCGATCAACAAGCCATACAGACAGATATTCTTAGTTCAAGTATTGTAGATTATCATCCTCGAACAGCTGAGAATGCTGGCCCCATTGAATTTGTTATTCCTGTTGGTAGTGATGACTACATAGATTTGAGTTATGCGATGCTTGATTTGAGGTTTAGAATTCAGCAAGCAGATGGAACTGCTATTGACGATGCACATAAAGTTGGACTGAACAATTTACCATTGACTACATTACTTCGTGATGTTTCTCTAAACGATTGGAGAGCAGCAGGTGGAAGGTGGTCAAAGCGATTATCCCTATAAATCATATTTCAATCATGTATCACAGTTTCATCCAGCAGCACAAAAAAGTCATATGGAAGCCATGGGATGGTACAGAGATGAAGCAGGAAAATTTGATGTTGAAACAAACAGTGGCTTTGTAAAGCGATCTGCTATGATTAAGGATAGTAAAGTATGTCAGCTATATGGTCCGCTGAATTTAGACTTCTCAGTCAAAGTTTTTACTGTGTAATACCAGCATGCGACTCAAGCTGACATTGAATAAGCCTGAATTTGTGCTGAATGCATTTGCTAAAGTTGACAATTTTAGAATTCATGTGGAAGATATTGCACTTTACATTCGTCGAGTAGTACCGAATCCAAGTGTCATTAGAGGGCATGCTGAAGGCCTTAACCGCCAAAATGCCATTTACCCCGTTCAGCATACAAAGCTTCTCACCTTTACAATTCCGAAAGATCAAAAGAGTTTCATGAAAGATGGCCTCTTTCCATCGGAAGCACCGAAGCTCCTCATGGTGGCAATGGTTGAAAATGATGCATTTAATGGTAATATAAAGAAGAATCCTTTCAATTTTAAACACAATCAGTTAAGTGAAATTGCTTTACGTGTAAATGGTGTGAGTCATCCTGGTCCACCCTACAAACCAGATTTTGCTTCGGATCAATTTATGCGCAGTTATGTTGATTTTATGGATGTCTTTGGCTTTTACAATACGGATGACCCAACGGACTACAATTTAAAATAATAAATTAAAATAAAAAATTTAAATAAAAATTATAATAAAAATTTATAATGAAAGAGTTAAGAGGTTATTTTTTTAAAGAGTGGATATTAATTGGATTATACTATGTTCATGCATTTGATTTGACTGCTGACAGCGATATTAGTGCCGCCCTCCCCCTATCGTCAAAGGACGTAAGCCTCATAATATTCGTTTGGATTTGACGTTCAAAAGAACACTACCTGAGACGATCAATGTATTAATTATGCAGTCTTCGATTCAAATATTGAAATTACAAAGTATCGTGACGTGATTCTTCAGTATAATCGTTAATGAGTTGGTTTATGACTGCTGACGATATTAAGACTAAGTGCCACTAGATGGCAGAAAGTGCTGCGAGCGTTGAAATGCAGACGAATGTTCTAAACATCTCTCAGAACCTAGGCACCTGCTGTGCATTGGAAAAGCGATCTTATTATGCCAACCACATTCTCATGTTAAGCTGGGAGAAAGCGATTATTGGAGAAGACCCCGACGTGGTGAACTATTTGACTCTCTTGCTCAACCTCCCAAATATACCAACACAGCAGAGTGGTTGAGAAAACATACGCGTCAATATCAGCGAAATGAAGCCACCGCTCACATCATACTACAACATCCACTTTCATCAACGTTTTGTGGTTGCTTTTGTACTGTACTTCATCTTAAAACGTTTACATGTATCTCGATTTGCATCTATTATTCAAAACTTTTCATGTAATCCATCCTCTAAGTGAAAAAAATGATTTGTAAGTTTCTATCATGATTTGAAATAAAAACATCATGTTGGAAAAATTGTTTTTTTTATTTTATATTTTACAATTCCGCAGGTGGGTACGTACAAATTACTCCAATGAGATTAGTCTAGGATCACATTTGCTTGTACATGAGATTTTTATCTTAGTCAGTAAGTAGTAATGATCACTTTTACTATTATGAAATGAAGATTGCCAACATGCACAGGTAACCAACAACTAATGAGAGCTGCAGGAAAAAGTTCGGGGGGGGTTCATAACAAAATTGTAACTGCTGGTACGATTTTTACGAATCTTCAAAAATGATACACATTCACTCAATTGAGTAGAGATCACCATATTGTCCACAGTCAGATTCGACATCACACACACTCTCCCTGCTTCCATATCCGACGTAGTAGTCTTTGTAGCTCTAAGCGCATTGACTGCGACCGTACCGGATGAATTGAGAAAGGGCGCCGAGAATCTGTACAGTCCCATTTGGGGGGGGGGGGAAGAGTTTGAAGATTCCGTGAATTGTTCATCTTCACACACTAACATTTTGAGGTCGGCCCGGGTAATACTTGCTGTTTGGAAGCTGTTGGTGTAATGTTGTGAGATCGATTTTGGTTTGTAGAGTCTGAAGCGACGGAGAATGTTGACGATGGTGTAGCGATGCGCTTCATGATGAAAGAATGAGTAAAATTGAGCGATGTACATTCCTTTTATACTTTTCCCAACTACCTTGATGAAATGTGAAGTTAGTATGAAGTTGGGAATGATAGAGTTGAATTCGCGATTGTTGACGCGCGCCAGATGCGATTTCCAATACGTGAATGTCTTTTCATATAGAAGTATTATAGAAGTCCTTCATGATATGATGTAGAGATTGAAAATGACGATAAGATAAAGCAAACTCTCTTCTCACATTTCCAGTTGAATCTTTGAAATAGACGTTTCGATCATGATCCGTTTCAATACGTTGTAGGGAATCTAATTTACAACTCATGATGTGTGGTAGTCATGTCTGATTAAGATTTGCATAGTAGGGCGATGAACTCACGACGAATAAATGCCTTGATGGAGCGATGTATGTATCTTCTATACTTCTCCCAATTGAATTTGCGAAATGAGAAACAGTTTGCGGAATGAGAATGGTAGATTTGAATTTCATTTCTGTAATGTTGAAGCCAAACTTGATCACCCAAGGAGATGAATCTTAATGTTTCAAAATATTCCAAATCCCTCATGATATCATTGAGGTTGACAAATTGTCGCCATGTTAATGTAATTCCTCTTGATGTATGACCATGAGAATTTTTGAAATGTACGTTTCCATCACGATCAACTCTGATATATTGTAGAGAGTCCAAAATCCAAGTCTTCATGATGTTATGCAAAGTTGCAGATTAGCAATATAAAAATGTCGTTTTATCATATTTTGCTTAGCAATGCGGCTACAAAGAGATTTACTAGTAATCGAGACGCACTCTTTTCTACTCCCATTGATCATGCACAACAGCTAAATGGGAATTGGGAAGTGGGTGTCACTCAACTTGTTTATAGCAACTGTGTCTATACTTTTGATCATGAGGTGATGACTATTAATATGAGGCGTACAGCTGCTTATCAATGTGAAAAGGGTGCCGAGTATACATTCCACAGTGCCAAAGAAAGATCTCTTATCATGTAAAAAGTTTATATATGATTTCTTGAATAAAGCGTGTAAACATATTGTCCAATTTACTCCGCACAATGATGATTATAATTATGTACTTCATGTAGTTGAGAAAGATTGGATTGTTGGTTTAAGTCCAAGTTTAAGAAATGATTTAGGCTACCTCGCTAGCGCCTTAACAAGCTATGATAATTTTAACGTTAATTACCACATAAGTGGTCATAAACAGTTAATATATCGAGAGGAAGCTTATATGTAGATCTTATTCCAAGAAATGAGAAGACGTTGGTGAAGAAGATTGTGATTAAGCCAAGAAAGACAACATGACTCTGAAAACATTATTGAAGAAATTTAATTATCTCCTTCGAGTTGTTGGCAAACAAGTGGCAACATTGACTTATATTAAATCATCTAATCATTATTGCAATAAGTAAATTAAATGATGATGATCTAGTATTAGTTTGTTCAAAAGATTTTCATCAGTTCTTACGACATCATTCTGCAGCTGTTCATGGAAAATCTGATATGCAACATTTAACCATGTGAAAGGTCAAATCAATTTGATACAGAATGGACCGTATCTTTATACAAAAAGTGTGTAGAGCCTTTAGGTGGTATCTTACATGAAACAAGAGTGTTGATGCCTCGCAATATTACTTCGGTTAAATTGGTTGTAGATTATTTAAATGAAGTGATTAATGACCAACATATTTCATTTTCTGAAAAAGAAGGTACTTTGTCTCTCACTATAAGTGGAAAAGGTATTGAACTAATTATGGATAAAACTCTAATGGACATTTTGGGTTTTGACCAAAATATCTTTAAAAGTGGTACTGTAACCAAAGCTAGCGCAGACATGTCGCTATCGAGTCGTATTAACTATTTTCAGATATATTCCAATATTGGTGAAGATGTACGTGTGGGAGATGTTGAAGCTCCATTGCTAGCAATGATACCATACCAGCCAAAAAGCTGCAGTATTTTATCTGAGCATACTTTCAAGAAAGTGCATTATACAAAGCTGAAATCAAAACTACATCCCACAAATTGATATTGCCATTTATGACGATGCTGGTGCGTTGATTCCTTTTCATAAAGATGCTGTGACAAGTATCACACTCCATTTCGAATGAAGAGTTAATGCAAAGTATGCTAATATATTTTTCAATGTGAATAATATGGAAAAGTGAAAATAAGGACTCGTTTCTAATCTACTTGCCCAGTAATGCTTCTATGTTTAAATAAATTTCCCAAAAAATAAACCATCAGACTATCGAGTAGAATTAAATCGGCCACTGCATTTAGAAGGTGAATGGGAGGTTGGCGTTTCGAGTATTTGCTATGATAGCAATATTCAGAATGTGAATGATTTGGAAGAAATGATATTGACTCCTCGCACCCATGATGGAATAACGATGAATAATGCATTTCAGTTCCCATACAATTTAACGTCAGATGGAAAGTGGAACTATGAATGGATTCAGATAAAATCAGATTCTTATGAGCCATTTGGGAATGAGAAAATTATTAAGGCATTCAACAGTGGTAATACTTCCATCATGAAGAATAAAAATCAGAAAGCTTATGAGTTTACTATCTATCATTGGAGTGGGAGACAGTTCCTCGCTTTTCATTCTTTTACTAAAGGTCTTACGCTGAGGTTGGATAATGAATTCTATCCACATCTCGGTTTTGGTCATGGACTACATCTAACGTCAATTGCTAACTGCAAATGTTAAAAAGTTTATTCAAATCGAATCAAAAAAATTTCATTATAGATTTAAAATATTTGATGAAGATGTTGTAGAATGTGAAGAACGCATCATTTTGAAAAAGCGTGGTGTTCAACCTTTATCACTTATTGAGTTAGTAAAACGATGGAATGAGACTGTGGCTAAGAAGTATGGAGAGAAAATTATGGCGGACAAAAATAAGTGGTTATTCAGAAATATAATGACAAACTTACAGTCTATTTCTCTCCAACCTTGCGTCATTTTGTAAGACATTATACACCTATTATTGGAAGCGGTGTGGTGTATGCTTCTCATGAATATCACACTTAAGCTGATTCAGTTAATGATGAATGGTGGGTGGACATCTATGGCGATCGCATCAAGAAAATTTACCAGTCTTATGAAGAATCTAAAGTTGCTATCAATATAATGCCGCGTCTATATCATACAGTTGAAAGCTTCATTCATGTAGTAAATCCTTATATACAACAGAAGTTGAAGCATGTGATGAAAAGTAAATATGATGTAAAGACACCACATTTCGTTTTCAATTGAAAATCAACGCGTTGTTCTGAGACTGGGTGATGACATTCAATGTCAATTGAGTAAAAATTTGAAAAAACTCTTTGGTTTTTCAATGCTACAAACTGTGTTTGCTGCTGCGCATACGATTGGTATAGAAACACCAATGACACTTGATAAACATGAACAGCACCTTTACATTCAAAGTGATTTGATTTTACCTATTTCTGTTGGCGAGAAAAAAAGAATACATTTTACGTGATTTCATTCATTATAAAGACGCTTCATATGGAATAGTCGAGAAGATGTTTGAATCTATTTTCTATCATCCCGTCGTCAAACAAACTATACCCTCTATTGCTATCAAAATTACCAATGGTTTACAAGAGTGTATCCATGTGAAAGATACTAAATCCCTCGTAACTTTAGTGTTTCGGAAAACAAAGTGAAGTCATTGTGATATGTTTATTGAAATAAAAATATGTATATGAAAAGTCTTTTCACAGATATAGGGGAAATGGGCTGACTGTAGGCATATATTCACAAGGAAGAAACGATCTCATGCGATACATAAAACAACCATGTATATCTACAAAAAGCAACATCAAAATACTGAGTTAAAGTTGATTATGTCAATACATCTCCTGAATGTGGTAGCGTGAGTTTTATTCTTTTGGGTGGAGGTATGTTTGTGTCAGGATGTCCATGTGGAAGAGATGTGTTATGTCCTATCAACACCTCTTATCCTCCCATGCTGAAAGTGTCGTTTCTTGAACGTGTACGTTTTCACAGTATGAACTTTGAGATTTTAAGATTGTCATATTGACAAACGTTATAGTTTTATTTTTATAGGCCTTCTTATAGGACCGATGTTTCATTTTATGAACAATGGATTTTGATATACCTTTAGCACGCTTAATACTATCTGCACATTCTTTTAGTTTCATGGAATACAATTTTAGGACGGAGGAGAATCATTTCATCTATTTCCTTTCCTGCTGTTTCATCCTTAAAACAACCAAGTTTGGCTTTATTCTGTATGGAATAGAGTGGATGAGTGGGATTGTAGTTAGATGTGTCGAAATATTTTTCTAATGACTTACCTACTTCATTAAATTTAAATCTTTTTGAGTGGTTAATTCCTAAAAAGAAACTATCTGTATCACCACCCAGCAAGCGAACCTCTTTACGAGAGGGCATGGTTTTAATATATTTTGTAGAAGAGTTGATACATTTCAAGCTTGGAATAATCTAAAACGGCTTGCCCAATATAGATGGGTTTGCACAACTCAACTACTGATTTAATCATTTTAACACCTACAAGATCCTCATCGATGATGTCTCTATCAATGAAAAGAGGTGATGAGGTCAATTTGTGATATTTTTGTTCATCAACGACTAGTTTGTAATTAATACGTTTTCTAACATCCTCCATGGTCTTTCCGAATAGACTGTTATTCTTATATTTATAAAAATCCTTTTCAAAATTATTTTGGGCGAGTGCACGTTTTTGACTGTTACTATCTATGTAGGGTTTGAGGAAGGCTTTCTGTCTAAATTTGATAATGCGGTGAACTGACTTTAGAAGCATGCCCATTTCTAAATAGAATTTTAATATGCAGAAGTGTACGAGATAATTTTTCTTATCATATTGGGTGAGTAAAAGTTTGCGGCATGGTTTGTACCTTGGCTGTCCACACTCTGTTAAGTTATTATGAAATTGTGACATGAATGGTGAAAACATATCTTCAGTCACTTCGCCAGAGTCAGGTGCGAGTGGGAAATCAGCAGTTTTATTTTTAATACTATTTGGATAAATCAAATCCACTTCAAAATAATATCCCCAATCACCTTCAGCTGGAATATTCAGTATGTTTGAAGGGTTGGAGTAATACTCAAGCTCATTTTGATTTAACCAACTAAACTCGGAATGAGGTAGTGGTTTAGACAGTGAACTGACATATAAATTATTTTGGTCATAGTACTTTAGGTGGATATGATCATCACCTACTGTTTCAGATTTTATTTGATGTTTATTTACAAATGTGAGACCACCGCGTATTCCGCGCTCAAATATATTATACATCTCCGGGTCTTGTAAGAGATGAATGGTCTCACCAGTCATTTTAAAGGCTGATTTAAAGGACATGGCTGGTTGACTGACAAAGAGCACAGGAACTAAATTGTCTTCATCTAATGCCACACGTCGAAAATCCTGAAAGACATCAGCCAGCAAAAAGACAACTAATTCTAAGGTAAGCGATCATATAATCGCCAAACGTTTTACAATCAAATTTTAACCATGCCTCTTGAGCATGTTCATAGTCCTCTACTGGACAATCTTCACCCGTCAAATCGTTTTTGAAATTCTGTCAATGGAAAGGAAGGTTGTTTCAATTTAGTTTAGACATTGAGCAGAAAATACGCATAAGGAAAGACTCCTTTGAGCAGTGATTAATTCATCGTTAAGTTTTGTTGGGATAGTGTTTCCTTCAAAGTTTGACTATGGGGACAGAAACTTGAGATTAACGAACGAGAGAAGCTTGTGACGCTGACAATGAATTGAAAGGTTGAATCTAAAAATTTTATTTCGAAGAAGTTGTAGGACTGTGGGGCTTATTTTTCTTTAGTCTTTTATCTACTGGTACTTTTGGGGGCGCGTCATTGCCATGGAATTTTACTCTCGTTTGTGCTATTACATTAAAATTGCCACGATTTCATCTGGCTCAAACCCTCCTTTTATGAGCATAATGACTGTCATAGCCCTTAAAGTTATGAAAAATGACGGTAGTACACGACGTCGCAACCTAAGTGAAAAAGTTACATTTGGAGCAGACAGTGCGTTTTAAATTTACCAGTGATTTTGGATCATGATCACGCCCACTTTCTTAATTTTATCGTCATCAAACGTTTTATGACATTTAGGACAGGATAGTGCAAACTTTCCAAATTTTTGTTTGTCTTCATCTGACATATGTAGTGACTTTACGCTGCAATTGGGAATCATATGATTGTTGAAATTTTAGCAGCTTTATCGAGAAAATCTAGGAAATGTTTTGAAATGCAATCTTCACCTTCGCCAAGTATGCATTTTGTTGTGTCTATTTCCTAAAGTGGTCATGCCATACTTCATAGCAGTATATGGCTGCTGGCTTGTGGATGATATCATCAATGTAGCATTCTATGTCTGTCGTAAAATGACACGCACGGGGTAACTTAATTCGTCACCATTATCCCTATGTGAAAATATTTTATCTTTGGGCATGCGTTCCATTTGTAATTTACCTCGCGTGCACCATTCATAGTGAGTTTTCCAAATTTATCTTTACTCCAAAAGGAGCGGATGCAGCGGGTCGCATACAAAGATGTTCACCTCTTTTAGAGTGCCCCAAAGTGAGTGTACAAGCGAGAGATTTATGGGAATACCACAGTTAGTGCCATTTCCTCGCTATTCATCTTGTATTAATAAAAAGGAGGATGGGGACTTTTTACACGTTTCATAAACAAGTTTTGAACGTGAATTTATTGCGGGCAACCTTTCAACCCCTTCTCCCACACCTGTCGAACGACAATTTTAATTCTTTATTATGTTTTTCGAACGTTTTTCTACATCTCTTTGATTTTATATTGTTTTGTTACTATCACAACCTTCAAGGTCTTTGTTCATCTCCTCCCACTTTCTGCCCACACTCTGTCTATAGCTATTAGGTTTATGATCTCGTTATAATATTTCGCGTTTTTTGTTTTTGGATTTGCGTTTGTTGATATTGATATCATTATAGTTGGAAGGACTTGGAATTTATGGATAGGGGACTGCATTATTTGAAACACTGTGTGACTTTTTTACAATCGAACATTCGTTGGATGACAGCTTTTCTTATTATACAAACGTTTTTGTTTTGGTATAGTTTAAATGTATGCCTCTCGAGCTCTTTGCATGACTTTCTAATAGGGAAATTTTGAATATGGCTGAGTTCCACCCACACCATACACCACAAACCATCAAAAAATGATTGAGGGGAGCGCTGGTCGCGCCGTTGATTGGAATTTATCTTACATTTGATTTTAAACATTGAATGTGAAAATTTAGCCAAACAAAAGCCAAGATCCCAAGACTCCGCAGAGGGTCTACAACTTCGGTTTTTTTGTTTTGCGGAGAAAAAGAGGAAAAGAGGGGATAGCGAAGAGGGAGGAATAGAGGAAACATGATGGAAAACTGTTTATTCTCTCCGTCACTTGACCCCAGTTTTTTTTTGAAAATCGTAATTTTAAATATATTTTAGTTTAAGGTTTAAGTATAGAGCGCCCTTCATTCTAAAATTGTTCTAAAATTGTCTGAAGAAGCGCTTCTTTTCGATAATGTTAGAATATTTTGAAAGGAAAGGAAAGGAAAAGGAAGGAGAAAATAGCCACTCAGGAGGAAAAATTTTACTATTTGATGTAGTTGGATGTATTGGACTCCATGCAGTAAGTCGCGTACCGTACTCATACTAAATTATTATGTGGGAAACATTAATGAGGGAGATGGGTTAGAGGTAGAGGTTTTGATGATGGGTTGGTAGCTGGTACCGTCCGATGCGTTTTGGGTTTTTTGTGTGATAGTGATCATGTTTTGCAATTTTGCGTGTGTGTTTTGTTTGATTGGTAGTGAAAGTCTGGGTGCGAAGATCGCGAAAGATCGTGAGAATGGGGAAATGATGGGTGAACTGGGAATGAATGAAGAGTGATCTATCCAAAAGGGGATAATGAGAAAAAAATGAGGGGCACACAAAATTCGCAAGGAAGGGATGGATGGGGAAAGGAGAGGTTAAGATGTTTCATCGTCAGCAGAATTCAACACTTCACCTCGGGAGATTGACGCCGACCCCGCCGCCCGCGCGGGACATCCCGCCCCCCGCTTGTGCGTTTGACACACACGTTTGTGTTTGATGTGTTGGCTTTATTGTTGTGGTTTTTTGGTTGTTTTTGATGGTGTTGTGTTCGAAGGAGGAGACGTGTTTGTGGTGCTTCCTTTGTAACAAAATTATGTCCGCAATAAGTCGGCCTCATTCCACTCGGTTTTGCCTTGCCGCGAGAGGTCGCTGAGCTGGAACTCACATCACCTGAAAGAGAAAATCATTTCTTTACATCTCTGGTTCATAGCCTCAGTGTTATTGCATCAGAGGTTTGGTTAGGTGGTTGTACAAACCTACCTTGACTTGATCTCAATAATACTCTCTAAACCTTTCCTCGAGAATATGATCAAAGAGAGGGCGTTGGTGGATGTGAATATGAGTTTGATGCCTGAAATTGAGGGGGTAGGGAAGATGTTGCTATTAGGCCACACGTTTTTGAGGGGGAGATGAGCGAGGGAGAAGGAAGGAAAAGATGAGGATGAGAGGAGGAAATCTCTTTTCAATCTTACCATTTCAACGAATTATGTTCTATAGGTGAATTGATGACTTCAGACAAGAATAGCGACTTCACTCAAATAATACGTCTCAAATTTGAATTCACTTGTACGCCTCAAATAGGAGAGGAGGAATTCGCTAGACAACTGTTCTCGTTTCACTTGTATGCGTTCACCAGACAATTAAATGATAATGACCTGAAATCGTCACTTTGCTTATATACTTTCATTCTCTTCATTCATTGGATGTTCATTCTGATTGGCTGCTTGTGTATACTTAAGAATTAGAAAAGAAAAAATGTTATTTTTTATTTTTAAAGTTGGATCATTATTCAAAAGTCAGCGCAGCATTTCAAAGACAAACATTGACAAGTCCTCCAACAACTACCAAATACCGCATTTCAAGTGGAGAGTTTCTCCTCTCCCGGATGTACATCAGCAAAGGTTGCTCGTTACACCAAATGCACCAAGAAGAGGCGAAGGGTGGATGAATATGGTGGAGAAGACCTGGGAAGGAAGAAGACAAAAATGTGAGAAAGGTTTTGGAATACCAATCTCGACAATATACGAAAATAGTTATTCATTATCGGAGGAGGATGAAGAGGAGTTAGGTTGCCGCCCGCGACCTAACAGGCATACGGTGGAAATATTTACAATATGATTGGCGAAGGGGTGATGGAGGTGATGACCAGCAAGTCGCACTTGCATCAAAGTATGGGAGTTGTGGTACACCCCTAACTCCCAACCGCGAAACGTGGCGGAATGTGGGGCGTATCGTTTACTCGAGTTGAGGAAAGTGAGGGGACGCTGCAGAAGATACGTTTTTTAAAGCAGACTCAACTGTTTTTGTGATCTATGTGAAGCCAGACTCTGGGGATGACGATATTGACGATGAAGTCCTTTTGAAATACATGCCATAATAAAATGTTTATTTGTGTCGTATTATCCTTGCTTTCATACTGACTTACTTGAATGGGGGATTTTTAGTGAAATAATTTAACCATGTTATACTTTTTCATTTGGAAATAGTAGCACGCTTAGTCTAACTTGTAAATCTTAAAACATTTCATATGGACGACTGATGGTAGATGAAATAGTGTCAAAATATAAATTAAGATAGACTTACACTTCTCGATACAGGGATAGCAATCGTACTGCGATCCATGTGTATAAAGAAGTCTTGTTAGACTACAGGATGGGCTACTTAAGTGGATGATTTAACCATGTATACTGTTTTCATTTGGAAAATAGTAGCACGCTTAGTCTAACTTGTAAAATCTTATAACATTTTCATTATGGACGATGATGGTAGATTGGAGATAGGTGTCAAATAAATTAAGATAGCTTACACTTCTGATACAGGGATAGCAATCGACTGCGATCCATGTGTAAAGAGCTTGTTAGACTACGGAAGAGAGAAGTGTGTTATGTTGCGTGTGGCGCGTGAGTGTCCTCCCATTTCATTCCATTCATCAATTCGTCTCATTGATAGAGACAGGTAGAACTCATGGTTCTCATAACGTATGCAATGGGAAGTTTTAGGCAACCTTCGACAGTTGGCTAAATGTCGCCCTGGCGCGAATGCATACTACGTTGAGACAGAGGCAATCACTTGCAAACATGACGCAGAGAGGTTTAACAAGATTGACCATTGCCGAATGTCCCTTGCGGTATACATACTGTCTGTAACGGAGTTTCACCGCCGGCACAATAAAGCGCCCTTTACAGAGAACGCCCGTTCGAAAGGCAAGTATTACACTCCGTACCAGTCGAACTTCAAGTTGCAACGTTTCAAGTTGACTGATAGCGGCAAAAGATTCAACTTTTAATTGATAGTATTCGCCAGTCCGTGAAATGACCTTGCCCAGGGCAAACCGCAGAGGATGTGGGTTCTTATTCATGTGTCTTGCCCATGGTGGCCCTTAAGAGAGTCCGAATGGTTCGTTCCTGGATGACGTGACAAATAAGCTGTTGGACTATTGGCTTCCTTATTGAATAGTGCAATGGGTATTGACCAGCTTAGGTTGTCGTTAGATTAGACCCTATGACCGCCTAAGTACGAACGTAACATGGGTTGCATTCTAGGACACCTTTCGGATGCGTGTTTGGTATTTGGAGTCCACACTCAATCCCGTCCAAACGGATCCTCTTGATCTTCCCCTTCTTCTCATCCTCTTCATCCCACTCGTCTGGAGGGGGATTATTGGAACGAACTCGGGAAATGCAGTTCGTTGTCGTTCATCAGTGAAGACGGGATATGTTTGTCAGCAGAATGTCGTCTTCCATCGTGACTTCAAATTGAGATGAGAAGAAGCGCTACAATTATTCTGGCTTATATAGGGTTTTCAACCATGAATTGCTCAACAGCGAAACAGAATGCTTCAGGGATAGCAATCGACTGCATAATGTTCAAGTTGACTGATAGCAGATTCAACTTAATGATAGTATTCGCCAGTCCGAAGACTGCCCAGAAAGGGAAACTCGCAGAGTAGCGTTCTATCATGTCTTGCCCCATGGTGGCCCTTAAGAGAGCCGGTATGGTTCTGTTCTCGGGAGTAACGTCAGTCTTACACCCCTACCAATTCTGCTGAGAGATTCATAGACTCTCTCTTTGGTAGCAATGTCGACTTCCACCACTAACTGGCACCATGACTAAAAAATTGGAATGGTAGACGCCATTCCGTTGGATTGACAGGCAGTTTAGCTGTCATCGGATTGCCAATCCCGAGCAAGATTATTAAAAAAACTCTGTCTTGCTCCTCTAGCCACATGACAAACTCCTCAAATAAAAGTTCGCGTCTCTTAACGTTTTTGGTCCGCGAGGAGAGCTGACTCGACTGTTCGGCGGTCGCAATGATTGAAATGAAATGAAATGAGAGGCAGTGGTTTATTTTATACCCCGTCTAACGACGACCGCAAACGTTCAAGTTTGACTGATAGCAGATTCAAACTTAATGATAGTATTCGCCAGTCTAAAAGACTGTCCCAGGGCAAACCGCGTGGAGGTTCTATCATGTCTTGCCCCCAGGTGGCCCTTATGAGAGCCGATGGTCTAGTTCGTTCTCGGGAGTGACGTGATGGGTAGGTGAAGGCAGGGCAAAGATCTGCAATGTAAATATGATATGTATTAGAATAGGATATACTATCTTATTTACTTACTTTTTCACTTTACCAAGTTGTCATCCTTTGGCTAGCTCTACGCGCGTTTCCGAATCGAGAATTTATGTAGGTTACGGCGCATTCTCCGGCTGGCATGCAGGTCACTTCTTTAGCTCGGTATATTAGGGATGACATTGTAACATACTATACTTTTCGTCGAGGCTTTGATTTTACCAATACATCGCCGGCAAATGAAATTATCCCGAATAGGGATGTGAAACTCAAAAAAACAGACTCCTCATTCACACGTTTCCCAACTCATCCCTCATGCGCTCCAAACTTCTCTTACGCCTGCCTTCTCATCACCCCGCCGAGCCACAGTCCTCTCCAACTCAACATTCCTCGTTTTCCTTTCGTTTTCTTTTTCGTTTTCGTCTCTTTATTCTTTTGTTTTTTTTTTCTTTTTTTTTTTGTGTTTTTTTTTTTTTGTTTTTGTTTTTTATTTTCTCGTTTTATTTTTTTTCTCTCTTTGTCGGCGTTTTACTCCGTTTCAGTTTTTCGTCTTATCTTTCTTTTCGTCGTTTTCGTCTTTTCTTTTTCTTCATCGGTCTTTTCTTCTCCTTTTATCTCTAGGTGTCTTTGTGTGTCTTTTTTTTCTTTTCTTCATTTCGCTCTCAACACACTCATCTTCTTACATCATCTCCTCCATAACTTCGCCTCTGCAAGCTCTCCATTCTTCTCTCCGCAGCACTCGCCCTCTTCTCCTACAACTCATCATTCTTCTCTTCCAAACTTCTCGGCGTCTTATTCTTCAAAATCCAGTCACACAACGCCTCATTCTAATGTTTTTCATCCGCCCAAAAAAAAAAACCCCCTTCCTTTTCGCACTTCGAGTTCCCCTTCTTTTTTAACTCATCCAACTCCTTCACAACTTCATCCTTCACTTTCTTCAAACTCTCATTACTTATTTAACAAACAATATCATGCGCCATCTGCTGCGAAAACATGCCTCTTCTCTTCATCCTTCAACCACCTCGCCGACTGCACACGAATCCCACCAAATCTTCACTTTTGGGGAAAAGATGAGCTCTTCGGGGGGTACTGGTGATGACAATGTTTGACACCTCCGATGACGGAAGAGCTTCAACTTCCTCACACGCTTCCTCACCACGCTCCCTTTCTAAATCCCAAGATCATCCTCATCACTCACTTCTCAAGCACTCTCTTTTAGCCTCAATCTCACGCTCCAAACGACGCAACCGCTCTCGCCAATCATCATTCTCAACCAACATTCTCAACCTTACCCTCTCGGCTCGATCGCCAACACTGCGCTCCCTCCTCTTCCACCAATCAAAATGCGTAAATCTCAAATCAGTCCACTAAACACCACTACAGTCTAGCATGCACTCTGTAGAAACGCGCCTCATCCTCATCACCCTTCAGCACTCTACACTTCACGCCACGCGAACCCTTATTCAAGATAATTCATGTGTGCCGGTTGACGCCTTCTTGACGTGAGCCTTGGCGTCCGCCAACATGCGATTTTAGACGACCCCCACGCACACACACTTTTTGCATTATGGTAATTTTCTATACTTGTCATTAGCCATGCCTGTATTTTATCGTTAGCTGTAAGATAATGAAATTTGGTATAAGTTTGGAATTCATGTAGTAACAGTCATTATTCCTAAAGAGTGTTTTTTTGGGCTGGGTAGTGAGGTGGCACTCGATCCCGTCCGACAGTCCGAAAGGCCTCTTGTACTGATCACTAGGGAGTGACGAAGTGAGGAGGATTCTTCCCCGATACCCAGCTCTTTACAGCTGAAGACATCATTTGTCACTGCCCCGAAGTGGTAACAGGAACGCCGAGTCAAAGGTAGTGATCAGTAGCTGGGATCTAAAACCCTCAAAGGCTGCCTTAGAACTTTGTTTAAATTTCAAATCTGATAGAAGTATTTGAAACTCCCAGGATACTTGAAAACCTTAGTCTATATGTTAAAACTTTGAAAAACAAGTGAAAAATTCAAGAATTTCTAAAAAAAATTCCGCCATTTTACTACTCATACTACTTTTAAAAAATTTTATCAGTAGTAAAGACACTATCAAACTCTATTCATACAAAACTTTGAAGTAAGAAGATAGCTTTGTTGGGGCCTACTTCAAAAGATAGAGTCCTTTGAAACACCCGATAATCGGGAGCTCAGAGCGACGGACCGATCGTCTTACCTCGTCTTTCGATTGGAAGTGATCAGGACCTTACGTTTGTCGGGGGTTTATATATTGCTCGGAAGAAAACTTAAATGCGCTCTATCTCCTAAAATGTATTATACCATTGTGTTGCGACTTGCCGGTTTGTTGCAAACGATTCGTCTCATCATTCTTTACAATATGACACCTGAACCATTCTCATATGACCACGGGAAGTTGGTCCGTCAGCACATGTCCATGTAACATGCCACAAGTGAAAAAATTCCTAAGTGTGAGAGCTCCAGTGTGGTGAAAATTTTGAAAAATTTAAACTTCCGAATTTCGACCTGGGACCTTTACCAAAACATTTTTCTTCAAAATTTCACTGGACATCCCCCCCCCCCTCATTCACAGAAAATTTGATGAAAAATGTTTTGGTGACGGTCCCAGGTCGAAATTCCACACTTTGGAAAATTTTCAAAATTTTACCCATACAAAGTCACTCTGACACTTAGGATTTTTTCGGGTGAGCGAGCTCCGACCTAAAATCTTGTAACCGCTCTAACTTTTGAACGAAGACAGATAGGAACAAGCCGATTCTTTCACTGAATTTGTCTCACTCTTAGCTTTCAAACGAGCTATCGCACGACAAAATCCGTCCACTGGAAACAAGCTGTCCAGACGGGGGTGGGGGACGTCAGCCGAAAAATTTTTCTCTCGACTGACTTGATAATCACCCATGACCGATTGCAGAATTTCACGCTGAATCCGAATCTGACCTCCGTTTTCTCATCCGATGCTTCGTTTGGACACTACACACCAAAACGTCCCAAATTCTAACTCTGTCGTTTTTCGAAAAATGTTGAAAATTTTTTCTCACCGATTGACTGGAAACTCACCCTACCGATGCAGAATTTCACGCTGAACACGAATCCGACCTCCGTTTTCTCATCCGACCACTCCTTCCACTCAAAACAACCCATTTTACAACCCAACATTCAGCAGATTGCACCAAAAACATCACACACTATAGCCTCAAGACTAATCCTGGCGGTCGCCCACGTCAACCTAGACGGTCGCCCACGTCAACCAGGCGGTCGGACCAACTCACCCGAGTCTCACACTCTGTCGTTCCAGAGGGGGGGGACTCAGACACGAAGCACCACGGCGGCCGACCACGACACTCTGCCGTGCCAGAGGGGGGGGACTCAGCGATCGCGGCCATCTTGCGCGGTCCAGAAGTAGAGTTTTGCTTACTACTCACATTAATTGAAAAATAGACTTAAACACGCAAAATATGACTCATATAATTCGTGTACTAACTCATGTTGCTGAAGCTAAGCGAAGAATGTTTCTCTTAATATCTTTTCAGGCGATTCCAGGGATTCCGAAGACCAGACAACGCAGATAAATCGACCCAAAGCCATATGATTGCGACATCAGAATAGTGAGATGAAGCGAATTCAAGAAACGAAGTCTCCATTGAGGGGTGTCAAGAAGATCTAGCACCAAGCAAGGAAGCGGAGAAACCTACGTCTCAAGGAATCGCATCTCAATCCTCAATCAGACCAAAGAAAGAGCCGGGCCGAAGAAAATTAGCAAAGGCGAGAAGAACTGAGAGCTGTACCCATTTGCAGCAATTCTTATGAGTCCTCTGACTTGACTGGTTCTTGTGCAGCTCATGCGAGAAATGGGTGTGTGAGTGGAGTGCTTTGGGAATTTGTTGTGGTGTCAGGTGTGTTTGTTTAGTTCTTTGTGATTGAATCTCATCGGAGAAAATTGATGTCGCGATCCAGAACCTAGCCTACATGTAAACATGGGTTGATATAACCAATGCCACTTTTAGTTTTGCTGTTTTTAGAAAAAAGCATGCGGTGAGAATGACATTATAGTATGCAACGAGATGGCACGAGAGACTGATCTTTTTTATATTTTTAGTTGTTGGTCACGTGAGTATCGAATCACAAGGCGATGTGCTGTTGTGACAGAATTTTGCGATTTTGTTATATATTTTTTGTATGCTGCATAATCGAGGATTCGAGATGATGACCGGATTAGCCTAAATATGGTTTTTGATACAAATGGCTGGTATTTTTCGTGATCTTTGATAATCATAGATCTATAGGCTATGGTCCAAACAAGTAGCGTTCAATATTTTATCATGGAAATTAGGATAAGTCGGACAGGCTGATAGGCCTAATTTGGCAAAGAATATGAAGCTATGAGCTCAAAGTCTTCTCTGTATGATATCATGGGTTATTTTGTGTGTTGATTATATCATGTTATAGGTGCAATTAATGCACATATAACTTGTGTACTAAAATTTATAAGTGGCCAAGTCTCACAGTTGAGTGGCCAAGTCTCCTCTACCTGTGGCCAAGTCACCCCAAGTTTGTATGTAATTATAAAACTGAAATTAATCTATCTTGTAGTAATCGTGAGAGGTCGGGCTAATTGTCCTTTTTATGTAATGCGCTAGTGCATATGTAACAGAAGTTTCAAGTCAATCCATCCATTAGTTTCTGAAAAAACTTTAAAAAAAGCAAAAATCAAATCTGGGTGGCCATGTCTCCCCAGTCTCCCCTATAGGCCTAGACATGAGCTGAATCAATTCGAGTCAGCGCAACCATTTTTCATTTCGAGTGTGCCACTCCTGAAATGCATGTTTCTAGTACAATTTGGGGTCGCTGATTATGTGCACGCATCAGTTTTACTAAATTCGGCCTCATTCACTCGGAAAATCAATTCAAAGGTTCAATACAATCACAATAATTCAAGCGCAACCACCTTTTCAGTTGAATTACTCTGCTAACGCCGTTTCACATCAAAATAAATAGCACCATCGGGTATTTTGTGCCCGGTTCCATATCATCAGAATCGACCAAACACTAGTAACCTCATTTCCTGCTAAATCAGAAAAATTATCCTTCCTTCAAAAACACATGATTTCCTGCCATGTATAGCCTAAAGACATGATCTAAAATAATTCGAGTCAGCGCAACCATTTTTCATTTCGAGTGTGCCACTCCTGAAATGCATGTTTCTAGTACAATTTGGGGTCGCTGATTATGTGCCACGCATTAGTTTTACTAAATTCGGCCTCATTCACTCGGAAAACTCAATTCAAAGTTCAACTACATCACACAATAATTCCAGCGCAACCACTTTTCAAGTTGAAATTACTCTGCTCAAACGCCGTTTCACATCAAATAAATAGCACCATCGGGTGTGCCAGGTCAATATTCATCAGAATCGACCAAACACTTGTACCTATTCACTCGCTAAATCAGAAAATATCATCCTTCAAAAACACATGATTTCCTGCCATGTATAGGCCTAAAGACATGAGCTGAATCAATACGTCTATGAAATCAAAATGGTCATGAAATCATTCACTGGTGTCCTGCACACCAGCAGCAGCAGCAGCAGTAGTCTTTGTGTTTGTTATGTTCGTATCACGTTTATGAGACATGGTCAGTTTTGTGCATATGAAGTTTGATTCTTCTCTTTCTGTGTTTGAGGAAGCCTGATGGATGCAGTTACTGACATGGTTTCAATGCTTTTGTATGGAGTAGGTGATGCTTTCAAGGGCAACAAATGAACTACCTTCAGCAATGATGAAAGTTTTTGAAGGTTATGACACTTTGTCCGAGCCATTGAGTACTCGTATGGTCGGGGCTATCTTACATGGCCTTGTTCATTCGACGCAGTCTGAAGGTAGGCCTTCCACACGCAGTCATGGTATTCATTATCTGTATTCTTTAGTCAACTATTTCTTGAATGCTACGACCTTAGGCTTTATTTGCCCGGCTGTGAACGATGGCAGTCTTTTCTTAGAAGTTTCCTCTGCATAAGGAATAGGCCTATATAAGCAAACAACAAAGTAGGCATATTCACACAATGGAAAAAGATTTGACTTCTCACATTGATTTTGATGTTCTCTAGTTTGTTTGGATGTGATACAAAGGCGGAACGTGTTGGATGTGACAGGTCTAATGGTACCTTATGTTTTGATCCTGTATCGCCAGCTTCTACTTTCTTCGGTATATAAGAGGAATATTAGGTAGAAACTTGACATTTACTGAGCTCAGGAGCAACAACTGAACTGCGGGCGACAGTGCGGACCAGGGGTTATCATTTCGAATATGTCGACTTAATGCGTGGAAGGGGTCACTTAGTGTGATTTTGCATGTATATATTGTTATTTTTGTTGGACAAGTACCTCAGGATATTAACGGCGATCAATGCAAAGAATTCCAGTTTTGGTGTCAGTTGTATCAATATCTGTGGGTTACAGTATCGACGGTCAAGGTATGTCATCGAATCTCGACAGAAATTTCGCGGCATTGAGATATAATAGCGCATACAGCGTGAACAGATCACGCTTCATCGTCACGAGAGCGAGCTTGATCGTCATCTATACAGCACTGCTCTTCCAGTAGGAGAGTTTTTTGTTAACAGCGATCCCTAAGTCGCGGCGTCAGTATAGCGAAGCTTGTTGATAGTTGCAACAGACACCAGACTCCTCCTTTCTATTCTCTGATCTGTCTTGAGCAGCCAGACACCAAGTCGCGCGCAGACTGGTACTGTCTCTCGCAGAAACTGAGAGCTCGCATATCTATGTGTTTCTTCCTGCGATCTGTCTTGTCTATTTCACAAGGCTAGGAAGTAGTGTGCGTTGTTGTTGTCCAGATGTAGAGATGCATCATACTCTCACATCTCTGTCTGTTCAGGACTCGTTTCACAGGAACCTAGGGCTCATCCTCTCTTGCAGCTCCCGTATAAGTGAGAATCTCTCTCAACTATGGATCCCCTGCCTCATGATTGACTGTTATGTTACGCATGTGTCACACAAAACACATCCTTGCTGAAAGAGCTATTGTCGCCAGACACATCGTCTACGAAGGACGCTTCTCTGCCTCGAGTGTCAGATGTGTGTCTCGGGCCGATTCGCAGACTTAATCGCTATATATAGATCCTGTTTCGCGAATCTCACAGATCGTATAGTGTGTCCACTATTCGGATTACTCTCGCAAGTCTCGTTATCTCATCTCAAGTGTATTTTCTAATGTTCGCTGTGCGACTGTCTCGTGAGTGTCTCTAGGTCGGCATATAGTCTTCTCGTGTCCTCTGTGCCGTACTCGTATCGGAGCTCTCATTCTCGGCCTCTTGAGTTGCTACTCCTATATAATACAAAACCTTGTGTTCCCTGAAACGTCCATAGGTACAGGATAGCATTGCGGCTCGCATGTGCTGCTCCCTCTCTCGGTGTCATTCGGGGCACTTGCTCCTCAATCTAGAGGCCGTGTGTCCGATACGCGTTGTGGATAGGCACGAGAACTCTGTAGACTATTGTATGCATATCCCGCTGTTGCGACTTTGTCTCGGGCCGGTTCAGATCTTCGTAGTGGTCACCACCGGCCCTGGCGTCTAGATGCTCCTGGTTGTGGGCGTGTCCCTGTGTTTAGTACGGCCTCATACGTCATCACGGGTATGCGGTCCGTACTCTCACGCGTCGTTGCATGGATCACTCGGGTGCCGCGCTCGCTGGTAGGTTATCCACCGTCTCAGTATCTCGCGATTATGAATGCGTTATAGTCCGAGTCACGAAGGGTTTACTGGTTATGCGCCGTTGCAAGAGCGTAGTGTGTTCGCTGCGATATTATCCTCTCCTGTGTGCTGTGTGCGTGCCTTGCGTGACTACATATGTTACCATTCATGGGGAACCAGGTCTCGATACGAGGATAAATAGAACATAGTACTTTCTCTGTTGAGCGTTCGTGTAATGAGGTGAGTTGGGGTATCATCTGACGCATAAATTGCGGAAATTCTGATTGTTATATCTCTCGTTATAGAATTACGTCATATAATTTGGTGGTGAGATTCTTTTGCGCTCAGTCTACGATAGCATCCCTGAAAGTTGGGCTATATTGACACAGTGAGCCCAGTATCTCCTGTATGCGTCGACTCTTCTCAATGATTACGCGTAACTCTCTGGTTGAGCGTGGTGTGTGGTGCGTTCTCGCTCATTACTGTCGGGTGAAGAGATATCCTATCGCACTATGAGATGTGTCGAGATCAGTATACTGTGTGTGTTTCACGCTCATATTGATATATGAAGGAAAGAGTATTTTTATTACAATTACTCCAGAGACAGGCTGATTGTTGATCAAGCGTATGTGATGGGCAGAAGTGAGAAGTATTGGGTTTGCACGTGGCTGGACGATATGTTGTGGATGTGGGATGTGCGATATCACTGGGATCTCTAGTGTGTTAGGTACTCGCGAAGGGTTACTCGAGTTGGTGGTGTCCCTAAGGAGGTCTATACTCGAGATGACAAAGCACGGTGATGTTACACTGCGCTACCGAGACACCCGCAGTCGCGAGGTGGGCACTGGCTGGATATAAAATGTTGTTGTAGAGACGTTACTATAGGATAATAGTCATTCTTCGCTCTGTGTTAGGCTCACTGAGTTGACGAGCCGTCGCTGCTCTTGTGATGTGTGCAGTCTCGAGCCTATAGTGTGGACCTCGACTCTTCCTGTTCTCAAATTGACGCTCAGCGCTGATCTCTCTCGTTCATACGCATATATAGTATACGCTAGAAGCAGTGAGTGTCCTTCTCTAGTCTCCTAGTGTCAATGGTGTCTACGGTGTACCGTAGATACTGAAAGTAGCTATGTGACGTAGACACTACAGATGTCACGTTTCTATCGAGCGAAACGATAGATCGTGTGTTCGACGCCCGTCTCTATTCAAGAGAAATCGCACTCTTCGTGATTTCAGCTTATGTTCCTCCTGTGTGCGCTACAAGTCCAGTAGACCATTTGCACATCATTTCATAAGACTAATGCTTGCAATTATCACTGTTTGAGGACGACGTGTATTTGGGCCCCCATCATGTCCTTTGTAGATTCCACACAACTACTGGAGGATATTGTCTTCGCTGACGATGGTGTGAGACGCTTTTACATGCGACAGACTCCATGTACGCGAGATCTGTGTGTGCATAATGAGTGTTAGAGACTTTCTCATAGTCCCACGGTCTCGCTAGAGACCATCGATTCGCAAGATATCCTACAGAAGTGAGATAGTGTCGCTATAGTGCACATCAGATGCTGGCATGCTGTGCAGATATGTGTCTAGATTTCGCACGGACCTTCATATGTGTGACGCGAC